>LR738713.1:305658148-305674349 GCA_902687465.1 Secale cereale | reverse complement strand
GGAGGGGTCCGATAACAGCCTCCAATACTCCGGTTAAATCCGAAACTTTTCCGGAACACTTCCGGTGTCTGAATATAGTCGTCCAATATATCAATCTTTACGTCTCGGACATTCCGAGACTCCTCGTCATGCCCGTGATCTCATCGGGGTCTCCGAACTACCTTCGGTACATCAAAACTCATAAACTCATAATACTGATCGTCATCAAACGTTAAGCGTGCGGACCCTACGGGTTCGAGAAATATGTAGACATAACCAATAGCGGAACCTGGATGCTCATATTCGCTCCCACATATTCTACGAAGATCTTTATCGGTCAAACTGCATAACAACATACGTTGTTCCCTATTTCATCGGTATGTTACATGCCCGAGATTCGATCGTCGGTATCTCAATACCTAGTTCAATCTCGTTACCGGCAAGTCTCTTTACTCGGTCCGTAATACATCATCTCATGACTAACACATTAGTCATTTGCTTGCAAGGCTTATTATGATGTGCATTACCGAGAGGGCCCAGAGATACCTCTCCGACACTCGGAGTGACAAATCCTATTCTTGATCTATGCCAACACCACGAACACTTTTGGAGACACCTGCAGAGCATCTTTATAATCACCCAGTTACGTTGTGATGTTTGATAGCACACAAGGTGTTCCTCCGGTATTCGGGAGTTGCATAATCTCATAGTCATAGGAACATGTATAAGTCATGAGGAAAGCAATAGGAGTAAAACTAAACGATCATAGTGCTAAGCTAACAGATGGGTCTTGTCCACCACATGATTCTCCTAATGATGTGATCCTGTTGATCAAATGACAACTCATGTCTATGGCTAGGAAACATAACCATCTTTGATCGATGAGCTAGTCTAATAGAGGCATACTAGGGACACTCTGTTTTGTCTATGTATTCACATATGTACTAAGTTTCCGGTTAATACAATTCTAGCATCAATAATAAACATTTATCATGATATAAGGAAATAAATAATAACTTTATTATTGCCTCTAGGGCATATTTCCTTCACCACCCGCGTCATCGCTGATCCCAATGGTGCGCCAGGTCCAAATAGTTTCCCCATTTTTGTTAATTATCTCTACTGCGGGCTCTGCCCCCCATTCTCGGATTTCTTCATCGACATCATGTATACCTTCGACTATTGTATTTTGGATTTCATGCCGAACGCCATGGCGTGTATGGCTATCTTTCCCTACCTCTGTGAGAATTTCGTCGGGGTGATCCCCAACACGGCGCTCTTCAACCACTATTTCACTCCCCGCATGCAACCAGGAGGAGCGCTGTCCGGCTGTGTCACCTGGATCCCGAGGGCTTGTTGCAAGGAGACATACCCAAATGGGAACCAGAAGGAGAAGTGGGACGAATGGCGGCTTAGGTGGTGCTGGATTGTGGAAAGGAGCCGCATCCATTTTGCATCCCCGACAAGCGCAAGTGGTCCGTCGTGGCAACTGGGGCAACCTCGACCATAAGGACAAGATGCTCACTGTCGCCATCACCAGAATCCAACGCCTCAAGACCGCCGGGCTCACCTTGGAGATGATCGGGGCCGATTTCCTACGCCGCCGTATTGCCCCCCTATATAACAAAGGGAGGCCGGCTTGGGAGTTCCAGAATGCGGCAGATATTATGAGGTTGCGCCCCGGCCTGAATCAGAACTTCACAGTGATGCAGCACGGGTTCCTCTGCTCAAAGCTGTTCCAGCTCAAGGTTGACAAGACCGGCAAGGCTGAGGAAGCCAACAAGCCGTTCAGGTTGCCGATGGCCGTGGTCCCCCTGTGTAACAACTCTGCCCGGACCTCCATCATTGCTTTGATGCCGGTGTTCGACGCTCATGGCCTTGAACGGAGCTGGGTCGAGCCAGATGAGGTGCGGGTGCAAGAGTTCTTCGACAGCTTGTCAGAGCACCCCGGCCATGAGGGAAAGTAGCTTGTCTGCAACACCACCGCTGAAGAGGTGGCGTACAACGCTAGCAGAGCGGAAGAGGCAGCTCTTGCCGTGGTGGTCGGCAGTGCTGGATTCCATGAAAGTGAGGCTGGGGCCGAAGAAGACTTTGCCGAGCATGCGGAGTCCACCGGGGAGCACAGCGGCGCCGCCATCAGGAGCCTTTCTGCCGAGGAGGAGGCCGATGACACAGACGAATAGGAGCTGCCCGAGGAGCCCCCAGTCCAGGGGAGGAAGTGCGTCCTCCAGCGGTTTGGCTCCGGCAAGCCAGTGCAGCGAGCCTCCTCGTCCAAAGAGGTCCCCGCCAAGAGGGCGACAAGCAAGGCCGCATAGCGGCAAGAGGCCCAGGCGCAACCCATGCACCATACGAGGCGCGCGACCGCGGTGGCAAAAGAAGCAGCGGCCGCGGCCCCTGCCACGGCCAAGCGGCCTAGGCCTCTATCTCCACCCCCTCCATTGGGACACCATACTAGAGGCTAATTACGACCTCTCTTGCATGAGCCCGAATAGGAGGAGGCCAAAGGAAGAGGATGAAGTGAGCCAGGATGAGTAAGTGCTCCACCGCCCTCTCCGTTTCCTGAATTTCTGCTTTGGTTATCTCGCATGACCCGACCTCGTCTTGGCTTGCCTCTGTAGGGACACAGAGACACTGGAACAGAGGATGGCGAAGAGGGCCAACACCTCGACGGGTGATGAGCCCCCATCAAGCTGCTCGAGCGCGCCGGTGGTAATCACGATCAGTCCGGGCCCCAGTCCACGACGCAGCCCCCGACTCAGCCCCTAGCGTGATTTCATTACCCATTTTCCGTTGGCGAGCGCCTGGGTGTGTCTCTTCACTATTAATCTTTTCGGGGTTGCAGGGGAAGAGCAAAAACAGGAGGGGCCGTCAAGGGCCTCCCCCAACACGCATCCTCCATCGACCACCACACCACCCAGGGAAGGGGTCCCCGGCAAGCGCTTCTACCAGCGATCCCACGTCGCCAAAGGAAAGATCCCTGGCAAGGCCCTCCCTCGACAAGCCCATGCATGCGGAGGGAGAGCCGGAAAGCACAGGTGCCGGCGGCCCCACCCCAACAACAAGCGTCACTGGGGAGGAAACCACTCCTCCCCAACTCGTCACAGGTAAGCTGCCCTGCTCTTGATCTTGACCGGTTTCCCAGTGTAGTTTCTTTTTGCTTCGGAGTTTGATCCTGGTTTCATCCTTTTTTCCTCCTTGGTTTTCAGACCTCTCCTCGGTGGGCCAGATGGATGTCGATGGCACCATCGAAGGAGATCGCCAAGGATGCCTCCGCTGAGGCCGACAAGGTTGTCGCCGACGAGGCCGCCAAGGGGGCACATGAATAGGCCGACAGGGGATCCGCTAGGGAGGCCAGCGAGGGAACCGGTGACCATACTGATGGCATCCCTGCCTCAGGAGCGCATGTCACTGCATTCGTCCCGGAGCCCTCGGCTGCCGGGGTGACGGTGGCCGACAACCAACCGTCCTCCTCCAAAGCCCCCAACTCAAAAAGGTACCTGAAGATCGACGATGATCTGTTTGTCACCATCCCGGGGGTGGCAAGCATGGGAGCGCCTGCCAAGGGGGAGGTTTTTGACGAAGAGGTCATCGTCGCTGCCGGGCTCCAGATTGCTAATGATCCAAGCACCAGCAGCGGTAGTTCCAAGGAGGACCAGCTCCTCCAAGCCATGAGCAGCAAATTCCAGAAGCTTCAGGCACTTTACCTTGCCCACAAGGAGAAGCTGGACTACAAGACAGCGGTCGTCGAAGCGGAAGAGGCGGGCTTCCAAGGGCGCGTTGAGGAGATGCTGATCTAGTTTGTGGAGGCCCGACAGGATTTGCAGACCAGCCAGGAGCAGCTGAGTCATCACTAGAACGAGCTCCTCCAGAAGCAACCATACATTGAGAAGGCCCAGGAGGAAACCACTGCACGAACTACCCAGGAGGACGGTGAGCTAAGGGAGCGCCGCGTCTCACTCGACGCCCAAGAGGAGGACCTTGCCGCTCGCGAGGAGGCGCTTGCCGCCAAGCTCCACGGCAAGATGAAGAAATCGAGAAGCTTGTCGCGCAGCGGACCCAAGAACTGGAGCAGAAACACAGAGATGCACTCGCCACTCTGATCCTGGATCATGCCTGCAAGCTAAAGGAGGTCGTTGACGCTGTTGAAGCCACAGAGGCTGCCAAGAATGAGCTGATCGGTAGGGTGAAGGAGCTGGAGGCGGAGATGGAGAATCACAGCAAGGAGGTGGCGATGCTAAAGAGCGACAGGGACGAGACTGGCCACATCTTGGCAAGCTTGCAGGTTACCAAATCTGACAAGACTAGGCTGCTCTCCGAAGGCAACGACTCCATTGCCGATCTAAAGCTGAAGCTAACCATCCTAGAGGAAACCCTCGCGAGCAGTAGGGCCTGTGAGAAGACCCTGACCAAGGAACTCAAGGATGAGAGGCTACTGCTCGAGAGTGCCACCGCCGAGCACAACGACTACGTGAGCGGCATGAAGATTTGGACCGCGCTCCTCGTCGATGTCTCGGAGAGGCTCACCATGCAGTTATCCATCATGGGCCTGCGGAGCATCAGGTTCTCTCACGAGGACATGATAATTGAGAATGTTCTTCGAGGCCATCCTTGACGCCTTGGAGCTACTCCATGGCCGCTGTGTTGGGGATCGTAGTAGAAATTAAAAAAATTCTACGCATCACCAAGATCAATCTATGGAGTAATCTAGCAACGAGGGAGAGGGGAGTGCATATACATACCCTTGTAGATCGCAATGCGGAAGCTTTACAAGAACGTGGATGAAGGAGTCGTACTCGTAGCGATTCAGATCACGGTTGATTCCGATCTAAGCGCCGAACAACGGCGCCTTCGCGTTCAACACACGTGCAGCCCGATGACGTCTCCCACGCCTTGATCCAGCAAGGAGAGAGGGAGAGGTTGGGGAAGACTCCACCTAGCAGTAGCATGACGGCGTGGTGGTGGTGGAGGAGCGCGGGACTCCAGCAGGGCTTCGCCAAGCACTGCAAGAGACGAGGAGGGAGAGAGGTAGGGCTGCGCCAAGCGAGAGAGGTCAAACCGTGTGTTTGGGCAGCCCCAAACCTCAAGTATATATAGGGGAAAGGGAGGGGCTGCGCCCCCTTTAGGATTTCCACCCCTAGGGGTGGCGGCCAGCCCTAGATCCCATCTAGGGGAGCGGCCATGGGGGAGAGGGAGAGGGGGGCGCACCAGATTGGGCCCTAGGGCCCAACTGTCCTAGGGTTTGTCCCCCTCCCCTCTTGGAGGCCCCTTGGGCCCTGGTGGGGGGCACACCAGCCCACCTGGGGCTGGTACCCTCCCACACTTGGCCCACGCAGCCCTCTAGGGCCGGTGGCCCCACCCGGTCGATCCCCGGGACCCTCCCGGTGGTCCCAATACGCTACCGATAGCGTCCGAAACTTTTCCCGTGACCAGAACGGGACTTCCCTTATATGAATATTTACCTCCGGACCATTCCGGAACTCCTCGTGACGTCTGGGATCTCATCCAGGACTCCGAACAACATTCGGTAACCACGTACATACTTTCCCTATAACCCTAGCGCCATCGAACCTTAAGTGTGTAGACCCTACGGGCTCGGGAGTCATGCAGACATGGCCGAGACAACTCTCTGGTCAATAACCAACAGCGGGATCTGGATACCCATGTTGGCTCCCACATGCTCCACGATGATCTCATCGGATGAACCACGATGTCAAGGATTCAATCAATCCCGTATACAATTCCCTTTGTCTTCGGTACAGTACTTGCCCGAGATTCGGTCGTCGGTATCCCGATACCTTGTTCAATCTCGTTACCGGCAAGTCTCTTTACTCGTTCCGTAACACATCATCCCGTGATCAACTCCTTGATCCCACTGTGCACATTATGATGATGTCCTACCGAGTGGGCCTAGAGATACCTCTCCATCACACGGAGTGACAAATCCCAGTCTCGATTCGTGCCAACCCAACAGACACTTTCGGAGATACCTGTAGTGCACCTTTATAGCCACCCAGTTACGTTGTGACGTTTGGTACACCCAAAGCATTCCTACGGTATCCGGGAGTTGCACAATCTCATGGTCTAAGGAAAGATACTTGACATTTAGAAAAGCTTTAGCATACGAACTACACGATCTGTGCTAGGCTTAGGATTGGGTCTAGTCCATCACATCATTCTCCTAATGATGTGATCCCATTATCAACGACATCCAATGTCCATGGTCAGGAAACCGTGACCATATGTTGATCAACGAGCTAGTCAACTAGCGGCTTACTAGGGACATGGTGTTTGTCTATGTATCCACACATGTATCTGAGTTTCCTATCAATACAATTCTAGCATGGATAATAAACAATTATCATGAACAAGGAAATACAATAATAACCAATTTATTATTGCCTCCAGGGCATATTTCCAACAGTCTCCCACTTGCACTAGAGTCAATAATCTAGTTCACATCGCCATGTGATTAACACTCATAGGTCACATCGCCATGTGACCAACATCCAAAGAGTTTACTAGAGTCAGCAATCTAGTTCACATCAATATGTGATTAACACTCAATGAGTTCTGGGTTTGATCATGTTATGCTTGTGAGAGAGGTTGTAGTCAACGGGTCTGCAACATTCATATCCCTATGTACTTCGCAAAACTTTATGTCATATCGTAGATGCTGCTACCTGTCACACCCTGATTTTCATGCCACATTGCTTAAGCTAATTACCATGTTAAAAATGTGGATTTACAAAAAAACTTTGAGTGTTTTTGGCTTTGCTTGATTGATTTTCTGTCTGCTGTTTGCTAGTGCTCTGAAAATCAAATAAATCCTCCAACTCTTATACTTCATCTCCTAGATCCAAAACCTTTTCCCAGTGATCATGCCATGTGTATAGACCAGTATAGTATTTTCTTATAAAAATATTTTGGCCAAATAGTATTTTCTAAAATTAGTTTTCCAAAAACCCCTGAATTGAGTTTTGCACTGCAAGTACCTTAATTAGGGTGTGAAAAATCTTTCAAAAAGTATATTTGAATGCTATTAGGTATAGGACTCCCAGAAACCACAAAATTATAATTTTGAAAGTTATTTTTATATTTTATTTAAAAGCTTTTTCTTAAGGCCAGAAATGGTCTTTAAAAGGGAAAAATTATTTAATTATTTCAAAAATATTTGCCAAAATTCAGGGAAACTCATAGGACATATATTGTCCATATATAAGAGTTTCAACACATGGTCATGTTCAAAATATTGGACAAATCCTTCCAAAACCCTTTCTGGATATTTCAAGCTTTTGAAATATTTACAAAGCAAATATTCTCCAAAAATTCCAGGGAAATTCTATCATGTCAAATATGATATATTTGATGATCTTGCCAAGCCTCATGCCTTGAACATCAAGGAAACATCATCTAATTCTCTCAAAACCATTTCTGTCCATTTTGAAGTTTGAGCAACTTTACATTGACAAGCTTGTCCAAATGCTCTCAAACTTGGTGCACATGCTAAAATGATGTAATTATGCATCTATGCCAAATGGCACAAGTTTTGGAGAATCATAACTTGATCTAAGTGCCCCAAAACCATTTCTGTTCAAATTCAAATTTGAACAACTTTACATTACCAACTTTTTACCTGGGGCTTCAAACTTTGTGAGCATGATCATAACCCCAAATGATGATACTACACCAAGTGGTGCATCAAGGGGAGATGATTAGCTTAACTCAATCATGGTGAAACCATTTCTGTTGATTTCTAGGGTTCACCAAAGTTACATTGGCAACTTTGCCCAAATGAGCTCAAATTTGGTGGAAGGCCCTAATTATATGTGACGTTTGATCCTGTTTAGTCTCATGTCAAGTGGAGCTATTTTGCTTGCCCAAAACATGATCAAACACCTTCTGTCAAATTACCAAAACCATTGTTTGGACCCCTTTTACTATTTCCCTTTACCTCAAATTCTTACCACAGCTTCTCCTGATCATCTTCTACCCCAGTAACGTTCCCATATCCTCAGCTCCATGATTGGGGGGTGAAAACCCCAATTTACTCTTCTGGACAGCAGTTTTCACCTCCTCCATCACCTCCCTCCTCATCCCAGTGGCTCCCTAGGGCATCCAATACCATCACGAATTTCTTTACTCCTCCCCTGACCCCCTAGACAGCATTGGGCATGATGGACACAACCAGAACGGCGAGGGCACGGCCATGCCAGCCAAATGGGTGCTCTGGAGCGTGCTACAGTGCCCTGGCGCACTGTAGCCTCGCCCAACCAGGAGCCCCCGACCACCTCGGGCCTCCTCCTCGCGTCCCCCGAGGTCGCCTCGACGTCCGCAACCTGCAGGACTGTCGGCCTTATCCTCCCCTGCCCTCCTCCTCCCTCCGCGCGCTTGCTCGAGCGCGTCCATGGACGAAGCTCACGGTGCACCACGGCCGCATCTATTTAAGCCTCCCCCCGAGCACTCCCTTGCCTCTTCTGGACCCTCCTCTCTCCCGTGCACCTCCCAGACATCCTCAACCTCTCTCCCGTGGCCTCATACCCCCTCCATGGCCCGAGTGCCGCCGCCGACCGCCGCTCGGACACGGGCACCTCCGCCACTCCCTCCTTCCCCTTTTGTGATTCCAGGTCCGAGCACTCCTCGGAGAGTCCCCAGGGACGGGCCAGTCACCCCCTTGGCCTGAGAGTTCCCCCTGGCGTGGCGCCGCCGAGGACCCCGCGGCCGCCGCGGCCTACCTGTGGTGGCGAGGCTGTGGGCCTCCTTGGGCGGGCTCGCAGCCACCCTCGGGTGAGGGGAGGAGAGCCGGAGCTCCTGGGCTCGTCGGCCGGCCCTCCCGCATCCCCAGGCGACGGCTGCGCCGGCGGCCGAAGCTCTCCCCTGCCCGGCGTCGGGCCGTAGAAGAAGGCCAGGGCGACGAGCAACCTGCGGCTGGGCCCCGCAGGTCAGCGACGCAACCGACCGCCACGTCGTTTAAGTGGAGGCGGGGCGGCTGGAAGGCGCCTTCCCAGCGCGAAGGCGTACCCCACGAGGGCGCCTCCGACGTCACACCCCCCCTCTGCACGCGGCCGAGCTGTTGGGCCGACCCAGTTGTTGTGCAGCTATCCTTCGCCCAGTGTGTAGCATAAGGGTATAAGCCCTTTCTTCTTCCCTTTCTCTTTTTCTGTATAATTCAAAAACCCTTAAATAATTCATTTGAACTCCAAATTTGGTGATTCAAATTTCTGGTAGTTTCTCAAATCATGCTCTATCACATGATGCAACATGCACATTTTTCCAGGAACTTTTCCTTCACAAATAATTATCAAATACCCATATTCCATTTTCTGTGATGAACTTTAGAAAATCACAGAGGGCTCAAATTTGATCCAAATGCAGTGGTTCAAATTCCTAGATGCTTGTCATATCCAAACTTAGTTTTGGAACATTTTTATTAATACTTTCTGTGCCCCACCAAATAATGAGCCATTTCTTCATATTTATCAACTTTGCAAAATCCTAGGAAATTCATTTGAATTCCAAATCCAGTGAAACCAACTCCTAGATGCTTCTAAAATCATGACTTGATGATGGGTGCCTTTGCTCATCATTCAAGAATATATTTCTGTACACTTCTTTCAAATCCATAAAACCCTTGATTCCATCATATTGAAATGTTCCAAACTATCTATTGATCCAACACCTATGAAACCACCTTGGTTATTTTTCATATGACCAGAGGTATCCTAGAAAAGACCAACTCCTATTTTTAGAGCACTTTTATTTTTTGCTTTGATTGTGTTGCTTATTATGATTGTTTCCATCGTTGGTTGACGAAATAAACGAAGTACTCGGAGATGGACCAGAAGGTTGGAAAACTCGGAAGGATAAGGCAAGCAGCCCTTTGACCATGTTCGAGAAACCTTTTTATGCATGTCTCATAACACCTTATTATCAATGCATCAGAATCATGTTGAGGTGGAGACCACTTTGGTTGCTACCTTTTTACTTACTATTGAAACTTGCATCAAGCATGACCCTACCTTCCTATGAGGGTTATGTGGGTGGGAGTAGTTAGGTTGCTTTAATAGTGGCTACACAAATGGGATGGGTATATGCATGGTGACGGAGGCAGATTACTTTCAAAAGACTTTTTGAAAACCCCGTCGGGTGCCATTCATGCCCGAGGGAGATGGTGAGATGGGTAACCACTTGATGACGAAGTGGTGTACCGAGACAAGTATGTGTGATGTTTTTCAAACGGATTGGTTTAAGTTGCGACCGTTATTCCAACCATACATGTGCAACCACTCTACCCCTTATGGGACAGGGCGTTATTGATTACTTAGGCCGATAATAGCATGGTGCCCGCATTACTAGTGACGGGAAGACTTGAGGTCTTTCCCGGGACGGGGTCGTGCTTGGATAGACGACCATGACTGTTTTCACAGGGCATCGGACACACCGTTGGTCCCTTCGGGTACGCGTGACATTGAAATTAGGGCAAGTCCCGTGATCTACTGTTTGTACTCGAGGGCCGCGTACCAACGAGTGGACTCTATGTTAGTGTCGTCTAAGGAAAGATAATGACCGGGTGCTTCCCCCGAGTACTTGAGGTACTGCGGGATCGTGGGTGACACGAAAGCTTCCCGGTTCTTGAGTGCGCAACCTCTGCAGAGTGTAAAACTATTCGAATAGCCATGTCCACGGTCAAGGACAGTTGGGTAACCGCTCTTGGGCTACGTCCAATGTTTGCGAAACCTGGTGTGTGTGTGTGTGTGTGAGGAAACAACATGGTTCAGTGATGTTGATGATGTGATTCTTGAGGAAGTCACAATGAGCTTGAGCATGAGTTGATTACAACTCTTTCTCGATAATGATGTCTGTGACCCCCTAATACTTGTTGCAGACACATGCATGTCCATGTTATATGTCGATCATACATGCATATGAAAAACTAGCTTTCCGCAAAACTGCCAATTTAGGAGTAGAGCCTTGCATAATTATTCTGTCATCACACTTGGGTTGCTTGCGAGTACATTCAAAGTACTCATTGTCTTGCCACTGGTTATTTTATTGGCCAGGCATGAAAGAACAGGTTATGTCGAAGATTTCTTGGTGACGAGCATGCGAGCTAGGACGCTTACCAGTCGGAATGCCTGTAGGGTTAAGGCAGATGGCATGGGTCCGAGTTGTTATTGAAGATTTCCGCTGCGATGATATACTCAAGACTTGACCTTAATGGTCCTATTTGTGTAATACGGTATGTATGGATGTAAGACTCTTGTTATTCAGCTTCTGTGTGTTCAGTGAGCATTGATCTCTGGGATCACTGTACACGTGCATTCGGTGATCTCGACTTATGAGTCGGGGTCCCCACAGAGCTGGTATCAGAGCCATCCTGACTATAGGAAGCCTTAGTTAGCATGGTCGTTAGTTAGGGTAAAACTATTTTCAAAACTATTACTAGTTTTCAAAACTATCTATATTTCTCTTCCTTTCTCAGTTTTTTTCGAAAACTACGTTACTTAATCTCTTCCCCCTTCAAAATTGTTGGTCGCTAGAACCCTTATGCCCAGAACACTGGATTTTCTGTAATCCTCGTGGAGTGCACCTTGCCAAACACTCACCCTCCACTTCTGCACACAAGATTGGCGACACCACGACAAGACGGTACCAACAGAAACTACATCCTCGATGAGTGAGGACATGAAGACCCAGAAGATGGTGCAACCCTAGCCTACGATGACCATGGCATGAGTTGTGCAAAATCATGATATACATCGCTAATAGAGTAATCATGTCACTACTGTTGTTGTATCGGCAACCACCGGTGGATGAGAACCTCGCCATTTGGTCCGCCTCACTATAGTGAGCAGGAAAACGGTTCTCTTCGTCCCCCGCTCTTGGTGTCGATGTTTTCAACAACGAAACCGACATGTTGGACCTCTATTATGCCTTGTTATTGTCATTGCATACGGATCGCCTACCTGGTACCCTCGACGTCCCAGAAGGCACAAGGGATCGTCATGATTAAAGAGACAAGAGAAGACCAAGTCAACGCCAGCTACAAGGAGGCACCTTCACCACATCACCTCATCAGTCGAGAAGTTGTTGAAGATTCTTCAGGCTCAACCCGGATCATTCATCAAACAACTACAAGGGACATAGCAACACCCGAGGAAGCTCAGAAGACTGCACGAGGCACAAGTCACGACACTGAGTCAGAGAACCCCTAGGGTAGGATGAGTCGTGTACCCCCTATGTGCAGTCGAGTCCGTATGATGGTTCGAATAGAACCATGACTGTGTGTTGTTTGCTTTTATTTGTTTGTGTTTTGATATAAGTCGCACTTTTTCCCTAGGCAACAAGTGCATGGCTATGTCATCTTCCTCGCCCTGTTTCTTTTGTTTCGGCCTTTTTGCACATGTTTTATTGCACTTGCACTATAGAACCCCCTTTTAGGCATTTCCCTCCTCTACGCTAATTTTTCCCTCTCTTCTCTCTCCCCAACTGAAGACCCGCAAGACAAGATGCACCAAGGTTTCTACCTCGGCAACCAACTGGCACTGAAGACTTCTGCTATAACCTCCATGACCAGATACAACCCCGTAGAGTTATGTTTAACCCTCCAAACTAGTAACCCAGTCCTAGACCCTTTGAGACTCCACGAGACACTCTAGCACGAACCCTTAACCATCTGCTTAACCCATAGAATCGCGAGAGAACCTGTTAAGCCTTTATAACCTTGCACGACACTGGGTTCGTAAAGGAGCTAGTGGACGCAGTGAACGAGCACATTCTCATCCTAATATCGCACAAGAACTGACGATGCCATAGATAGACCAATTTGAGGATATGACACAGATGATTTGGTGGCTTTATATCAGTGACTTCGAGGAATTACCTGAGACCTTGATGGATTGTGAGGTATTCATATTGGTGGGATCATGACTTTAGGGAAGCATGTAGGAGTACCCGTTGGACATGAGATTTGGATTTCTGTAGGTGATTCTGGTTGGTATAAATGCTTGGTATGCCTGCATGGTTCAGAGTAAATTGGATTTAGGCCGATGATCTTGATCATGATATCATGCTTCTCGGTGGAAAATAACCTAGGAGATTGGATTATTTGTCGGAGTTGATTTAGGGATCTATATAATTATGACCCTGGAGTTCACTTGACCCGGATGATGGGAATTTGGTGGACTTACTATTGTAATGCATAGTCCTTCCAAGTATTGGGGTATTATAAGGGACTTGAGACCTTGTGGAACACCGTAGACATCGGATTTGTAGAAATGTTGGATTATGTGGTGATTTATGGAAATTACCGGGCTATTGGAGTTGATCTATAGGAAGGAAACAAAATCTTGGAGTGGCATATGACGTGTTTCCTTAGAATGGTGATGCATTATCTTGAGCCTTGCAAGAATAGGTTGAGCGCTTGGATTGTGGTGTTTAATTCAAGCTTAGCAGCTTGTATGACCTACCCATGGATTTTAGGGGTAGACATACATATGGATTTGGGGATCGTAGACAAGTACAATTTTGTTAGACCGCCTCTTGAGAGTCATGAGGATATGTATGGCATGAGTGGTGATTGAAGATGGTCTATGCGAGAAGGTGCTTTTTCGTTTGGAGTACTGGATAGAGCTAATGGCATCTCAGAAACCGTGCTTAAGGATAAGACGATAAACGTTCACTCACTCACTAGAATCCTTGAAACCCTTAAGCCCCACCAAGCAACAACCTGGTCAGAGTCCGGCCGCGGGCCTTCGCTCTAAGTCAGGAAGACCTTGCAAATACTCAACGGAGACCACCACCAATACCCCAGCCTACCTTGCGTACCCCATAGACCTCATGGAGTAATTGGACAAGATGGGTAACATCATTGTTTGATGGCCTACTTGTCTGCCCGAAGACAAAAGAAGAGGCGGACAACCGGATGGAAGACATTTGAGGACCGCCCTGTCAAGAAGGAAGAACTACACCGACCACCGTCATCAAGAAGTAAACTCCTGCATCCAAGACCGGGCGTGTCTGCAAACCACTCCTCTCCAAGGGACGCTCGCCCCAAGATTTATCGACCCTTCTTCAAGACCACTTCAAGGCAAATAGTAGACGGCTCCCAGCTAGATTTACCACCTGAGATGCCCTCCGGGCACCAAATATCCCACGAGTCACCACTCTGGAAGTACTTCTTACTTCCTAACTAGCCCGGTGCCCGCAAGGACATCATCGGGCCTTTGACAACTAACCCAACCTAACCTACACAAGAGACCCCTCAGCAACCTGCATCGAAGGCAGCAAGCAAGAAGCCACACCACCAAGTACTTCAAGATTCCATGGAGCACCACCCGGAAGCAGAACCAGCAAGAAGAAGTGAAGACTACCCCATATCCAAGACTCCGTTTTCCTTTCCACGCCTAGTCTGGGAATCTCGGGGACGAGATTCTTGTAAGGGGGGTAGGTCTGTCACACCCTGATTTTCATGCCACATTGCTTAAGCTAATTACCATGTTAAAAACGTGGATTTACAAAAAAACTTTGAGTGTTTTTGGCTTTGCTTGATTGATTTTATGTCTGCTGTTTGCTAGTGCTCTGAAAATCAAATAAATCCTCCAACTCTTATACTTCATCTCCTAGACCCAAAACCTTTTCCCAATGATCATGCCATGTGTATAGACCAGTATAGTATTTTTTTATAAATATATTTTGGCCAAATAGTATTTTCTAAAACTAGTTTTCCAAAAACCCCTGAATTAAGGTTTGCACTGCAAGTACCTTAATTAGGGTGTGAAAAATCTTTCAAAAAGTATATTTGAAACCTATTAGGTATAGGACTCCCAGAAACCACAAAATTATAATTTTTAAAAGTTATTTTTATATTTTATTTAAAAGCTTTTTCTTAAGGCCAGAAATGGTCTTGAATAGGGAAAACATATTTAATTATTTCAAAAATATTTGCCAAAATTCAGGGAAACTCATAGGACATATATTGTCCATATATAAGAGTTTCAACACATGGTCATGTTCAAAATATTGGACAAATCCTTCCAAAACCCTTTCTGGATATTTCAAGCTTTTGAAATATTTACAAAGGAAATATTCTCCAAAAATTCCAGGGAAATTCTATCATGTCAAATATGACATATTTGATGATCTTGCCAAGCCTCATTCCTTGAACATCAAGGAAACATCATCTAATCCCCTCAAAACAATTTATGTCCATTTTGAAGTTTGAGCAACTTTACATTGCCAAACTTGTCCAAATGCTCTCAAACTTGGTGCACATGCTAAAATGATGTAATTATGTATCTATGCCAAATGGCAAAAGTTTTGGAGAATCATAACTTGATCTAAGTGCCCCAAAACCATTTCTGTTCAAATTCAAATTTGAACAACTTTACATTACCAACTTTTTACCTGGGGCTTCAAACTTTGTGAGCATGATCATATCCCCAAATGATGATACTACACCAAGTGGTGGATCAAGGGGAGATGATTAGCTTAACTCAATCATGGTGAAACCATTTCTATTGATTTCTAGGGTTCACCAAAGTTACATTGGCAACTTTGCCCAAATGAGTTCAAATTTGGTGAAAGGCCCTAATTATATGTGAGAATTGATCCTGTTTAGTCTGATGTCAAGTGGAGCTATTTTTCTTGCCCAAAACATGATCAAACACCTTCTGTCAAATTACCAAAACCATTGTTTGGACCCCTTTTACTATTTCCCTTTACCTCAAATTCTTACCACAGCTTCTCCTGATCATCTTCTACCCCCAGTAACTTTCCCGTATCCTCAGCTCTATGATTGGGGGGTGAAAACCCCAATTTACTCTTCTGGACAGCAGTTTTCACCTCCTCCATCACCTCCCTCCTCATCCCAGTGGCTCCCCAGGGCATCCAAGACCATCACGCATTTCTTTACTCCTCCCCTGACCCCCTAGACAGCATTGGGCATGATGGACACGACCAGAACGGCGAGGCACGGCCATGCCAGCCAAACGGGTGCTCTGGAGCGCGCTACAGTGCCCTGGCGCACTGTAGCCTCGCCCAACCAGGAGCCCCCGACCACCTCGGGCCTCCTCCTTGTGTCCCCTGAGGTCGCCTCGACGTCCGCAACCTGCAGGACTGTCGGCCTTATCCTCCCCTGCCCTCCTCCTCCCTCCGCGAGCTTGCCCGAGCACGTCCATGGACGAAGCTCACGGTGCACCGCGGCCGCATCTATTTAAGCCCCCCC
>LR738713.1:305638109-305658092 GCA_902687465.1 Secale cereale | reverse complement strand
CCCCGAGCACTCCCTTGCCTCTTCTGGACCCTCCTCTCTCCCGTGCACCTCCCAGACATCCTCAACCTCTCTCCCGTGGCCTCATACCCCCTCCAAGTGCCGCCGCCGACCGCCGCTCGGACACGGGCACCTCGGCCACTCCCTCCTTCCCCTTCTGTGATTCCAGGTCCGAGCCCTCCTCGGAGAGTCCCCTGGGACGGGCCAGTCTCCCCCTTGGCCTGAGAGTTCCCCCTGGCGTGGCGCCGCCGAGGACCCCGCGGTCGCCGTGGCCTCCCTGTGGTGGCGAGGCTGTGGGCCTCCTTGGGCGGGCTCACAGCCACCCTCGGGTGAGGGGAGGAGAGCCGGAGCTCCTGGGCTCGTCAGCCGGCCCTCCCGCATCCCCAGGCGACGGCTACGCCGGCGGCCAAAGCTACCCCTGCCCGGCGTCGGGCCAGAGAAGAAGGCCAGGGCGACGAGCAACCTGCGGCTGGGCCCCGCAGGTCAGCGACGCAACCGACCGCCATGTCGTTTAAGTGGAGGCGGGGCGGCTGGAAGGCGCCTTCCCCGCGCGAAGGCGTACCCCACGAGGGCGCCTTCGACGTCACACCCCCCTGTGCACGCGGCCGAGCTGTTGGGCCGGCCCAGTTGCTGTGCAGCTATCCTTCGCCCAGTGTTTAGCATAAGGGTATAAGCCCTCTCTTCTTCCCTTTCTCTTTTTCTGTATAATTCAAAAACCCTTAAATAATCCATTTGAACTCCAAATTTGGTGATTCAAATTTCTGGTAGTTTCTAAAATCATGCTCTATCACATGATGCAACATGCACATTTTTCCAGGAACTTTTCCTTCACAAATAATTATCAAATACCCATATTCCATTTTTTGTGATGAACTTTAGAAAATCACAGAGGGCTCAAATTTGATCCAAATGCAGTGGTTCAAATTCCTAGATGCTTGTCATATCCAAACTTAGTTTTGGAACATTTTTATTAAAACTTTCTGTGCCCCACCAAATAATGAGCCATTTCTTCATATTTATCAACTTTACAAAATCCTAGGAAATTCATTTGAATTCCAAATCCAGTGAAACCAACTCCTAGATGCTTCTAAAATCATGACTTGATGATGGGTGCCTTTGCTCATCATTCAAGAATATATTTCTGTACACTTCTTTCAAATCCATAAAACCCTTGATTCCATCATATTGAAATGTTCCAAACTATCTATTGATCCAACACCTATGAAACCACCTTGGTTATTTTTCATATGACCAGAGGTATCCTAGAAAAGACCAACTCCTATTTGTAGAGCACTTTTATTTTTTGCTTTGATTGTGTTGCTTATTATGATTGTTTCCATTGTTAGTTGACGAAATAAACGAAGTACTCGGAGATGGACCAGAAGGTTGGAAGACTCGGAAGTATAAGGCAAGCAGCCCTTTGACCATGTTCGAGAAACCTTTTTATGCATGTCTCATAACACCTTATTATCAATGCATCAGAATCGTGTTGAGGTGGAGACCACTTTGGTTGCTACCTTTGTTACTTACTATTGAAACTTGCATCAAGCATGACCCTACCTTCCTATGACGGTTATGTGGGTGGGAGTAGTTAGGTTGCTTTAATAGTGGCTACGCAAATGGGACGGGTATATGCATGGTGACGGAGGCAGATTACTTTCAAAAGACTTTTTGAAAACCCCGTCGGGTGCCATTCATGCCCGAGGGAGATGGTGAGATGGGTAACCACTTGATGACGAAGTGGTGTACCGAGACAAGTATGTGTGATGTTTTTCAAACGGATTGGTTTAAGTTGCGACCGTTATTCCAACCATACATGTGCAACCACTCTACCCCTTATGGGACGGGGCGTTATTGATTACTTAGGCCGATACTAGCATGGTGCCCTCATTACTAGTGACGGGAAGACTTGAGGTCTTTCCCGGGACGGGGTCGTGCTTGGATAGAAGACCATGACTGTTTTCACAGGGCACCGGACACACCGTTGGTCCCTTCGGGTACGCGTGACATTGAAATTAGGGCAAGTCCCATGATCTATTGTTTGTACTCGAGGGCCGTGTACCAACGAGTGGACTCTATGTTAGTGTCGTCTAAGGAAAGATAATGACCGGGTGCTTCCCCCGAGTACTTGAGGTACTGCGGGATCGTGGGTGACACGAAAGCTTCCCGGATCTTGTGGGTATAGTGTGCCACCTCTGCAGAGTGTAAAACTATTCGAATAGACGTGTCCACGGTCAAGGACAGTTGGGTAACCACTCTTGGGCTACGTCCAATGTTTGCGAAACCTGGTGTGTGTGTGTGTGTGAGGAAACAACATGGTTCAGTGATGTTGATGATGTGATTCTTGAGGAAGTCACAATGAGCTTGAGCATGAGTTGATTACAACTCTTTCTCGATAATGATGTCTGTGACCCCCTGATACTTGTTGCAGACACATGCATGTCCATGTTATATGTTGATCATACATGCATATGAAAAACTAGCTTTCCGCAAAACTGCCAATTTAGCAGTAGAGCCTTGCATAATTATTCTGTCATCACACTTGGGTTGCTTGCGAGTACATTCAAAGTACTCATTGGCTTGCCACTGGTTATTTTATTGGCCAGGCATGACAGAACAGGTTATGTCGAAGATTTCTTGGTGACGATCATGCGAGCTAGGACGCTTCGCAGTCAGAATGCCTATAGGGTTAAGGAAGATGGCATGGGTCCGAGTTGTTATTGAAGATTTCCGCTGCGATGATATACTCAAGACTTGACCTTAATGGTCCTATTTGTGTAATACAGTATGTATGGATGTAAGACTCTTGTTATTCAGCTTCTGTGTGTTCAGTCAGCATTGATCTCTGGGATCACTGTACACGTGCATTCGGTGATCTCGACTTATGAGTCGGGGTCCCCACACTACCACGTTCCACTTGGACCTATTCCAAACTGTTGCTCCATTATACGTATCCGGTATCTCTACTTAGAGTTATCCGGATAGGTGTTAAGTTTGCATCAACGTAACTCTTTATGTCGAACTCTTTATCACCTCCATAACCGAGAAACATTTCTTTATTGCTCTAAGGATAATTTTGACCGCTATCTGGTGATCTACTCCTGGATCACCTTTTGTACCCTCTTGCCAGACATGTGGCAAGGCACACATCAGGCGTGGTACTTAGCATGGCATACCGTATAGAGCCTTTGACAAAAGCATAGGGGACAACCTTCGTCCTTCCTCTTTCATCTACCGTGGTCAAGCTTTGAGTCTTACTCAACTTCACACCTTACAACTCAGGTAGGAACTCCTTTTTGACTGATCTATTTTGAACTCCTTCAAAATCATGTCAAAGGTGTGTGTTCCTTTTGAAAGTATCATTAGGCGTCTTGATCTATCTCTATAGATCTTGATGCCCAATTATGTAAGCAGCTTTATCCAGGTCTTCCTTTGAAAAACTCCTTTCAAACAACCCTTTACGCTTTCCAGAAATTCTACATCATTTCGGATCAACAATATGTCATTCACATATACTTATCAGAAATGTTGTAGTGCTCCCACTCACTTTATTGTAAATACAAGTTTCTAACAAACTTTGTAAACCCAAAAACTTTGATCACTCCATCAAAGCGTATATTCCGACTCCGAGATGCTTGCTCCAGTCCATGGAAGGATCGCTGGAGCTAGCATACCTTTTAGCATCCTTAGGATCGACAAAACCTTTCTGATTGTATCACATACAACCTTTCCTTACGAAAACTGGTAAGGAAACTTCTTTTGTCATCCATCTGCCAGATTTCATAAATGCAGCTAATGCTAACATGATTCCGACGGACTTAAGCATCACTACGGGTGAGAAAATCTCATCGTAGTCAACTCCTTGAACTTCTGAAAAACTCTTTGCCACAAGTCGAGCTTCATAGACGGTGACATTACCGTCTGCATCGTCTTCTTCTTAAAGATCCATTTATCTCAATTGCTTGCCAATCATCGGGCAAGTCCACCAAGGTCCATACTTTGTTTTGATACATGGATCCTATCTCGGATTTCTCGGCTTCTAACCATTTGTCGGAATATGGGCCCACCATCGCTTCTCCATAGTTCGTAGGTTCATTGTTGTCCATCAACATGACCTCTAAGACAGGATCACCGTACCACTCAGGAGTAGTACATATCCTTGTCGACCTACAGGTTCGATAGCAACTTGATCCGAAGCTTCATGATCACTATCATTAGTTTCCTCTTCAACAGTCGTAGGTTCCACAGAAAGATCTTTCTGTGTTGCACTACTCTCCGGTTGAAGTGAGGGTTCGACAACCTCATCAAGTTCTATCTTCCTCCCACTCAAATCTTTCGAGAGAAACTCCTTCTCGAGGAAGGACCCGTTCTTAGCGACAAACAGTTTTGCCCTTGGATATGAGATAGAAGGTATACCCAAATGTTTCCTTTGGGTATTCTATGAAGATGTATTTGTCCGCTTTGGGTTCGAGCTTTTTCCGGCTGAAGCCATAAGCATCGCAGCCCCAAACATCAAGAGAACGACAACTTTGGTTTCTTGCCAAACCATACGACGTCGTCTCAACGGACTTAGATGGTGCCCTATCTAAAGTGAATGCAGCTGTCTCTAATGCATAACCTCAAAATAATAGCGGTAGATCGGTAAGAGACATCATAGATCGCACCATATCTCATAAGGTTCGGTTACGACGTCCAGACACACCATTGCGCTGTGGTGTTCTAGGTGGCTTCAACTGCGAAACAATTCCACAATGTCTTAAGTGATTACCAAACTCATATTTCAGAAAATCTCCCCTTGATCATATCGTAGGAACATGATCTTCTTGTTATGATGATTCTTAATCTTCACTCTGAAATTGCTTGAACCTTTCAAACATTTCAGACTTTTGCTTCATTAAGTAAATATACCCATATCTACTCAAATCGTCAGTGAAGATGTGAAAATAACGATATCCACCACACGCCTTAATTCTCATTGGATCACACACATCAGCATGTATGATTTCCAACAAGTCACTTGCCCGTTTCATTGTACATGAACACGGGATCTTAGTCATCATGCCCTTGAGGCATGGCTCGCATGTGTCAAGCGATTTAAAATCAAGTGACTCCAAACATCCATCAGCATGGAGTTTCTTCATGCATTTTATGCCAAAATGACCTAAGCGGCAGTGCCACAAGAAAGTGGTACTATCATCATTAACTCTATATATTTTGGCGTTAATATTATTATCATGTGTATTACTATGATCGAGATTCAGTAAACCATTGGGTGCATGACCATAAAGGTATTGTTCATGTAAACAGAATAACCATTATTCTATAACTTAAATGAATAACAATATTGCAATGAACATGATCTAATCATGTTCATGCTCAACGTAGACACCTGATAACATTTATCTAGGTTCAACACTAATCCCAAAGGTAGAGGGAGCGTGCGATGGTGATCTTATCAACCTTGGAAACCCTTCCAACACACATCGTCACCTCGCCCTTAGCTAGTCTCCGTTCAGTCCGTAGCTTTTGCTTCAAGTCACTAATAATAGCAACTGAACCGGTATCCAATACCCAGGTACTATTAGGAGTACTAGTAAGGTACATATCAATAATATGTATATCAAGCATACTTTAAGTTGCCAGCTTTCTTATCTACCATGTATTTGGGGTAGTTCCGCTACCATGTGACGTTCCCCTTACAACAGAAGCACTTAGTCTCAAGGTTTGGGTTCAACCTTGGGTTCCTTCATTAGAGCGACAACTGGTTTGCCATTCATGAAGTTTCCCTTCTTGCCCTTGCCCTTTTGAAACCAGTGGTCTTGTTAAACCATCAACACTTGATGCTCCTTCTTGATTTCTACTTTTGCAGTCTTAAGCACCGCTAATAGCTCTGGGATCATCTCCATCCTTTGCATGTCATAGTTCATCACGAAGTGCTAGTAGCTTGGTGATAGTGTCTAGAGAATTCCGTCAACCACTATCTCATCTGGAAGATTAACTCCCACTTGGTTCAAGTGATTTTAGCACCCAGACATTCTGAGCACATGCTCACTAGTTGAGCTATTCTCCTCCATCTTTTTGGAAAAAGAACTTGTCAGAGGTCTCATACCTCTCAACACGGGCATGAGCCTGAAATCCCAATTTCAGCTCTTAGAACATCTCATATGTTCTATGGCGTTCAAAACGTCATTGGAATCCCGATTCTAAGCCGTAAAGTATGGTGCACTAAACTATCAAGTAGTCATCAGGACGTGTCTGTCAGGTGTTCACAACATCCACAGACAACGTTGTAGGGGTTTGCACATCGAGCGGTGCATCAATGACGTAAGCTTTCTGGGTAGCAGTGAGCACACTCCTCGGACTACGGGCCCAGTCCGCATCATTGCTTACAATATCTTTCAACTTAGTCTTTCTCTAGGATCGTATTTAAACAGGGAGCTACAACGCAAGATTTTGGTCTACAACATAATTTGCAAAGACAACTTAGACTATTGTTCATGACAACTAAGTTCATCCAATGAACTCCCACTCAGATACAAATCTCTCTAGTCATATTAGTGATACATGATCCGAATTGACTAAGCCATGTCCGATCATCACGTGAGACGGACTAGTCATCAACGGTGAACATCTTTATGTTGATCGTATCTTCTATACAACTCATGTTCGACCTTTCGGTCTTCCGTGTTCCGAGGCCATGTCTGTACATGCTAGGCTCGTCAAGTGAACCCTAAGTGTATCGCGTGTGTAAAACTTTCTTACACCCGTTGTATGCGAACGTTAGAACCTATGACACCCGATCATCATGTGGTGCTTAGGAACAACGAACCTTAGCAATGGTGCACAGTTAGGGGAAACACAATTCTTGAAATTTTAGTGAGAGATCATCTTATTTACTACCGTCGTTCTAAGAAAGTAAGATGTAAAACATGATAAACATCACATGCAATCAAAAAGTGACATGATATGGCCAATATCATTTTGCTCCTTTTGATCTTCATCTTTGGGGCTCCATGATCATCATCGTCACCGGCATGACACGATGATCTCCATCATCGTGTCTCCATGAAGTCGTCTCGCCAAACATTACTTCTACTACTATGGCTAACGGTTAGCAACAAAGTAAAGTAATTACATGGTGTTTTCAGTGACACGCAGGTCATACAATAAAATAAGACAACTCCTATGGCTCCTGCCGGTTGTCATTTTCATCGGCATGCAAGTCGTGATTCCTATTACAAGAACACGATCAATCTCATACATCACATATATATCATTCATCACATCCTTTTGGCCATATCACATCACACGGCACATGCTGCAAGAACAAGTTAGACGTCCTCTAATTGTTGTTGCAAGTTTTTACGTGGCTGCTATAGGTTTCTAGCAAGAACATTTCTTACCTACGCCAAAACCACAACGTGATATGCCAATTTCTATTTACCCTTCATAAGGACCCTTTTCATCGAATCCGATCCGACTAAAGTGGGAGAGATAGACACCCGCTAGCCACCTTATGCAACTAGTGCATGTCAGTCGGTGGAACTAGTCTCACATAAGAGTACGTGCAAAGTCGGTCCGGGCCGCTTCATCCCACAATGCCGCCGAATCAAGATAAGACTAGTAATGGAAAGTAAATTGATAAATCGACGCCCACAACTACTTTGTGTTCTACTCGTGCAAGAAACTACGCATAGACCTAGCTCATGATGCCACTGTTGGGGATCATAGCAGAAATTAAAAAATTTCTACGCATCACCAAGATCAATCTATAGAGTAATCTAGCAACGAGGGAGAGGGGAGTGCATCTATATACCCTTGTAGATCGTGATGCGGAAGCGTTACAAGAACGCGGATGAAGGAGCCGTACTCGTAGCGATTCAGATCGCGGTTGATTCCGATCTAAGCGCCGAACAACGACGCCTCCGCGTTCAACACACGTGCAGCCCGATGATGTCTCCCACGCCTTGATCTAGCAAGGAGAGAGGGAGAGGTTGGGGAAGACTCCATCCAACAGTAGCACGACGGTGTGGTGGTGGTGGAGGAGCGTGGGACTCTAGCAGGGCTTTGCCAAGCACTGCGAGAGACGAGGAGGGAGAGAGGTAGGGCTGCGCCAAGCGAGAGAGGTCAAACCGTGTGTTGGGCAGCCCCAAACCTCAAGTATATATAGGGGGAATGGAGGGGCTGTGCCCCCTTTAGGGTTTCCACCCCTAGGGATGGCGGCCAGCCCTAGATCCCATCTAGGGGGGCGGCCAAGGGGGAGAGGGAGAGGGGGGCGCACCAGCCCACCTGGGGCTGGTCCCCTCCCACACTTGGCCCACGCAGCCCTCTGGGGCCGGTGGCCCCACCCGGTGGACCCCCGGGACCCTCCGGTGGTCCCGGTACGCTACCGATAGCGCCCGAAACTTTTCCGGTGACCAGAACGGGACTTCCCATATAGGAATCTTTTCCTCCGGACCATTACAGAACTGCTCGTGACATCTGGGATCTCATCCGGGACTCCGAACAACATTCGGTAACCGCGTACATACTTTCCCTATAACCCTAGCGTCATCAAATCTTAAGTGTGTAGACCCTACGGGCTCGGGAGTCATGCAGACATGGCCGAGACAGCTCTCTGGTGAATAACCAACAGCGGGATCTAGATAGCCATGTTGGCTCCCACATGCTCCACGATGATCTCATCGGATGAACCACGATGTCAAGGATTCAATCAATCCCGTATACAATTCCCTTTGTCTATCGATACAGTACTTGCCCGAGATTCGATCGTCGGTATCCCGATACCTTGTTCAATCTCGTTACCGGCAAGTCTCTTTACTCATTTCGTAACACATCATCCCGTGATCAACTCCTTGATCACATTGTGCACATTATGATGATGTCCTACCGAGTGGGCCCAGAGATACCTCTCCATCACACGGAGTGACAAATCCCAGTCTCGATTCGTGCCAACCCAACAGACACTTTCGGAGATACCTGTAGTGCACCTTTATAGCCACCCAGTTACGTTGTGACGTTTGGTACACCCAAAGCATTCCTACGGTATCCGGGAGTTGCACGATCTCATGATCTAAGGAAATATACTTGACATTTAGAAAAGCTTTAGCATACGAACTACACAATCTGTGCTAGGCTTAGGATTGGGTCTTGTCCATCACATCATTCTCCTAATGATGTGATCCCATTATCAACGACATCCAATGTCCATGGTCAGGAAACCGTGACCATCTGTTGATCAACGAGCTAGTCAACTAGAGGCTTACTAGGGACATGGTGTTTGTCTATGTATCCACACATGTATCTGAGTTTCCTATCAATACAATTCTAGCATGGATAATAAAAAATTATCATGAACAAGGAAATATAATAATAACCAATTTATTATTGCCTCTAGGGCATATTTCCAACATGTAGAGCTATCCACCTGGCCAACAAGGCCCGGAAGCTTTGCCGGGGCGCCCTCCTCAAGGTGCTCACTATCGGTGTCAAAGCTAGTAGATCTCGGGTAGGGGGCCCAAGCTATGTGTTTAGAGGATTGATGGTAACAGGAGACTGGGGACACGATGTTTACCCAGGTTTAGGCCCTCTCGATCTAGGTAATACCCTACTTCCTGCTAGATTAATATGGATGAATATGAGTACAAGAGTTGATCTACCTTGAGATCGTAATGGCTAAACCCTAAAGTCTAGCCTATGGGGGTATTGTGATGATGATTATCCCATCTACAGACTAAACCCCTCGGCTTATATACATGCCTAAGGGGACCTAGGGTAACAAGGGTGACATGGGGATGAAGTAATTGATACATCCGGACTCTACACTTTCCTTTCTACATACTTAAGAGTCCTGACCGAATACGGGGGAGGGTCTTCTGCTTCTTATTTACACGGCCCATCAGTACGGCCCAGCTTCAACGACGTGGATGCCTGAGGGCCCCCGAATATAGGACTCCCTCAGTAGCCCCCGGACTTGCCTTCCAGGATGAGATTGTGTCCGGCTTCATGTATTTGGTCTTGCAAGGTGAGTCCTCCCGGATGATAGTTCGGCTTCTTTAAATATTGTACTCCATCGATTCCTCACCGTGGTTGCCTCGGCTTCCACCTGTCCAACGAACGTGAACCGTCCGGGCAGTTTTACAAATACCCCCATGACGGTGTAGAGCAGGCGCATATGTAAGAAGATAGATTCCAGTTGCCTCTCCATCCCATTCCACATGGAAGAAACCCTAGTGCCTGCAAAAAATCTTCAAACATGGCTAGCGCCCCAAGATCTTCCTCGCGCCCTCACGGCCCTCATGTAGGAGATTGGAAAAGCATTTCTGTGTCCCATGCGCATCCGAGGACACTTCAAGCGCAGGGATATCTCCCCCAGAGGATCTAGTCCGCGTATGGGCCAGACTAACGTCTATCGACAACCAAGCCCTGGCAGAGAGTTTTCCCAACCCCTCCGATGGAGAGCGGGTATGCTTCGTCCCCTTCCTTTTAAGAGGTGTGGGGTTCCCCATCCACCCCTTTCTTAGGGGGCTCCTGGAGTTCTACGGTCTTCAACTGCATGATCTTACGCCGGGGTCCATCCTGCATATTGCGGGTTTTGTCGCTTTATGCGGGTATGCTTCGTCCCCTTCCTTTTAAGAGGTGTGGGGTTCCCCATCCACCCCTTTCTTAGGGGGCTCCTGGAGTTCTACGGTCTTCAACTACACGATCTTACGCCGGGGTCCATCCTGCATATTGCGAGTTTTGTCGCTTTATGCGAACTGTTTTTGGGCTACGAGCCTCACTTTGAGCTGTGGAAAAAGTACTTCTGCCTTGTCCCTTGATCGGAAGAAGGATCCATATTTGAAGTTGGGGCGCTGAAGTATGGCGCATAGCCGGGATAAGCTATCTGCTAGGTACTCCGAAGAAAGCATCTGAAGAGTGGCCTTCAGAGTGGTTCTATATTGAGGACGTCGCTTTGCCGGATCCAGTTCGGCGCGGACTCCCCAAGTACTCTAGTGCTCCACCAAAGAAGCTTTACAACTGGTGTCCCCGCAATCTCTCGAAAGAAGAGAGAGAGGAGGTTAGCAGACTGGCTGGCAAGATCAACTTTCTCGCTAATTCAGGGTTATCTATAATCTAAGTGATGGCTATTTCAATAAAGCAATGCATGCAGCCTCTTCAAGCCAGAGGATTTCCAACGTGGCACTGTAATGGCCAAGATGATGCCTCGCGCTGCTTACGCCTAGGTCTAGATGACCCTGCCGCTCTAGCCATTGTCCTGGAAGGTCTCTATAAGGGAGAGAAACAAGACTTCATTTGTCTGACGTGCCGGGAGGGTTTTTCTAAGTAGAATCCTCCTGACTGGGAGAGTTTCTCTCATGACCGCCCATTTTTTCTTTGTTATGATATATTATCCGAACTGAACTCGGTTTCTCCTAATAGGAGTGGAGGAAGGTGATCGAGGGGATTAACAGTCCCGCCCCAGAGCCGGAGGATCAGTTTCAAAATGCGGGCCCCGGATACGATGAAGATCCGGACGTAGGTATAGAGCTAGAAGATGGAGTCTTCTACCAAGCCTGCCGTGAGGGTTCCCTGCTGGCTATAATAGCCGATTACCGAGGCCTCATTCCTTCCTCCCGTGTAAGTATTTCAGGACATATCTCATCAAAAGAGAAGATTCCCAATGCGCTTTACCCACTGAATTCTATCATACTTGAGGAGGGAAGGCGCTCCTCACGCCGAACTGCGCGTAGACCGTCAACCCAGAGGGTGCTCCCGCATCGGGTGAGGCCTTGAAGCGAAAGAAGACTGCGAACACCAGCGGACCTTCAAAGAGGTATGTTTGTTTTAACATGTGCTGGGTGGTGAAATCGGTATTATAACTTTCCGCTTTGTTCTTTCCTTTTAGGAGGAGTACACACCGGACTGTCTCTGGAGGCAATGCAGGCCAAGCTATAGCCAATCCGCCATCAGGCCCATCAAGGGGAAATATTGATTCGATGCCAGATTTTCCTCTCAAGGAGGATTCAGACAAAGTTTCAGCTACCAATTCCGAAGTGGAGGTTGCGATGATTCACCGGCGGCGGAAAGAAGCCATGCGTGATCCTGCTTTTTCCTAGGAGGCTTTTAATGCCCTTAGTTCTGCAGATGCCTATATCCGAGCCGCTCAAGATGGCGGATCCACTCATCAGCTTTCCAAAGATATGCGGGTAAGTGTTCATTTTGAGTTTTCCCATGCCACTAGCCCCCGAGACTTAAAGCAGTTGGTACAACTGATTTGAGGATCGTTATATTTTTTATAGGTGCTTCAAGAAAACAATAACTCTTTATCCAAGGAACTTGAAGAGTGTCGGACCCAGCTCGCCGAATTGAAAAATTCGAAGGAATCCGAAAAGGATGTTGGTGGTAAGAATAATTGTGTCCTGAAGCTATGATAGTTCTGCTGATTATGTATATACTAATTTATAATACAGCAACAATATTTACCAACCAACTGGAGAGGGAGCTAAGGGCTGCTTTGGCAGACAAAAAATTTGCCGAAGGGGAAACAGTCACTGGCGAGCATGCACTGACGCAAGCTATAGAGAAAAGGAACCAAGCGCGGGATAGAAATATTAGGCTCGAACAGGAGCTAAAGGGCGTAAAGGCCAACTCTCAAGAGCCTTGGAAGATAACCTGATGCGGAGCATCCCAAGATCATCCCCATGGACTTACCATCGCCTCACCAAGTACCTCAAGGACTAATAACTCGTGCCCGTGCAAGAGCTCTCGAGACCGAGGTGACATCTCTCCTAGTCCAACTTCCATATGAATCATGCGAGACATGGCAACTACCTCAGGCGGATGTGTTTTGTGTGCTCGGGTACCAAGTAGACCCCATCGGAGAGGCTCATGAAGATGGAAAAGTCACCAAGCTCACGTACGAAGCATTGCATTGAGTGAAGCCAAAGAAGATCCCAGGCCCCTGACATTCGGCCACTGGACCAACATCTAAGAGCCCACGCAGCCGAAGCTACAGAGCCCCGACATCCGGCCAGGCCCCGGACATCCAGCACGGCAGGGCCCGGACATCCGGCTTCGAGCCCAGAAATCCGATGCCACCACAAAAGCATACCCGTGGCTTTCCCCGCTAGCCCGGACATCTGGCGCCTCATGACAGCCCGGTCATCCTGCTCCTGATGCCTGCGTGCATTCCGTCTGGGCCGTGGCCCATGTATCCCCTTGCCCCTCCAGACTATATATATATTCCCTCACCTACCTCTTTCTAGGGATAGCATTGTGATAGCTCAAAAACCTAGAGCCTTGGTCATCCACTAGTTGTTCATCTCCTTGAGAGTGACTACGGCCCCTCTACGGAGAAGATCCACACGGCTTCAAGACCTCCTCACGAAGAAGATCCTACGAGATACCCTCAAGACCACCTTCCGAAGAACACTACCTTGTATCGTCCGTTGTTGACAGTGGATCATGTATCTCTTTATGTATCGTGGATCTAGCACTTGTGTGACCATCTTCATGTTGATTTGAGTGTTCCTCTTGCATTTTCCAGTGTTTTCCCCTTTGTGTTCCTCGTGTTCATCGTGGGTTTCCCTCCTCTTCGTGAAAGATCGGCCTAGATCGGGTTGACCCCGCATCATATGGTATCATGAGCCACGGTTCTCTCACGAATTTGGAGCCTCCCCACCGTTTTGTAGCTTGATTTTGTTGTGTTCTTCCCCAAATTAGAAAATTTCCCACCAAAAATAGCCCCAATTTTTTTTGTCATCTGTTGATTTGACGAGATTTTGTTGAATTTGTTCCATGGATTTGCTGTGCCACGAGTGGATCTAGCTTTCCCCCACTTTTTCCCCAATTTTGATCCACAAAATTCGACGAATTTGGCCCCGGAAGTCATCTGGCCCTTGGAGTTCATCATGGCCTCGGGCTCCCCGGACATCCGGCCTCTTGCCCAAACATCCAGCCTCCTGCAGCCAAAACCCTCCATATCCGCAACACTTTGCACTCAGTCCCCACCATTTTCGTTCGGTATCGCACCAAACCTTTCGCAACCAACATCGCTTAACCCTTAAGATTTTGACAAGTTTGTCTCACTTTGCCTCGGATACTTGAGTTGTGTTTTCACCGTTTCCTTGGATGTTTAGGCTACCTCGGAACGGAACGACTTCGACGACACCACCTCTCATCCTCGGCAAGGACGGTAACATCGACAACACCTTGTTCATCCTACCGTGCAATTGCTTTGTCACCCTATAGACCATTTTTGCCTAATTTTTCCCATCGAGACTAGCCATTTGAGCATTGCCGGGCCACGACACTTGTGCACCTTAGTGATAGTCATAGATGTTGCATACTACATCATCATATCTTCGTGTGGCACAAGAGTGTCCCGCATACACAATAGCTACCTTGATATGAGAAGCATGCATAAGTGGCCAAAGAAAGAGATCACAAGCTTTTAAGAAACAAGATCCATCAAAAGCTTATAAGCAAAAGGACAATAACATCATATGCCTTGCATCCAAAGAGATCATATTAAATAGCAATACATCATCTTGTGCTCAAGCTTCGGCACATCATACACTCATAGTATACTTGTGATAGGAAGTCGTTACATTTTGCCTCTTATAGGTCGTGCACAAGTGCGTATCCATCTATTAAGCAATCAGTTAGCGTCTCTCTAGTGTTGTGCAACAAAAGCATTTTCCATGGATTCCACATTTGTGCTCACCCTTGGTTGCACAACCACATTTATCTATCCGTGCGTGTGTTCAGTGTGCTACCCATTGCTTGTGATCTACTTGTTGTATGAGCAAATTGTGAATCATTTTCAACATCATTGAGCTTCTTTGCAAATTGCATTGACTTTGTGCCACCATCCAAACCAAGCTCCACTCAAAGCTTTACTTGTGTAGGTGTGAGAATCGACAAGAAGTGGTACCAATAGTGTTATTTCCGGGTTATAATATTGAGTGATCATTCATCCATTTTCAACTTCGGTCAAGGTACATTTGGTATTGTCTTCTCCTTTCTCCCACTCACATTCTTGCTTGTAATGATGGATAGGCCAAGTACATCTACGAACCCGCTCTTTGATGATCCTCAAGAATCGAACAACTAGGTCACCAAACTGCATCTCTTCGGTGTCCAACGAGCTCTACATCATGAGAGTGAAGCTATGCAAGAGCGAATTGAGCAAGTCACTGCCGATGCACGACAATTCGGAGCACGCACACGGGAAAAATTCGATATCATCAACACCAACATGTCTACTCAATTCGACGAGCTACGGACCTTGATAGTCAACCGACACTCTTCATCCACGTCTTCACAAAGACGAAGCCGCTCAAGCCGGCACACCGACTACACATCCGACTCAAGTACACCTACATCAAACACTCTTCGTCAAGCCGCACGTCAAGCTTGACCTGATAACCGGAACCCACTTGATGACAAGAGTTCATAAGAGCTGTTTGAAGAGCAAGAAAGTCGACATCGTCAAAACCAAGCTACACTTGAGCAAGCGCAAGAACGGCAACGACTACTCCAACAACAAGAAGAGTGAGCACGTCACCACCAAGAAGAACAATATGCCAAGGCTCAATGTCAAGCACAATAACGCCGAGATGCCCAAACTCTTGAGGTGCAACGTGCCCTACATGATTCACACCGCAATGTGGCAACTCGCAATCGAAACATTCGTCAAGAAGAGGAGTTCCTTCGAGATGAGATGCAAGAGAGGCGTCACCAAGCACGAATGCAACAAGAAGTTCCTCCTCAAGCGAGCAAGAGAAACAAGATCAACAAGAACCACAAGCTCCACAATTACAACATGACAATGACCATCAACTCCACCAAGAGCAACACGAGGTTGATAATCATCCAAATCAAGACCGCCCACACAATAGGCAAGCAAACAATGAAGAGTATCGCTATGTCAAGCTTAAGTTCACAATGCCAAAGTTTTCTGGAAGCATTGATCCCGAAGACTACCTCTCATGGGCATTGAAAGTTGACAAGATCTTTCGCCTCCACAACTTTGATGAAGAAAAGAAGATTGCAATCGCGTCCCTTGAGTTCCAAGACCATGTTATCATTTGGTGGGAACAAATCATAGAGAGATGAGAAGCGAAAGGCGAACCGCCTGTCACTACTTGGAGTCAAATGAAGGAAGTCATGCGAGCACGTTTTGTGCTAACACACTACAACCGTGACTTGTTCAAAAAGTTGCAACTCCTCAAGCAAGGAACCAGGTCGGTTGAAGAGTACTACAAGGAAATGGAGATTGCCATGATAAGAGCCAACATCATGGAAGATGAAGAGCAAACTATGGCGAGATTCTTGAATGGTCTCAACTATCCTATCAAGAAGATTGCGGAATTTCAACCATACACAAATCTCCTCGAGCTAGTACACAAAGTAACCAAAGCGGAGCGACAAGTTCAAGAGGACTACAAGTACTCCAAGTTCAACTCCAAGAACTACGCTCCTACAATCAAGCTTCAACGACTTTGACTCTTCCTACCTCTACCAAGCCATCTACAAGCTTCGGTGACAAGCCAAGCTACAAGAACTCGACTACATCAGGTCGTCCACCATCTACGAACAACTTCAAGCCAATAGTTTCATCATCTACAACTCCAATAGAGGATAACTCCAAGACGAGCTCCATCAACTGTTTCAAATGCCAAGGACGAGGACACAAGTCATTTGAGTGCAAGACCGTTTGTACCATGATCATCAATGACGACGGATCCTATGACTCAATGAGCGATGATGAAATGGAAGCCATTGAACATGTAGCTATGCATCGCCAAGTCAATGAAGATGAAGACCATCAAGTGTTTTGTGACAATGACTCGAGTCCCAACCTCGTTGTCTCCATGGTCTTGACACTTCAACATCATCAAGATGACGATCAAAGATGTCACATCTTTCATACCAAGGCCGGCATCAATGGACGCTCCGTCAAGGTTATCATCGATGGAGGAAGTTGTCAAAACTTGGCAAGTGAACAGCTTTGTGACAAGCTACAGTTGATCAAGATGAATCACCCTCATACCTACAAGGTTCAATGGCTTAGCGACGCCGGAACTCTCCGAGTCAAGCACACCGTACAAGTATCCTTCAAGATAGGCGCCTGACACACTCGAGTGTGATGTGGTCCCAATGTTCGTGTGCCACCTTCTTCTTGGACGACCATGGCAATACGATCGTGGAGTCATACACAATGAACGGACCAACCATTACAGCTATAAGATGAAGGGCAAGGAGTTCGTGCTACACCCAATGTCACCAAGTCAAGTAGCCGCTGACAAACACATACCTACCAACCATCATGGAGAGAATGGTGACAGAGTGAACCACCAAAAGGAGAGTGAGTGCCACAAGCCAAATATGAGCGACTCCACGATGAGCGACAAGAAACAACTAGTGTTATTCGCCACCAAAAGTGAGATGAGAGAAGGGTGTGCGAACCCCTCAAGCGTCTTTCACCTTGTGCTTCTATGCAAAGGGTAAGCAAAACCTACTAACACTTCACCACATCTACCTTTAGTGTTGTCTCAAGTGTTGCAGGAATTCTAGGACGTCTTTCCCGATGAGCTACCACCGGGTCTAGCTCCACTTCGCGGCATCGAACACTGCATCGACCTTATACCCGGCGCACCACTTCCGAACAAGGCTCCTTACCGCGTCAACCCCGAGGAAACAAAGGAGATACAACGGCAAGTACAACAACTCATCGACAAAGGTCATGTCCGTGAAAGCTTAAGCCCTTGTGCCATTTCGGTTATTCTCGTGCCTAAGATAGATGGAAGTTTTTACATGTGCTCCGATTGTCGTCCGATAAATGATATCACCGTTAGATGTCGTCTCCCTATTCCACGCTTAGACGACATGCTTGATGAATTATGTGGTGCTACCATCTTTTCAAAAATCGATCTTAAAAGTGGCTATTACCAAATTCGCATTCAAGAGGGTGATGTGTGGAAAACGGCTTTCAAAACCAAGTTTAGGTTATATGAGTGGTTGGTCATGGAGATGGGCTTATCGGAGGCACCCGACTCTTTCATGCAACTCATGCTTTTTGTTATCCGACCTTATATAGGCGTCTTTGTAGTGGTTTAATTTGACGACATCCTCGTCTTTAGCAAATTTCATGAGGATCAGCTCACACACATCTGTATGGTTTTGCAAACCCTTCGGAAAGACCACTTATATGCTAACATGGATAAATGCACTTTTGGCGTTGATCATGTTGTTTTCCTAGGATTTGTCGTTTCTTCGCAAGGTGTTCACTTTGATGAAACTAAAATTGAAGCAATTAAAACTTGGCCACAACCAACGAATCTCCAACAAGTGCGTAGCTTTGTTGGTTTAGTCAGTTACTATCAACGTTTTGTTAAAGACTTTAGCACAATTGCTCTGCCTCTACACACCTTGAGCAAGAAGAACACACCCTTTATTTGGGGTCCATCGCAAGACACCGCATTCAATGAGCTAAAAACCTTACTTACCCATGCACCACTTCTTGCCCTACCAAACTTTGACAAACCTTTTGAGATTCATTGTGACGCTAGTGGTACCGGCATAGGAGGCGTGTTAGTGCAAGAAAAGCGCCCGATTGCGTATTTTAGTGAAAAACTTTCTGGAGCGCAACTTAACTATCCAATTTATGATAAAGAGCTCTATGCCTTGGTGAGAGTTTTGTGTGTTTGGGAACACTATCTTCGCCCTCATGAATTCATTCTTCACACGGACCATGAGACGCTCAAGTGTCTCAAGGGTCAAACTAAGTTAAACAAGTGTCAAGCTAAGTGGAGTGAGTTCATAGAGTCCTTTCCCTATGTCATCAAATACATCAAAGGCAAAGAGAATATTTTGGAGGATGCGCTTTCCCGCAAATGCATGCTTATTACCCAACTCGAGTTGAATGTTATTGGCTTTGAGCACATAAAAGATTTGTATGAGCATGATCCTTCTTTGCAAATCCTTATACTAAGTGTTTGACTCACACTTCTTGGGAGCGATATTACATAAAAGATGGATATCTTATGAGAGCTAACAAACTTTGCATTCCCAAGTCTTCGCTTCGTTTGCTCCTTTTGCAAGAATCTCATGGAGGAGGACTCATGGGACACTTCGGACGCGACAAGACATTTGCTACGCTCTCCAAGAACTACTATTAGCCCAAGATGTTCCGTGACGTCTCGCGCTTCGCCAACCGATGCTCTAAATGTCGCAAAGCTAAGTCAAAAGCTCAATCTCATGGTCTTTACACGCCCCCTTCCTATTCCATACCAACCATGGGAAGATATAAGCATGGACTTTATACTTGGATTGCCTAGGACTCAAAATGGAAATGATTCTGTGTTTGTTGTCGTGGATAGAATTTCTAAAATGGCTCATTTCATTCCTTGTAACAAGATCGACGATGCTTCACATGTGGCAAATCTCTTTTGTAGGGAAATCATTCATCTACATGGAGTGCCCAAGACTATTGTGTCAGATCGAGACGTCAAGTTCTTAAGCTACTATTGGAAGACTCTATGCGCCAGACTCGGCGTCAAGCTCCTATTCTCTTTGGCATACCATCCACAAACCGATGGCCAAACGGAGGTGACGAACCGCACTCTTTCTATGCTTCTTCGCGTGTTGATCAAGAAGAACATCAAGGAATGGGAGCAATGCTTGCCCATCGTCGAGTACGCCTACAACCGTGCAAGACATTCGACTACCGGCAAGTCCCCCTTCGAGGTCGTCTGCGGCTTCAACCCGTTGTCCCCATTGGACATCCTACCTCTACCTCTACAAGAGCTCATCAACATGGACGCGAGTACACGAGAAAACTATCTCAAGAAGGTGCATGAAGATACAAGGGCAACAATCGAGCGACAATTACATCGCCTAGCCACCAAGCTCAACGTCAACAAGGCACCAATGGTGTTCCAACCGGGAGATCTTGTATGGCTTCATCTACGCAAGGACCGTTTCCCCAATGAGTGCAAG
>LR738713.1:305622930-305633598 GCA_902687465.1 Secale cereale | reverse complement strand
ACCAGACTATGTGCGGGCCACATTTTGGTCATCGGGGAGTTTATGACTTTTAAGGTAAGCTAGGAAGGGCTCTGTCCAGGGGCTATGACAGCCATGATTTCGTGAGCCGAAGGAGTTATCTCCATGTTTGGGCCTCGGATGACGTCTTGACTGAGTTCGGCTGGGGGTGTGTTCGGATCCGAATTCGTACCGCTGCTCGCGTCCTACCATATTATTGATGGCTTAAATAGCCTTTCCACAAATGTGTTTGGCGGGACGGGGTCACGTTTAGCACCCATACGAGCGAGTACGTCAGCAGCCTAGTTATTATCCCGGGCTACGTGATGGAATTCCAACCCCTCAAATCGAGCCGACATTTTCAATATAGCATTGCGATAAGCTGCCATTTTTAAATCTTTCGCATCAAAATCTCCGTTAATTTGGGAGATAGCGAGGTTTGAGTCTCTACGTACCTCGAGGCATTGTATGCCCATGGATACAGCTAGGCGGAGACCGTGTAATAGGGCCTCATATTCGGCCGCATTATTCGAGTCCATGTACATTATTTGTAGAATGTACCGGACTTTATCCGCAGTAGGAGATATCAATATTATGCCGCCCCCCAGTCCGTCTAGCATTTTAGAGTCGTCGAAGTACATTGTCCAGTGGGAGTATGAGCCGTGCTCTTTAGGGAGTTTGGCTTCGGTCCATTCTGTGACAAAGTCGGCCAACACTAGGGATTTAATAGTCCGACGTGGTTTATAGGTTATTTCGAACGGCAAGAGCTCGATGGCCCATTTGGCTATGCGTCCCGCGGCATCTTTATTGTTGATAATATCATTTAGTGGTACCTCAGATGCCACTGTGATCGAACACTCTTGAAAGTAGCGTCGGAGTTTTCGAGATGACATGAAGACCGCATAGGCAATTTTCTGATAGTGGGCTTACCGTGACTTGCACGATGTTAGAACCTCGGATACATAGTATACTTATTTTTGAAAGGGGAATTTATGTCCCTCTTCGGCTTGTTCAACAATGAGCACAACACTCACTACCTGGTTAGTAGCTGATATATACAGCAGCATTGGTTCGCCAACACCGGGGGCGGCTAGGATTGGGTTGCTTGCTAGTTGAGCTTTTATTTCTTCCAATCCAGTTGTGGCTGCATTCCTCCATTCAAAGTTGTCATTGTGTCGTAGCAATTTGTAGAGTGGCAATGCTTTTTCTCCTAATCTGGAGATGAAGCAGCTTAAGGCCGCTATGCAGCCTGCTAGTTTTTGCACTTGCTTGAGATCGGTTGGTATTTTGAGTTCTGACAAGGCCCGAATTTTGGTTGGGTTAGCTTCGATTCCTCTATGGGATACGATGGAACTTAATAGCTTCCCGGTTGGAACGCCGAAGACACATTTTTCCCGATTGAGCCTTATGTCATATTCTCGGAGGTTGGCAAACGTAAGGCGGAGATCCTCCACCAAAGCCTCGACATGTTTGGTCTTTACGACTACGTCGTCAACATATGCGTCCACTGTTTTGCCAATTTGCATTTGTAAGCATGTTTGAATCATGCGTTGATATGTGGCGCCAGCGTTTTTAAGTCCAAAGGGCATAGTGTTGAAACAAAAAAGGTCGTACGGGTTGATAAATGTCGTTGCAGCCTGATTGGATTCCTTCATCTTTATCTGATGGTATTCGGAATAAGCATCAAGGAAGCACACCGAGTCGTGTCCGGCCGTTGCATCGATAATTTGATCAATGTGGGGCAAAGGAAAGGGATCCTTTGGGAAGGCCTTATTCAGGTCTGTGAAGTCGATGTAGAGGCACCAGGATTTATCCTTCTTCGGTACCGTGACCAGGTTCGCTAGCCAATCCGGGTGTTTAATTTCTCTGATGAATCCGGCTTCTAATAGCTTGGCTAGCTCTTCTCCTATTGCTTGTCTTTTGGGTTCGGAAAACGGTCGCAGTGATTGCTTGACCGGTTTGAACCCTTTGATAATATTGAGGCTGTGTTCGGCCAGCCTGCGTGGGATTCCCGACATATCTGAAGGGTGCCAGGCGAATATCCCTATTTTCCCGAAGGAAGGCGCATAACGCGCTGTCCACCGCCGGATGTAGCTGTGCCCCGATGGATGCTGTCTTATTAGGGTCCTTTGGGTTCACTTGGAATTTGATGATTTCATCTGCTGGCTTGAAGGAGGTAGACTTTGATCTTTTGGCGAGGATCACATCGTCCTTATCTACCTTTGGTCGTAGGGTAGTTAATCCATCGACCGCGAGGGCTTCAGATAATGCCTCTAAGGCTAGGGATGCTGTCTTGTTTACGGCACGGAGTGATCTATCCAGATCACTTGTTAATGTGATCACTCCATTGCACCCTGGCATTTTAAGCTTCATGTACCCGTAATGGGATTTCGCTTGAAAGCGTGAGAAAGTGTTCCGTCCTAGAAGGGTGTGGTATCCCCTATGAAAGGGAACAATGTGGAAGAGTAGTTCCTCCGATCTGTAGTTATCAGGTGTGCCAAATATTACGTCGAGCTTAATGCTTCCTGAACACCGGGCTTCGCGGCTTGGTATAATTCCACTACAGGTTGTGCTGGTGTGCTCAATGCGGGATTTCTCGACCTGCATCTTTGCAAGCATTTCCTCATATATGTGGTTTAGTCTGCTTCCTCTGTCCATAAGTACTTCAGTGAGGCGGAAGCCGTCCACTATTGGATCTAGTACAAGAGCGGCTGATGCTCGGATCGGCCGGACTCGAGGTGCGTCATCGGCAGAAAAACTAATTGCCGTGTCGCTCCATGGGCTTGCAGAGCTAGTTTGGTAAACCTCGGCAAGTTCACGATTTGCTCTCTTGTGGCGGTTGTTTGAGGAGAACGTCTCGAAGACGGTGAAGACACTGACGTCCCTCTCCCTCGGTATGTTGATGTCAAGAATTTCCGTACCGCTCTTTGCTACCTACCGGAGTACCCAACATGCTCTAAGGAATGGTTAGGGACTTTGTCTGGGGTTGCATGTATTTGGCAAGGTGTATTGAGTAGTTCGTCCAGTACAGACCTGTACCTTAAAAGAGGTTTGTTCTTCTTTCCAATAGGCATGTAATCGGATGACCTGCTAGGGTATGTCCGTTTAGCCTTGATAATGTACTGTCCGGATAAGGACTGCTCTATAGGTGTGTTCTAGGCTTTCCAAGTATTTTCCATTGCGCAGTACTTCCGTACTAACAGCGATAATTTTGTGAAACTCAGAACACGACGTCGGTTGAGGGCATTCAAGTCTCCCTCGTCCATTCAATTGCGGTAAAATAGGGAGACCGCTTTGTCATCGCAGCAGTCCCTGATTTTGTTTTTAATGAGTAGGAATCTGGCCCAGAAGTAGTTGACCGTTTCCTTGGGCTGCTGTTGTGTGTTCGCGAGATCATCTACCTCCGGCAGTCCGGATTTACATGGAGAGTTTTTCCCAGGGTGGGTGAGCATTGGTAATTTTGAATCTCGACCCAAGATGTTATTTGGGGTTTTGACAACCTCCGATGGTGACAATCCGGGTTCGACATGATCTAATCGTCTTTCGGGTCCGGTGTCAGTCCCAGAGCTCAACAAACATAAAGCGCCTCCCAACAGGGGCGTGTTTGGCTCGAAGGGTTCGGAGATCCGAACCGTTGCGGTCTCCGTTTCGAGAGGAGAAGTCTCTATGGCTCCGTCCTCAACTGCTGCCACTAGGTGAGTGATCGGGAAAGGATCGATCTCATCGTGGCCGGATTTAGATCTGATCGGATCTCCTGGCGATGAAAGCCCCAGGGCGGCGATGCGATCCATCAGCTCATTTAAGGGCAAGAGTTCTACCGAGGTCGCGTCATCGGAGTGGCCGGAATCGACGTAAAGTTGATGCTCGATGGTCGCAGGGACTGCGGCCGGCCCAGAGGCCATGCGGGCGCACACAGCCAACCCGCCGAGCTCGAGAACCTGGCCGATAGCCAAGTTGTTTCCGAGGGTGATCCCGTCGTTGATGACGAGACGAGCCATCGATCGCTCATCGCGAGCGCACAACGGAGCTCTCAATGAAAGCACCATTGTCGGTGTCAAAACTGGCAGATCTCGGGTAGGGGGGCCCAAGCTATGCGTTTAGAGGATCAATGGTAACAGGAGATTGGGGACACGATGTTTACCCAGATTCAGGCCCTCGAACGAGGTAATATCCTACTTCCTGCTAGATTAATATGGATGAATATGAGTACAAGAGTTGATCTAGCTCGAGATCGTAATGGATAAACACTAAAGTCTAGCCTATGGGGGTATTGTGGTGATGATGATCCCCTCTACAGACTAAACCCCTCGGCTTATATACACGCCTAAGGGGACCTAGGGTTACAAGGGTGACCTGGGGAGGAAGTAATTGATACATCCGGACTCTACACTTGCCTTTCTACGTACATAAGAGTCCTGAACAAATACGGGGGAGGGTCCTCTGCTTCTTCTTTACGCGCCCCATCAGTATGGCCCAGCTTGAACGACCCGGATGCCTGAGGACCCCCGAATACAGGACTCCCTCACTCACCAAGGTGGCATACAGGAACCCCGGCCTCGACCTCAGTCAGGACAACTTACCGACAGGTGTGGACCGCAAGTCACTTGAAGAGCTTGCCGTGCTAGTCGTCAGCCTGGTCGACCACGTCACGAGGGTGGAAGGCCAGCGCCAAGACTAGGTGCTCCGCTTCCCCTTGCCGCCATGGATCCGTACCCAAAATAGAAAGATGTCGGTGCAGAACGACACCTACGGCATCACGTGGATGCCTTCTGCTGTTTTGGTAGGGAAGAGGGGTAGAGCAAAGAGCGGATCTAACAATCAACACGACGGATTTTTACCCAAGTCCGGGCCGCTAAGAAGCATAAAACCCTAGTCCTGCTTGAGTGTATATCCTGTGTTCTTGAGCTTCGGCTCGCTGCTACGCATGCAAGCTAGGCCGAGAGCTTCAAAAGTTCGAATCCTCCTCCAGTACGATGTGGGCCTCCTTTTACATGTCCAAGGGGCTACCACAGTGGCAAACAGGAGGTGTAAAGTAGCTACAGTGTCTATGTTTATCATTGACGTCTTAGGACAAACGCATTAAATGCGTTGCTTACGTGCCCTCCAGCTTTATCGGGGACGGGAGTAGAACCCGTCCCGTCCGTCGCCGCCCCGCTCCGTCTTGACATGCGTCCATGCCAACGAGGCATGCAGCGCCATGTTGGCTGGCCAGCTGCTATGCTGGAGACGTGGCAGGATCTTCACGAAGATCTGCATGCCACCATGCAGGTGCCTTCTAGGCTGGCAGGCCAGTTACTGCACTGCAGCGATTACGGGGTGGCAGTGCCTTGCCGTGGTTTTGCCGATGTCCCCGGCAAGGATCTTGACGGGGCCTCACACGTACCTCCGGCAAGATTCTTGCAAGGTACCTCCTCTTCTGGCCTTCATAAAGATCTGCACGCCACTATGCGCGGGCCCCTGGGTCTTGACCTTAATGTTGTCGATGGTGTCAGAGCTCTCGACCCCGAGGGTGGTGCTCTTGTTAGTGCTCAGCAAGTTGTCTCGGCAAGGATCTTGCCGGGGTCTCCCAAGCCATCCCAACAAGGATTTAGCCGGGTTCACCTTGCATCTATCCTCGATCACCCCTGTCATGCCTTGCCGCGGGTGTGGCTACGACTGCCCGTGCACAAGTATGGCGTGCTAAAGGGCCCAAACTTTAGTACACCAACAAACTTCAATTATATGCATTAATGCCTAACAAATGCACATAATCCCCTGAATATGGCAAATAAACCTGGAAAAGTGGAAAATTTGAACACGGTGATTTGCAGGTTGTATGTTCATCATAGAAAAAAACTTGTGGACAAAGGACAAAGAAAATTTGGATCCCCCTTCAATCTTGGTGATTTCCCCTCAAAACCATGAAACTTCCTCAGTGATGGTTCGATTTATGAAAGACGTGCATCATGACATAAGGAAAACATTCTCCAATTTTTACCACGGCATGGTGAGGCCATACCATGGCACCACGCCAGGCATCATGTTTTCCAACCACGTGTTTCATTTTTTGTATAGTTGTTAACCCAGTAAACGACGCGTTTATGGTTGACTATTGCCACACATTTCCTGGAAATATCTGCCCATTCCTTGTAAAATGCATGAGAATGTACTAAATAAGGTGAGCATGGTTTTCTAGACCATTCTTCTGCACCTTTACATGCACCGATTGTTAGAATTTGAATTATGTCCATTAATGCCAAGAAAATGCACATAATCCCATAAATATGGTAAATGAGCCCAGAAAAATGTCAAATTTGAATAGTTGCATTTGAGGCGGTGTGTTGATCATTGGAAAACAACTGAATGATAAACTAGGACGGAAATTTTGATTGCCCTTCAATCTTCGAGATTTCCCTCTCGGAAGCATGGAACTTACTCGGTGATGGTTTGTTTTATGAAGGGCGTGAATGATGACATAAGCCAAACCTTCTCAACTTTTTACCAGTGCATGGTGTGGTCATACCATGGCACCATGCCAGGCGTCATGTTTTTCAAGAATTTATTTCATTTTGTCTATAGTTGAAAACCCAATAAACAAACATATGTGGTTGACTATTGCCACACATTTCATCGAAATATCTGTCCCTTCCTTGTAAAAGGCATGAGAATTTACTAAATGGCACGAGCATGGTTTTCCAGGTTGTTCTTGTGCACCCTTTCATGCACCGATTGTTTGAACTTGAATAATGTGCATTAATGCCTAGGAAATGCACATAATCCCCTAAATATGGCAAATGAACCCGGAAAAGTGCCAAATATGAACACGATAATTTGCAGGTTGTATGTTCATCGTAGAAATAAACTCATGGACAAAGGACAAAGGAAATTTGGATCCCCCTTCAATCTTGGTGATTTCCCTCTCGAAACCATGAAACTTCCTCGATGATGGTTCGATTTATGAAAGGTGTGCATCACGAGTTCACGACATAAGGAAAACATTCTCCAATTTTTACCAGGGCATGCTGAGGCTATACCATGGGACCACGCCAGGCGTCCTGCTTTCCAACCATGTGTTTCATTTTTTGTATAGTTGTTAACCTAGTAAATGCCGCATTTATGGTTGACTATTGCCACACATTTCCTGGAAATATCTGCCCATTCCTTGTAAAATGCATGAGAATGTACTAAATAAGGTGAGCATGGTTTTCCAGACCATTCTTCTGCACCTTTTCATGCACCGATTGTCAGAATTTGAATTATGTCCATTAATGCCAAGAAAATGCACATAATCCCATAAATATGGTAAATGAGCCCAGAAAAATGTCAAATTTGAATAGTTGCATTTGAGGCGGTGTGTTGATCATTGGAAAACAACTGAATGATAAACTAGGACGGAAATTTTGATTGCCCTTCAATCTTCGAGATTTCCCTCTCGGAAGCATGGAACTTACTCGGTGATGGTTTGTTTTATGAAGGGCGTGAATGATGACATAAGCCAAACCTTCTCAACTTTTTACCGGTGCATGGTGTGGTCATACCATGGCACCATGCCAGGCGTCATGTTTTTCAAGCATTTATTTCATTTTGTCTATAGTTGAAAACCCAATAAACAAACATATGTGGTTGACTATTGCCACACATTTCATCGAAATATCTGTCCCTTCCTTGTAAAAGGCATGAGAATTTACTAAATGGCACGAGCATGGTTTTCCAGGTTGTTCTTGTGCACCCTTTCATGCACCGATTGTTTGAACTTGAATAATGTGCATTAATGCCTAGGAAATGCACATAATCCCCTAAATATGGCAAATGAACCCGGAAAAGTGCCAAATATGAACACGATAATTTGCAGGTTGTATGTTCATCGTAGAAATAAACTCATGGACAAAGGACAAAGGAAATTTGGATCCCCCTTCAATCTTGGTGATTTCCCTCTCGAAACCATGAAACTTCCTCGATGATGGTTCGATTTATGAAAGGTGTGCATCACGAGTTCACGACATAAGGAAAACATTCTCCAATTTTTACCAGGGCATGCTGAGGCTATACCATGGGACCACGCCAGGCGTCCTGCTTTCCAACCATGTGTTTCATTTTTTGTATAGTTGTTAACCTAGTAAATGCCGCATTTATGGTTGACTATTGCCACACATTTCCTGGAAATATCTGCCCATTCCTTGTAAAATGCATGAGAATGTACTAAATAAGGTGAGCATGGTTTTCCAGACCATTCTTCTGCACCTTTTCATGCACCGATTGTCAGAATTTGAATTATGTCCATTAATGCCAAGAAAATGCACATAATCCCATAAATATGGTAAATGAGCCCAGAAAAATGTCAAATTTGAATAGTTGCATTTGAGGCGGTGTGTTGATCATTGGAAAACAACTGAATGATAAACTAGGACGGAAATTTTGATTGCCCTTCAATCTTCGAGATTTCCCTCTCGGAAGCATGGAACTTACTCGGTGATGGTTTGTTTTATGAAGGGCGTGAATGATGACATAAGCCAAACCTTCTCAACTTTTTACCAGTGCATGGTGTGGTCATACCATGGCACCATGCCAGGCGTCATGTTTTTCAAGCATTTATTTCATTTTGTCTATAGTTGAAAACCCAATAAACAAACATATGTGGTTGACTATTGCCACACATTTCATCGAAATATCTGTCCCTTCCTTGTAAAAGGCATGACAATTTACTAAATGGCACGAGCATGGTTTTCCAGGTTGTTCTTGTGCACCCTTTCATGCACCGATTTTTTGAACTTGAATAATGTGCATTAATGCCTAGGAAATGCACATAATCCCCTAAATATGGCAAATGAACCCGGAAAAGTGCCAAATATGAACACGATAATTTGCAGGTTGTATGTTCATCGTAGAAATAAACTCATGGACAAAGGACAAAGGAAATTTGGATCCCCCTTCAATCTTGGTGACTTCCCTCTCGAAACCATGAAACTTCCTCGATGATGGTTCGATTTATGAAAGGTGTGCATCACGAGTTCACGACATAAGGAAAACATTCTCCAATTTTTACCAGGGCATGCTGAGGCTATACCATGGGACCACGCCAGGCGTTCTGCTTTCCAACCATGTGTTTCATTTTTTGTATAGTTGTTAACCTAGTAAATGCCGCATTTATGGTTGACTATTGCCACACATTTCCTTGAAATATTTGCCCATTCCTTGTAAAAGGCATGAGAATGTACTAAATAACACGAGCATGGTTTCCAGACCGTTCTTGTGCACCTTTTCATGCATCGATTGTTCGAATTTGAATTATGTCCATTAATGACTAGAAAATGCTCATACTCCCATAAATATGGTAAATGAGCCCGGAAAAATGTCAAATTTGAACACGTTGCATTTGAGGCAGTGTGTTGATCGTTGGAAAAAAACTTAATAACAAACTAGGACGGAAATTTGGATTCCCCTTCAATCTTTGGGATTTCCCTCTTGAAAGCATGGAACTTCCTCGGTGATGGTTCGATTTATGAAGGGCGTGCATGACGACATAAGCCAAACCTTCTCAAATTTTTACCAGGGCATGGTGAGGTCACACCATGGCAAAATGCCAGGCGTATGTTTTTAAGCATTTATTTCATTTTTTATATAGTTGACAACCCAACAAACAAACATTTGACCGCCGGTAAAACGTTAAGTAGTCGTTCTCACCGGGAAGCAAGACAGCCTTTGACCGCCGACCGCCTTGCTCCCACTGGTCTGTATTAATGGCGCGCCCAAGCGGCCGCACTCCTCCCATCCTTGCCACACACACAATGCTCTCTCCCCGCCCGCATCCTCGACACCGCTCTCTGCCCGCAAAGCCGTCAGTGTATGAGGATGCCGCCGAAGCGCCCCATCAGAGGGAGTGGGGACGCCGGGCTGCTGAGCACCGGATCATGGCGTGAATGTGGATACAGATGTTTCCATCGCCGCCGACGAGGTGGAGAATGGGTATGCCAACAAGAGGGGGCGGTTCGAGAAAAGACCGCAGTCTACTCCAGCAAGCCTAGACTTCATCAGAAACCTTCCCAATGATTTGTTGACAGACATCATGTCCCTCCTCCCAGTCAAATATGATACGTAATTGGATGTTTAATTTGGTATTGCAATCATGTCATGTTACACGTATATATATGTTGTTCTTCTGTACATAGAGTATGGATGTTCTGAAGACAGAGCATATCATATGTTCTTATATTGAACCATTTCTGTTCCCTTGTCTCAACACAAACAGTTCATCCGAGTGAACCACATGTCGTATATGGCACACACCTTGATCTGGCTGACCGTTTCTTTTGGGTTGCCTAATCACAAACAGTTCATCCGAGTGAACCGTATGCTGGACATCGCACACGCCTTCATCTGGCAGCCAGTATCTTTTGTTCCTCCTCATCGCAAATAGTTAATTGAACTGAACCGTATGCCTATCATGGCACACGCAACCAAAATCTGAACCGTGTTTCATGCATCTGTCATCGCAAATGTTCTGTGCCTTTTTTGACAGTTTTTTACACCAGCATTTGCGATTATTGCATCACACACAGTTTCGTCGAAGGGTCTCTGATCGTAGTGTTGCGTTAGCAGCATCCTGCAATAGTGAGGAGAGAGGGAGAGAAAGACATATGAAGAGTGTGCATGCAGTACGCACAGAGGCGCAACTAGCGCGTGTGTGTGTGCGTG
>LR738713.1:305590166-305612111 GCA_902687465.1 Secale cereale | reverse complement strand
CCGCGGGGAGTGGGGGCGATGGGGCGCCAGAGGTGTGGGGTTGGTCGGGCGTCAGATGGTGGTGGTGGTGGTGAGGGGGGGGGCGAAGAAGGTGGGTTGCTGCGGGGCTGGAGTTCTTGTGCAGTTCGGAAGCGCAAAAAAACGCTCGCTGCCATTATTCGTCGGTCGCAATGTTTTCAAAACTGCTCTTAAACCGTGAGGAATTTCGAAAAGTGTTCAACATGACGAAGTTGCGTCTACTCCATAGCTTTTCAACGGTATATTACACGCATAATTCCGATAAACAGTTAAAAAATTAGAGCAAAAAAGGAACCGAAAAAACAACACGTACAGTTTTTTCAAACATGCAGTTCACCGTTTTCAAAACTGCTCTTTAACTGTGCGGAATCTCGAAAAGTGTTCAACATGGCGAAGTTGCGTCTACTCCATAGTTTTTCAACGGTATATTACACGCATAATTCCGATAAACGGTTAAAAAACTAGAGCAAAAAAGGTACCGAAAAAACAACACGTACAGTTTTTTCAAACATGCAGTTCACCGTTTTCAAAACTTCTCTTAAACCGTGCGGAATCTCGAAAAGTGTTCAACATGGCGAAGTTGCGTCTACTCCATAGCTTTTCAACGGTATATTACACGCATAATTCTGATAAACGGTTAAAAAACTAGAGCAAAAAAGGTACCAAAAACAACACGTACAGTTTTTTCAAACATGCAGTTCACCGTTTCCAAAACTGCTCTTAAACTGTGCGGAATCTCGAAAAGTGTTCAACATGGAGACGTTGCATCTACTCCATATCTTTTCAATGGTATATTACACGCATAATTCCGATAAACGGTTAAAAAACTAGAGAAAAAAGGTACCGAAAAAACAAGACGTACAGTTTTTTCAAACATGCAGTTCACCATTTTCAAAACTGCTCTTAAACCGTGCGGAATCTCGAAAAGTGTTCAACACGGCGAAGTTGCGTTTACTGCATAGCTTTTCAACGGTATATTACACGCATAATTCAGATAAACGGTTAAAAACTAGAGCAAAAAAGGTACCGAAAAAATAACACATACAGTTGTTTCAAACATGCAGTTCACCGTTTTCAAAACTGCTCTTAAACCGTGCGGAATCTCGAAAAGTGTTCAACATGGCGAAGTTGGGTCTACTCCATAGCTTTTCAACGGTATATTACACGCATAATTCCGATAAACGGTTAAGAAACTAGAGCAAAAAAGGTACCGAAAAAACAACACGTACAGTTTTTTCAAACATGCAGTTCACTGGTCTCTATATTGCAGTAACATGCAGTTCGGAAGCGCAAAAAAGCGCGTTGATTTGGGTGTCGCGAAAAACAGAGTTTTCGCGTTTTTGTAATTTCAAAACTGCTCTTAAACCGTAATGAATTAGAGGGGGTGTTCTACATGAAAAAGTAGCGTCTCGACGATATCTTTCCAACGGTGTATCATTTGGATCATTTCGATCAACGTTTTGTAAAAATTTCACGAAAAACGGTCACTGCCCTTCGTAGTCAGCCGCACGATTTTCAAATTTAACTAAAAACCGTAAGGAATCTCAAAAACATTTCAACATATGAAAGTTGCGCCTCGTTCGTAGCTTTCCAACAGTATATTACACGCCTTGTTTCGACAAACGGTTAGAAAACTGGAGTGAAAACAGTACCGAAATTTTTTAAAAAATTCGAAAAACACAATCCCGCGATTTAGTAAATTCAAAAGTGCTCTTAAACCGTAGCGAATTAGAAAAAATAATAGATATGAAAAAGATGCGCGCCGACGATACCTTTCCAACGGTGTATCTTACGTTTCATTCCGACGAGCGGTTTAGAAAAAAAACCGCAAAAAACGCTCGCTACCATTTGTTGTGAGCCGCACGATTTTCGAAACTGCTCTTAAACTATGATGAATTTTGAAAAGTGTTCAACATGGCGAAGTTGCGTCTACTCCATAGCTTTTCAACGGTATATTACACGCATAATTCCGATAAACGGTTAAAAAACTAGAGCAAAAAAGGTAACGAAAAAACAACACGTACAGTTTGTTCAAACATGAGGTTCTGTTGCAGTATCTGTGCAGTGCGCATAGCTTTACAATGCAGTAAAACAAAGCAGTTCAGAAGTGTTATGAGAATATTATTTCTCATAATGTTATGAGAATAGACCGGCTGTATATATATATATAGTATCTACTCTTATAAGAAACAGAGTTGGTGATAATGGTGTGTCTGCCATCCAGCATTATAGGCTGTTTGATTTATATCCGGCGGATAGGAAGGAAACTATGTAAACTTTGCAAAAAGATACCCCACCCCTCTCCACATTTGCAAATAAGGCCTTCCCTCATTCATCCTTTTCTCTCACAAGATAAACTACTCGTACAAATGCATCTTGATGTTCCATGCAATGCACGGGTATCTTGCTAGTATATATATAATGTTCAGTAGCTGCGTGTGGTCTAAATTTGTAACCTGTCCGTGTTTTGGATTTGGCCCCAACATCATGCTCCTCTGGTGAGCTAAGAGAGATTTATGTATGTGGGCTGCACAGACTACCATTTTTATAATTTTTATTATATCACCTGCTTATGCTTCATGACGTGTAATATTATTATTTGTCCTATTTTGCCATGTACAAAATAGTCTGTCTTGCTCGCTTCACTGTTGTAACTATATTTTTGCCATAGTCATGTGTACTTATAGAAAAATTTCAGGATGAAGTGACATCATGTAACGCCCATGATGCGACTATATATTCAACATGTCGAGGCACAACTTAGAGGCATAATCGTATTTTGGTATGATCGCAAGAAGGTTATCTTCACACATTCCCATGTACAAGAACAAAGGAAAAAAATACATATTAGGCTTACAATCGCCACTTCGCACAATGCATAAAATAAGTCATACATTCATCCAAGTACAATCATGGTCCGGCTACGGACAAATCCAAATGAAAAGAAGATAACCACCCACTATGCCCAATGAGCCCTAGTAGGAACCACTACTGATCGTCGGGATACGTCACGTACATACGCCCACGTTCCTCATCGAACTCCCACTTGAGTTCCTGGCCATCAACTGAATCGTACTCAGTTGTACCTGCATCTGTGTTTGTAGTAAATTGTGAGTCACGAGGACTCTACAATCCCATTCCCGGGTATCAACACTATCAAAGCCTTTGGGTAAGGAGAAAGTGTATAAGTGGGTTGCTGCAAGCGCTAAGCGTAGATGCGGTGGCCAGCTTGCGTATCACCAGAGCGAGAAGAGAAGTGAAAGCCATCGGTCGTGAACTTAATCATGATCACTAGATGATCCTGTCTACCTACGAGTCATCCATAACCCAGCCGTGTTCTCTTCCCGAACTCCCTCGAAAAGAGACCATCACGACTACTCACACGGTAGTGTATTTTGTTTGAGGTTTTCTGTTAAGTTGTCTACAACTGGATATTAACAAATTCCAATCCGCCTCATAACCGCGGGCACGGCTTTCGAAAGATCAAAACCCTGCAGGGGTGTCCCAACTTAGCCCATCACAAGCTCTCGCGAACAACAGAGGTAAAAACCCCTTTTCTTATGGACTACCCGATCAGACTCGGAATCCCGGTGTACAAGATATTTCGACAAAGGTAAAGCAAGTCCAGCAGGACCTCCCGTGTGACGACACCCTGATAGGTACCGCGCGTATCTCGTCTCAGGCCACAATCGGATGAGCACTACGTACAGCAACCAGAAGCCCCAGTAACTGGGTGGCACCGCAAGTGGCTCTAGTTTGGACCAACACTAATGAGGAGCACTGGCTCGGGGTTGTTAATTAAGTCCTCGGGTGCTAGTCGTTCCTATGCATGTTTTTAGGGTAAAACCAAAGTTGGGCCTTGCTGGAGGAGTTTTATTCAAAGTGAAGTATCGAGGGGTCCCCATATACCCAACCGCATTAGGAACGCAAATATCAAGGAACATAACACCGGTTTATTGGTTCTTAAGGCGGCATGAGTGGAACGAAACACCGAGCAAAAGGCCAAGCCTTCCACCCATTGCAATGTATATAGGTGCATTAATGTAAATAATAGATATTTTCTTATCCCAAAACCCAATCCACATGGAGCAAACTTCATCTTCACCTGCAACTAGCAACGCTATAAGAGGGGGCTTGAGAAAAAGCGTAACTTAGCCAAACAACGGTTTGCTAGGTAGGTAGTTAGAGGTTTCATGGCAAGGTGGGGGCTGGCATGCAAAAGGATAGGTACCGCGACAAAGCAATAGAGCATGGCATCTAGCATAGCAACAATAGAGGTGATATCAAGGAATGGTCATCTTGCCCGTTATGTCCTCGGTAGGATCGTAAACTTGCTCCTCGAACACGGTCTCATCAGGAACCTCGAACTCCGAATCATCACCGGGCTCTGCCCAACACAAGAATACAAACACCGGAACAAAATTAACCATGAATGCAATGCACAAGAACATGATGCAAGACATGATGCATATGAGCATGAACATGATATGATGATCACAAAAGGAACATGATGATCGCAACCAGTGGCATGGCAAAATGCAACAACCATAACTCATTTAAGAGGAACACAATATGCAAGAGAAAGGTAATTAACATAGCAACACATATGGTTCTTTAGTTTGAACTAGCTAAGCACCCAACAAGTTTAAACTGTTGTTTAACATGGTAAGGAGTGCAACAAAATACCAACTACAACATACAAGCAATTTAAATGGGGCCGTAAGAAACAAACAACAATTCCGGAAAATCCCCATGTGCATAATTATATTTAGTACTGTTCTGCCTAGTACCCCATTATATTATTATTAAACAGCAAAACAGATTGTACCATGCTGTTCTATGCAAAATTCTACCCCAAAAGCATATAAAGACCATTCAAAACAGAGTTACGGTTTAAAAGTTATGAATTAAAGCAATTTCAACATGTTAATTAGCAAAACATATGCAAATATCATTTTAAATATTTTAAACATGGCAGAAAATTACATATTATGAAACTACTCCAAATTTTAAACAGATTTCATATATAGTTTGTTTCATTTGAAAAAAGCATGGATAAAAAGTTATTAGCAAAACAAAACTACATGCAATCTAAAAAAACACAACAATAGAAAAAAAAACAAAAGGACCCAGCCTGGGCCAACCACTGCCAATGACAGGTAGGCCCCGGGATGCTAAGGTGGCGGAAACTGGGTGTGGAGATGGGTGTGTGCATGCGCAGAGGGTGTCCAGTGGGGCCTGGGTGTCATAGAGCCAGGAAAATGCATAAAAATGGGTGATTTACAACTAGCCCTGGGGGATTCCAACCCGGGTCTGTGGGTTATGGGAGAGAGCGGCGAACCACAAGGCTAGGCGAGGGAGGCTGCTAGGTTAGCGGTCTGGGGGGGTTTTGAACCACCTCACATAACTATCTTCTTCCTCTACTCGAGAGAGCAGAAACGGCAACGCTACCGACGGCAACCACGGCGAAGGCGGGGACTGAGTAGTGGTGGCGGGCTTGCGGGATCGGAATGTGGTGCGGCTCGGGAGTGCATGCCGCTAGGAGAGGCCGGGGCGCTCGAGCTCAAGCAACTGCTCAGGTCGGGCCATGGCGGGCGCAGGAGTAGGGAAGCAGCACGGCTCTGCGGCAGAGCAGACAAGGCGCGTGGGGAGCGGGCGTGCGCGCGCGAGGCAAGAGCAGCGAGGAGATCCCTAGGGGCGAAGGGTCGGACATGATATAGCAGGTACACGCACGACAGAAAACTTCAGATTACGCCGGAGCACTACGGGCGCGGCATGGACACGGATCGGGCGAGTCCTACATGTGACTACATGCCATGGGATGGAAGGGAGAGGGAGGAGTGCTACCTAGCTCACCCTAGGACAAGGCGAAGTCGATGGAGACGAGCTGGCAGCGGTGTGGTCGAGCTCTGAACTTGATGGAGACACTGTCCGTGCACAGTGGAGGAAGAGGACGACGGGGAGGTAGCCGAACTTGGCGACCTCGGGCTTGGATCGGCGTCAGAAAGGAACCGGGACGAAGCGGCAGTGCTCGGAGATGCGTGGAAGGAGCCGTCAGAGGAGCTTCAGGCTGGCGGTGAGGTCGTGTCCGAGCCGGCCATGGCTCCTGGAGGCGGAAGCGGGAGCGTGGGTATACCTCTTACCTGTGGCGGCGGCGCGGAGGGGAAACAAGGGAGGAGGAGGAACCCTAGGAAGCGCAGGCTTCGCTTATAAGAGGGCTCGATGGCTCGTACTCGACGTCCGTGAGCTCATGGCACGATGGCGTGAGCGCTCTGTCTCTGAGCGAGGGAGACGGAGGGAGACGGAGCTGGTGGCCGTGAGGAAGGATGGGTCGCTAGCAAGCGGGCCCTGTGAGAGAGAGAGAGGTAAATAGACTAACGCTGGGCGTGTTGCGGTTCTCCTCCTGGGCCGACGTGGGTGACGAGGAGGCCTAGTAGGTGGCTGGTTCTGCTGGACCTGCTGCTGCTTCATTCTGCTTTCCTTTTCTTTTCTTCAAACAGAAAAAATAAATAAAAAGGAAAAGCACAGGGTGCTAGAAGAAGGGTTAGGGGAAAATAAAAATACCCCCGAGTCCCTGGATTTATGCTCTATTTTGTAAAAATGAGTTGGACATTTTTTAGAGGTAGAAAAATATAGCAAGTTTGAATTGGCTTCAAACTAGAGACATTTTTGATCCTGACCAAATCAGCTTCAAATAGAGTGAAATTTTTCATGGAGGATTAAGACATGGCGCAAGATTTATAGGGAGAAGATGAACATTAATGGAGGAGGGCAAGATGGCACTTTGCAAAAAATAAGAAAAGAAAGAGAGGGAGGGAGAGGTGGTGCATAGAGGTGTTTGTTCATTGATCATACACATGGTTCAAGCCACAACATAATATGCAAGAAACACACATGCACATGGTGAGAATGAAAATGCAAGAAGACAAAGGTAAGAATGCAATATGGTGTGAAAAAGATGCAATAAGGCATGACAATGCATGAATGAAACAAGCAAAATAAAAGGAAGACCCCAAAGGAAAGGATGAGGACCAAGTTGAATATATTGCCAATATTGGAAATGTTACATCTGGGGCGTTACAAACTCTCCTCCACAACGAAAAGATCTCGTCTCGAGATCTAGGACTGAAAGAACTCCGGATATTCGGAACGGAGGTGATCCTTGCGTTCCCACGTAGCTTCTCGATCGGTATGGTGTGACCATTTCATTTACAGGAATTTGATCAATTTGTTGTGAGTCTTGCACTCGGTCTCTTCAAGGATAGCAACGGGGTGCTCATGATAAGACAAGTCGGCTTGAAGATCAATTTCTTCGAAGGCGACGGTGCGCTCGGGCATCTTGAAGCACTTGCAGAGTTGTGACACGTGGAACACGTCGTGCACGTTGGAGAAGTTTGGAGGAAGCTCAAGTTGGTAGGCGAGGTCACCTCTTTTCCCAATAATCCTGAAAGGACCCATGTATCTTGGAGCTAGCTTGCCCTTGATACTGAACCTCTGAGTGCCCTTCATGGGTGAAACACGGAGATATACATGATCTCCAATGTCGAAAGCCAAGTCACGATGCTTGCCCACATAGTAGCTCTTTTGGCGCTATTGCGCAGCCTTGAGATTCTCACGTATGACTTTGCACATTTCTTCGGCCTCTGAGATCAAATCATTGCCAAGTTGTTGACATTCACTAGTATTGGACCAGTTGAGAGGGGTACGCCACTTTCTGCCAAAGAGAATTTCAAATGGTGCTTTGCTTGAACTTGCTTGGAGGCTGTTGTTGTAGGAGAACTCGGCAAATGGAAGACAATCTTCCCATTTTATACCGAAGGAGATTACACATGCCCTGAGCATATCTTCAAGAATTTGTGTTACCCTCTCGACTTGACCACTTCTCTGAGGATGGAAAGCTGTGCTGAAGCTAATCTTGGTACCCATAGCTGACTGGAAGGAATCCCAGAATTTGGGAGTGAACAAGCTTCCACGATCTGAGGAGATTACTTGAGGGGAACCATGCAAAGAGACAATTCTAGAGGTGTACAACTTTGCCAGTTGGGCTGCATTGATGGATTCCTTGACTGGAAGAAAATGAGCCACTTTTGTGAGCTTATCAATAACCACAAAGATAGCATTGTTCCCTTGCTTGGACTTGGGGAAGCCGGTGACAAAATCCATCTCAATATGTTCGAATTTCCACTCAGGAATAGGCAAAGGTTGGAGAAGTCCAGCTGGACATTGATGTTCTGCTTTGACTCTGCAGCAGAGATGACCCTCGTTCACTAATTGAGCAATTTCTCTTTTCATGCGATTCCACCAATAGGATTTCTTGAGGTCATGATACATCTTGGAGCTGCATGGATGTATCGAGAGAAGGGAATTATGAGCCTTGTTCATTATGACCTTCTGTAGGTCACCTTTTGGAACCACAATCCGGTCCTCAAAGAATAAGGTGTCCTTGTCATCAATGCGGTAGCACTTGTACTTTGGAGTACCTTTGGCAATACCATGCTTCACTTTCTTCACCATAGCATCAAGAAGTTGAGCTTCATGGATTTGATCTTCCAAGGTAGGAGCGACTTGAAGGTTGGCAAGGAATCCTTGCGGAACAACTTGAAGGTTGAGTTTCCGGAATGCTTCACAGAGATCTGGTTGGAATGGTTTGAGGATGAGACTGTTGCAATCAGCCTTTCTACTCAAGGCGTCTGCAATCACATTGGCCTTGCCAGTAGTGTACTCAATGCTTGGGTTGTACTCTTGAATCATTTCGGCCCAACTAGTCTGACGGAGGTTGAGGTTTGGTTGTGTGAAGATATACTTTAGGCTCTTGTGATCGGTGAAGATGTCAACCTGCCTGCCCAACAAGAGGTCTCTCCACGTGATTATGGCGTGGACAACTGCCGCCAATTCAAGATCGTGAGTGGGGTAGTTCTTCTCGTTTGGCTTCAGCTGCCGAGAAGTGTATGCCACTATCTTTTTCTCTTGCATAAGGATACCACCCAGACCATGCAAAAAGGCATCGCAAAACACTTGGTATGGTTTGGATTCATCAGGAGGTGTCAGAACTGGAGCTGAGACAAGCTTATCATTGAGTGTATTGAACGCCACATCATACTCAGGAGTCCAAGAATACTTGACATTCTTTTGCAACAGGTTGGGCAGAGGCTTGGCAATCTTGGGGAAGTTCTTGACGAACCTTCTACAATAGCTTCCAAGCCCGAGGAAGCTTCGGAGTTGCTTAAAGTTTTGAGGAGGTTCACACTTAACAATGGCTTCAACCTTCTTGGGGTTAACTGGAAAGCCCTTGGCAGAGATAATATGACCCAGGTAGAGAACTTCATCAAGCCAGAATTCGCACTTTGATAATTTTGCATAAAAGCGGTGCTCTCTGAGCCTGTCAAGAACCAAACAGAGGTGCTTGGCGTGGTATTCTTATGTCTTGGAGAATACTAAAATATCATCAAGATAGACAAGGACAAAATCTTTGGTGTATGGGTTGAATACGAAATGCATCATCCGAGAGAAGGTGGGAGGTGCATTTGCAAGCCCGAAGGACATGACTGTGTACTCATAGGATCTGAAACTTCTCCTGAATGCGGTCTTGGGAATATCTTCCTCACGGATACGAAGTTGATGGTAGCCCATTCGGTGATCAAGCTCCGAGAAAACCTTGGCTCCTTTGAGATGCTCGAACAGTTCATTGATATTGGGGAGAGGGTACTTATTCTTAAGTCTTCTTGTTCAATGGATGGTAATCGACACACAATTGTTCTGTACCATCCTTCTTCTTGACAAAAAGAACACCACAACCCCAAGGTGAAGAACTTGGTCTGATCAGACCCAAGCGTTCTTGCTCGTCGAGTTGCTTCTTCAACTCCTTCAACTCTTTAGGAGATAGCTTGTACGGACGCCGACAGGCTGGCTCCGTACCAAGTTCAAGTTCAATGAAGAAATCTACTGGACGGTTGGGAGGCATCCCTGGCAATTCTTCAGGAAATACGTCTTCATATTCACTAACCACCGGAATCTGGGATATGGCATTAATCTCGCCCTTGTCATTGAGAGAGAATAGCCTGATTGTGTTATCTCGAGCTGCGAAGATAATCACGTCTTCGGAAGGATGAGTTAGATTGACCTCCTTGTTTGCACAATCAAAAAGAGCATCATGCTTAGAGAGCCAATCCATTCCAAGAATGAGATCAATGTCCGAATTGCCGAGAACAACTGGGGAAGCTAGAAATTTATAATTGCCGATCTTGATGGAGATATCTGGAACAACTGAATTCAAAATCATTTGCAATCCCAGAGAAATAATCTTTAAAGGCCTTGGTATATTCTCCGTAGCCAAATCATGCTTGGCAACAAATTGTCTTGATATGAAGGAAAGTGATGCATCTATAGAATCGTCTGCCTAAGCTGCTTTCATCAGATTCACTCTTCCAGACTTGGGAACATGCTTGACAATAGCATTGCTTGACGACTTGCTAGGAGGAGGTGGAGGAAGGCACCTCTGGTTGGTCCACTTGTTGGAGTAGTGTCCCTTTAGACCACATTTGTAGCAAGTGACCTCTGAAGCTGGGCGAGGAGGAGGAGCACTTGACCTTGAAGCGTGAGGCTGAAACTTGTTCTGGTTGCTTGGGTTGGGTGGGTGGGAAGATCCATGACCACTTGAGTGCTTGTTCTGACTTGGAGGATGGAACACTGGAGGTGGCGGAAACCAGAACTTCTGCTGCTTAGTAACCACTTGTGATGAGGAAGAGGAGCTGAGTGCATCTCTGATTCTTTTCTTTGAAGCCTCACACTTGAGCTGGGAAGCTTCTTTCTTGAGAGCCATCTTGTAGAATTGATCAAATTTGGCTGGCTCGAAGATAGTGGGAGGAAGCTGGAGTTCATCTTTCATACCACCTCGGAATTGGTAGATCTTGCTCTTTGCATCGGGAATGTCTTGCTTAGCATAACGGGCCAGATTCTGGAACTTGAAATTGTACTGGTAGACAGACATGTTGCCTTGCTTGAGGTTGCGGAATTGCTCACGCATGCCTTCAATGACACTGGTAGAGATATGGTGCGCATGAAAATCATGGCAAAACTCAGTCCAAGAGATCTCACGACCCGCTCTGGAGTCTTTGTACTGTTGCCACCAATCTGTAGCTTGGTCTTTGAGTTGGAATGCGGCAAACTTGACATAATCCTCAGGTGTGACATTACTGCACTCGAAGTGTTTGTTGATGTTAGTGAGCCAATCCTCGGCATCGAGCGGATCGACACAGTAGCTGAAGGACTTGGGTTGATTTCCAAGGAATTGATTCAGAGTAGCAATGTGAGGCTGATTGTTGAAGTTAGCTTGGCCTTGATTCCCTTGATTTTTCTGGTAGTTCTAAATAGCTTGAAAAGCTCGCATCATCTAGAGCATCATCTGAGTATTGGCGGTGGTGGCTTGCATCACATCCCGTCATGCCTCAGGCGGAGGAGGAGGGGATGGTGGTGTTTCATCATCAACCTCTGGGTTCTGGTTGGGAACTCTTTTAGGTGCCATCCTGTAGATGACGACAACTGTTAGAATCCCAATTGCAAGATAGATAAGCTGAATCAAAGGCTAGACATGTTGCAACATAAATCTTCACAAAATCATTCGAACAGAGCAATGAATTAATGAAATCCGTAAGCTTAAATGACACATCAACTTGTTGAGAAGCCACGTGAATAGATTGAAGAATAATCCAACAAGGTAACAGACGGAACAAATACATGATACACCCCAACCTCATATCATGCATCCGTTGGAAGATTTCCTAAGAGCTACTTGAATTCCCACCTATTAATTCCCGAAGCTTTCTGGTTATGCAATCTGGTGTTGGGGATACACGGGAAGCACCGCATATCACACAACTAATAAATCCCATTTCCAGTTGTATCCATCCGTCAACACATAACCAAGCACCTTCGGAAACCGTTTACCTCAGACCTTCGAAAAGCATCCGCTATACTAGCTATAGCAATAAACCCGAAATATCCCCGCAATACTGGGTGACGTCGGGGTTATCTCACCACCAGACACGCATAGAAGAGTTTTCAATGTCGGCCACCTCTGGTATTCCAGAACCGCACCAATACAATTATGACGACAACACCTTGGAGCTCAACTCCCCGGGACACTGCCACAACCCTTAAATGATAGGAGGCACCAAGAACAATGTTCTCGTCACAAAGATATCGAAACGATCCCAACAATACCTGTGTGATCCTAAAAAAATTTAGTGGAAAAGAGGGTAGGAAGACAAAACTTCTATGTCAGTAGTCCTCACGAGAGCGACGAAGGAGATAAGGAGAAAAAAGAATTCCTACTCTCCGATATATATAATCCTAAGACTCAATTTTTTTAAAAAAAAATCTAAACTCAACATCGGCAGCGGTTCGATCAAGCAGGGGCTCCTAGATCGGGGATGGCTCTGATTACCAACTTGTACCGCCCAAGATGCGACTATATGTCATACGTGTCGCGGCACGACTTAGAGGTATAATCGCATTTTGGTATGATCGCAAGAAGGTTATCTTCACACATTCCCATGTATAAGAACAAAGGAAAAAAATACATAGTTGGCTTACAATCGCCACTTCACACAATGCATAAAGAAGTCATACATTCATCCAAGTACAATCATGGTCCGGCTACGGACAAATCCAAATGAAAAGAAGATAACCACCACTATGCCCGATCGGCCCTAGTAGGAACCACTACTGAGCATCGAGATACGTCATGTACATACACCCACGTTCCTCATCGTACTCCCACTTGATTTCCTGGCCATCAACTGAATCGTAGTCGGTTGTACCTGCATCTGTGTTTGTAGTAAACTATGAGTCACGAGGACTCAACAATGCCATTCCCGGGTATGAACACTATCAAAGCCTTTGGATAAGGAGAAAGTGTATAAGTGGGCTGCTGCAAGAGCTAAGCATAGATGAGGTGGCTAGCTTACGTATTGTCAGAGCAAGAAGAGAAGTGAAAGCCCATCACAAGCTCTCGCGATCAACAGAGGTAAAAATCCCTTTTCTTAGGGACTACCCGATCAGACTCGGAATCCCGGTGTACAAGATATTTCTACAATGGTAAAACAAGTCCAGCAAGACGTCCTGACGTGCCGACACCCTGATAGGAGCCGCGCGTATCTCGTATTTGGACACAATCGGATGAGCACTACGTACAGCAACCGGAAGCCCCAATAACCGGGTGGCACCGCAAGTGGCTCTTGTTTGGACCAACACTCATGAGGATCACTGGCCCGGGGTTGTTAATTAAATCCTCGGGTGCTAGCCGGTCCCTATGCAAGTTTTTAGTTATTAGGCAAATGGTAAAACCAAAGTTGGGCCTTGCTGGAGGAGTTTTATTCAAAGTGAACTATCAAGGGGTCCCCATATACTCAACCGCGTTAGGAACACAAAAATCAAGGAACTTAACACTGTGTAGGATCGAAAGTATGTCTAGGGGGGTGATTAGACTACTTGACTAAATAAAAATCTAGCCTTTTCCCAATTTTAATTATTTGCAGATTTTAGCAACTTAGCACAAGTCAAGCAATCATCCTACACATGCAATTCTAAGAGTGTAGAAGCGGAAAGTAAAACAATTGCATATGAAGGTAAAGGGAGGAGTTTGGAGGGAGCAAACGCAAGTGAAGATAACCATGTTTTTTGTCTTGGTTCCGATAGGTGGTGCTATCGTAAATCCTAGTTGATGGAGACTTCAACCAACGAAGGGTAATGGTTGCGTGAGTCCACGGAGGGCTCCAGCCACGAAGGGTCCACGAAGAAGCAACCTTGTCTATCCCACCATGGCCATCGCCCACGAAGGACTTGCCTCACTAGCAGTATATCTTCACGAAGTAGGTAATCTCCTTGCCCTTACAAACTCCTTGGTTCAACTCCAGAATCTTGTCGGAGGCTCCCAAGTGACACCTAACCAATCTAGGAGACACCACTCTCCAAAAGGTAATAGACGGTGTGTTGAGGATGAACTCCTTGCTCAAATGCTTCAAATGATAGTCTCCCCAACACTCAAATAGCTCCTCATAGATTTGGATATGGTGGAAGAAGGATTTGAGTGGAAAGCAACTTGGGGAAGGCTAGAGAACAAGATTCATATGGTAGGAATGGAATATCTTGATCTCAACACTTGAGTAGGTGGTTCTCTCTCAGAACATGAATGATGGAAGTGTAAGTATGTTCTGATGGCTCTCTCCACGAGTGAAGAGTGGGTGGAGGGGTATATATAACCTCCACACAAAATCTAACTATTACACATAATTTACACATAATTTACCAAACGCCATGCCAATCATTGAATTTTCCTGAGATATCATCTTGAGATAGCATTAGTTCAATGAGCTATATGTTGTTAGTAATTACCAAAACCACCCGGGGATAGTTGCACTTTCAATCTCTCCCTTTTTGGTAATTGATGACAACATATTGATCAAAGCTTCGACAAATGATTATAAGATTTAAATGCATCGCCGCTTTGAGAAGTATGTGATAAACAAGAGCTCCCCCTAAATTTGTGCATTATTTAAAATTTGCGTTTGAATGCAAATGCACAATCGATTAGGATCATGGGTTACTCTTCCATGTCACATACATCTTGGTGGAGCGCTCAAAATGACATACACTAAAGCATACACTCATCACCTAGCAAAGTGAATGATCATATGGAAATATAGAGATAATATCATCCAAGCAAACATTAAGGTAGCATATGATCAAACACATGATCACACAAGTATTTCACACACGGACATAGAGTATTAAGCAAACGCACAATAAAGTTCAACCAAAAGCAAAAGAGACCAAAGAGGCAAAACACTCTCTCTCGAAGCCTATGATTCTATACATATTTCTCCCCCTTTGGCAACAAGTTACCAAAAAGTTCGAAAATGCATAGTGCTATGCTGTAACGCCCAAGATGCGATTATATCCCGATCACGTGACGAACTCGTGATTGGGGCACAACCACATTTCCAGCGCTTAGCAAGATGGATATCATTACATCGTACCATTACATACATACAAGGGGGATACAACAATTCATACAAGTCACATGAATACAACAACATCAATACAAGACATCCGACTACGGATGCAAACATGAAAAGCACAACAACATCCATCCTGCTGTCCCAGGCTGCCGACCAGGAACCTAACCCAAGACTGACGAGGAAGAAGAACTCCAACACAAAATAACATCGCTCTCGCGTCTAGTCATCGGAAACCTGCACCTGCAACTGGTATTGTAGTATCTGTGAGCCACAAGGACTCAGCAATCCCATAACCATGGGTATCAACACTAGCAAAGCTTTATTGGGTATGGAAAGGATAGTGGTGACGTTGCAGCAGCGACTAAGCATTTGTATGGTGGCTAACTAACGAGTACTAGAATACGATGAGCCTCTACACAAACGGTCGCAAACTAGTAATGATCGGTAGAGATCCTGAACTACCTGTGAGTCAAGCATAACCCCACCGTGTTCTCTTCTCAAAATGAAAAGAGACGGTTACGATTACTCACGCGGTTGTGTGTTTTATTTCGGATCCTCTGTCAAGTTTTCTACAACCGGACATTAACAAATTCCCATCTGCCACATAACCGCGGGCACGACTTTCGAAAAATCATAACACTCCAGGGGTGTCCCAACTTAGCCCGTCACAAGCTCACGATCTGCGGAGCCGCAACTCCATGTTGGGAAGACCCGAGTATTCCCGGAATCCCGTGCTCAAGATATTTCGACAAAGGTAAAACTAATCCAGCAAGACCTCCTGGCGTGTCGACACCCTGATAGTAGCCGCGCGTAACTCGTCTCAGGCCACAACCGGATGGGACAAGCTACGGGAGACAAACCTTGAGTTGCCTCCAGGTGTCCCTGAAGGTTGCCCAGTTTGGACTAACACTCATGAGGAGCACTGGCCCGGGGGTTGATTAAGAGTCCTCGACTGCTAGCCGATCCCTATGCAAGTTTTAGTTATTAGGCAAATGTAGTACCAAAGTTGGGTCTTGCTGGAAAAGCTTTAAATAGTGTGAATTATCAAGGGGTGCCCATAAACCCCAACCGTGTTAGGAACACAAAATCTAGGAACATAACGCCGATTTGTCGGTTCTTAAGGCGGCATGAGTGGAACAAAACACCGAGCAAAAGGCTAAGCCTCCCACCCATTGCCAAGTATATAGGTGCATTAATTTAATTAATAGATATTGTGATATTCCAACAACGTCCAGCTCCAACATGGAGCAATCTTCATCTTCACCTGCAACTAACAACGCTATAAGAGGGGCTAAGAAAGCGGTAACATAACCAAACAACAGTTTGCTGGGATGGTGTCAAAGGTTAGAGGTTTCATGGCAACAAGGAGAGGATGACAACAAAATATAGGTAACGCGACATATAGCGTTAGCATCGAGACAGCTAGCATAGCAAGGATAGTAATGAGATGCAATAGTTTGTTGGGATGGTGTCAAAGGTTAGAGGTTTCATGGCAACAAGGAGAGGCTGACAACAAAATATAGGTAGCGCGATATATAGCAATAGCATCAAGACAACTAGCATAGCAAGGATAGTAATGGGATGCAAGGTGACGATCATCTTGCCTGAGATCCCGCAAGGAAGAAGAACAAGTCCATGAAGAAGACGAAGAACAAGCCACGAAGACGAACCAAGTCAGCATCTTGGGCGTTACATATGCGTCTCTCAGGCTTGGTCTTCGGGAGGCGGTGTAGAGGGAACTCCAAGGATGAAGGCTCCAGACGAAGTAGCTGGAGCTGGTGGAGTGGTTGCTGGAGGTGGCACTGAAGATGTGGCTGCTGGTGCAGATGTAGTAGCTCTAGTATCTAGAACTGGCACTGCAGCAGATCTCTGACGTCGAGGCACTCGCTGAAATGCATCTATGGTAGCCTATCCTCCTCTCTCCTCTGCTTCCTCCTAAAGCTTCTCAACTGTAGACTGGATCTCTGTCACCTTTAGATCAAGATCATAGAACTTAGTTTCAATGATCCTCTCCAAGCTCTCCTGATTCTGAGTCAGGGTGGCCAAGCCCTTCTCAATCATCGTGGTTGCTTGAATCAGATATGCCATTTGATCTTGCTTGGACTTGAGAGTCATTTGAGATGCTTCTTCTGCACTTGGCATCTTGGCAGCTTTCTCTGCTTTGGCTTTCTCTCTCCATTCATGAGCTTGCACTGAAGATGGTTTATTCTCATCCATGACAACCATGTTGTCCTCAAAGTCAGGCACCAGGGGTAGATATTCACTGTACAATAGATATGTGCCTATGCCCATCTTGGAGTTAATAAGCATCTGGATGTGTTGAGCATACCCACATGATGTCTTCTGATCTACAGCAGTCCTCTTGTTTGTCTCTACAATCAGGCTCATAACTTTGAGTTTATGTGGCACATCAAAAATATGCAGCATGTTGATAGAATGTCCTCTGATCATCTAGGCAACAGTGTATGCCTCAAGATTGTGTTGATGGTGGTAGACCAGCCTGCAAGTGATGCACAGATCCAAACTTGTGTGTTTCCAAATCATCATCAGGGATCACCTTGTACATATTTACCATGGAGTTGTGGTCTTGCTTCTTCTTGGCATAGACATCAAGATCATCCTCAGGCCCACTCAGCAACAGTTGACTGGTACCTTGTATCTTCAGACATCCATAATATCCTACCATCAGGACATAAGTGAGCTGTGGAGTAGAATTGCATGATGAGTTCATCATTCCACTTGGTCAACTTTTGAGCCACAAACTTGTCAACTCGACATGCTTTGAAGCTCTCATGCACATTGGGGAAATAATTTGCATTATCATCAATGAAGTCCCAGTTCACCCTTCTCATATCACACACAATGGGCTTCTTATCAAGTAGGACTGTCTCATAGAAGTCTTGCTGCTCCTTGGTGTGAAACATGTAGTCCACAACAGTCCTTCTCCTTAGGGCATATGGATCAGACTTTCTCCACAACCTGAGACATGTATCCTTTCTCAGCTTCATGTCCTCAGCAACTAAATGAGCATCATTGTGGTCAGGGATCTTGGGCTTCAACTTTCTGAGCACTTGGGCCTCAGTTTCCTCAGCAACTTCAATCACTGGGGCTTTGTTCTTCTCTGAAGCAGGAATATTTCTTGTGCTCCTCTTGGGTACATACATGGTGGCTTGAGCAGCTTTGGGAGCAATCTTGGGCTTAGAAGGAGCAGCCCTAGACTTGATAGCATCTCCCATAATCTTTTGAGCTTTAGGAGCTGGTGCAGCTACCTCTTCTTCTTCAGCTTCATCCTCATCATCATCCCTCATGGATGGCTTCCCAATCACTCGAGCTGTTGTCTTCCTTGCTCTCTTCTTAGTTCCTCCAGGCTCATCATCCCTGGATTCAAGTGTGAACACCATAGTCTCTTGAGTAGAGGCTCTGGCTTTTGACATGGGAATCCTCTTGGGAAGGATCTTCCTTTTCTGTCCTGGCTTAGTTGCCTCAGTTGTGCCATACTCCTTCCTGAGCACTTTCTTCTTAGAAGTGGCCTCATCAGCCACAAAGTCCTCATCCTCAGCATCTGAAGTTTTCTTCTTCCTTAACTTGGTAGCAGCCTTTGGAAGGTCACTGGGAGTGCTTCTGCTGCTCTCATAGTAGCTGGAGTTATTGGGACTAGAGCCCTCACTCAAGTTGACTTGCTCCTATGACATGTTCTGACCATCACTGCCCTCAGACATCTCTGACACTTCAACTGAAAGCTGACCCTGTCAATAGATGTAGATGAGGTAGAGTGGATGAGCATCACAAATCACATAATTTTTGCAAAACAGATGACAAGAAAACCTTAGTTTAGTTCTCTACAGAAAGCATTTCGGAGCTACCGATTTGTTAAACTCGGTGACACCGAAGCAATTCTGGAGCCTGAAATAGTGAACTCGGTCAAACCGAGTCATAGTTCGGTGGCACCGATATTGCTAGGGTTTAACATAGAGTGGAACTCGGTCACACCGATTTGCAACTTTCGGTCAGACTGAAAATCACTTGTGCAATGGCCTAAGCCAAATCGGTGGGACTGATTTCTACAACTCGGTCGGTCCAAGATGAGTTTGACAGAGACCTAACCCTAAATTTTTCGAATCAAAACTACTTTCTATGGATTTTTTGCTGGATAGGAAGATCTCATACGTGGAAGGGATCATGGCAATGCAATGTGCTGTGAATCGAAGTTGAGGAATAGCGTAAAGAATCAAGTCCATACCCTAACTCGGCGGTGTACTTGCAACGACGGCAAAAATTGTCGTTGACGGCGGCGGAAACCAGCGGCGGGAGGTCGCTGGCGGCGAGGAGACGATCCAGAGACCCGAAGAAGCAGAGCGGGTCATGCGCGGGCTGAAAGGTTTGGAAAGTTTTCCAAAATTTGGCCCGTGGGTATATATAACCTGACACTGTCAATGTGACCGAGTGGAACAACTCGGTGGCACTAAGATGCAGAACTGCTAGCAGTTACTGCAACTCGGTGGGACCAAAAAGTTCAAATCATTTGCACCGAGATTGAAAACATAGATCAACTTAGTGAACTCGGTGTGACCGAAGTGGATGATTTGGTCATACCGAAATGCACAAAGAGGTTTTGGATGTTTAAGCCTATGACGAATCGGGGACTCCGAGTGCTCCTCACACGGTGTAGTTCGAATCTGACTTGATCAAGCTTTGTGATGTAGCATGAATAGAGTTTGAGACGAGAAAAGCATAGATAACTAGAGTGGGTGCTTAGGCATTCTTGTCCATCCATTTGGTCAAAAGAAAAAAGAGTCAAAAAATCAAAGCAACAAATGGATGTCCTTGAATGAGAAAAGTATGCATTCAACATGCTCACACAATAAGATAGCAAATGAAACATGTGGCAAAGCATGCACAACCATTCTAGCATCTATCAACCAATTGGCGATGACTAGGTGATCTATATATGAGTATATTGACATAGGAGCCAAATGAGAACATTTGATCATAGGTCATACTCATCGTTTAAGCACGAGTGGGGTTACCACTTTTACATAAAGCATTGTTGTGTTCACATCATTAGAGTTGCTTTAGCTCAATTGTTAGAGTAAAGCTCCCCCTAGATGTGATATCCCCCATAAGAGGGATGAACTAACCTTGGGTTTTGTCGATGATGACTTCATGTAAGTGTTGAAGATGTAGATGCTCAATGTTGATGTAGATCATTTGGAGCAATCCATTGGAGTGAGTTGCACTTTCAATACCTACATGGGTGAGTCCCACAAGGAACAAACAAGGATATCCATAGACATAGAGTAAATTGCACACGTGATGATGTCCATGAAAGCATTAGATTACCTTGTCCCTTGTCTTACCAACTAGAGGGTTTGTGACTCCTTGAACTAGTGCAGGATATGAGAGTTGTTTGCACTTGTCCTTTGCCAAAATGATATGAGTGAAGTGTGTTGGCGGAGTCACCCTCAAGAACTTTCTAGTTCTTCTTCTTCGGGATCCACACCATCTTGATGGGAATCCTTAGAGTTGTAGTCGTACTTGATGAAGTAGAACTTGATGTAGTCTTGGGAACCCACTTGACCAAGGCCTTAGGAGCTTCTTCAATTGCATCATTCTCTTCTTGAAGCTTATCCTTGCCCTTTAGCTTGTGGTCTTGTGGTGGAAGATCATCTTGTGCTTGTGTTCCTTGAAAATAAGTATTATCATACTTCTCTTGTTGAGGAACAAACTTCGTCTTGGGGCATTGATCTTCCTCCCACTCAACTCCACTGGCATAGAACTTTCGTTCAAAACCAACACCTTGATTCTTCCGGTGTCTTCCTTGCTTGCGTACAATATCCTCAAATTGCTTACTCCCGGCAAGACTCTTGTAAACACCTTTCTCTATGATTTCCTTCAATAAGCTATTTTCTTGCTCAATTGTAACTTGGCTAAGAGAGTCATTAGTGGAATCGAGAGAGCTACTAGAAGCAACATCATTGGAGTTAGTATGATTATTGTTACTACTCGAGGAAGAATATTTCTTGTTCTTGTTGCTAGGTTTTACTTGTGGCATGTAGGTAGACAAGAGTAAATGCTTGGCAATGTAAGAGGAACTTTTCTTGCGAAGATCATCATTGATTGCCTTTAAGAACTCATGCTCTTGCTCAAGTTTGAGCTTTTCAAAGCGTAGCTTCTCATGAGTCCTTAAAAGTTATTGATGATCTTCCAAGGTAGTTTCATGAGCTAACTTAAGAGTGTTTAGTTCTTTAGTTAGACGCTCAATCTTATCCTTATCATTGTCATTCGTTTTATCTTGGTTAGCATGATTAATAGCAATTTCATCATAGTTTTCATCAAAAGTTTCATCCCTTTTGCTACCAACAAGTAAATCATCATCTCTTAGCAAGTCATCTTCAACACTATTGAAATCAAGATACTCGGGGTGTGATACCATAGGGCCTTTAGCCATGAAGCATCTTCCAATTCCTTCATTTGGTGAGTCAAATATGTCGTAGGAGTTGGTTGACACAAGAGCAATTCCGGCAACACCTTCATCTTGATTACCTTCGGAGTCGGAGTAGTAGATTCTCTCGGAGTGGTTATCGGAGTCGGAACCGGATGCCCATTCACCAACATGAGCTAGATGTCTTCGTATTGTATAGCTCCTTGATGATTTGTCTTTCCTTTCCGAATCTTTGCTTCTCCGAGAAGGTCTTCGTTCATAACGATCATCTCTACTGCTTCTCTCTGTTGGTGGTGAATCTTCTCTTCTACTTCTCCTTTTAGGTCGGTCTTCTCTTCTCTTGTGGGGAGCCGTACACTAATTGGTGTAGTGTCCGGGTCTTCCACAATTGTAGAAATTCTGATCACGGCTTGAATATCTCTTACCATTGTAGGACCTTGACTTGGAACTTCTTTCTTTGCTTCTACT
>LR738713.1:305579185-305590156 GCA_902687465.1 Secale cereale | reverse complement strand
CCTTCATCTTGATTACCTTCGGAGTCGGAGTAGTAGATTCTCTCGGAGTGGTTATCGGAGTCGGAACCGGATGCCCATTCACCAACATGAGCTAGATGTCTTCGTATTGTATAGCTCCTTGATGATTTGTCTTTCCTTTCCGAATCTTTGCTTCTCCGAGAAGGTCTTCGTTCATAACGATCATCTCTACTCCTTCTCTCTGTTGGTGGTGAATCTTCTCTTCTACTTCTCCTTTTAGGTCGGTCTTCTCTTCTCTTGTGGGGAGCCGTACACTAATTGGTGTAGTGTCCGGGTCTTCCACAATTGTAGAAATTCTGATCACGGCTTGAATATCTCTTACCATTGTAGGACCTTGACTTGGAACTTCTTTCTTTGCTTCTACTCTTGTAGAACTTGTTGAAGTTATTCACCATTAAGCTCAATTCTTCATTGAAGTCTTGTTTCTCGCTTGATGATGTAGGAGTGTCACATGAGGCTTTGTAAGCATCACTAGACTTGTTGTGAAGCTCTTATTTATATTTGAGTGACATCTCAAGAGAAACAATTCTTCCAATGACTTCCATTGGCTTAAGATCTTTGTAATTGGCCATCATTTGGATCAATGTACACACGGTATCATATTTTCCATCCAAGGCTCTTAGGATCTTCTTGATGATGAATCTGTTGGTCATCTCTTCGATTCCTAAGCCGGCAATCTCATTTGTGATGAGAGCAAGCCTAGAGTACATTTCAGCGACACCTTCACCATCCTTCATCTTAAACTTGTCAAGTTGACTTTGAAGCACATCCAACTTGGATTCCTTGACGGAGTCGGTACCTTCGTGCATATCAATCAAATATCCCAAACTTCCTTTGCATTCTCAAGACGTCTGATTTTGTTGAATTCTTCGGGGCACAATCCGTTGAAGAGGATATCACAAGCTTGAGCATTGTATTGCATCATCTTCAATTCTTCCACAGTAGCTTCACGGTTCGGTTCCTTCCCATCGAAGAATTCACCTTGCAAAACAATACACACAATAGCCCAAACGGCGGGGTTATGTCCCAGCATATGCATTTTCATCTTATGCTTCCAACTAGCAAAATCAGTACCATCAAAATAAGGACCTCTACGGTGGTAACTTCCCTCGCTAGACGCCATACTCTCCTAGGTTGTGAAACCAAGGCTATGATCACCAAAGCTATGGAAATCACGGTGAATGGAGACCAAAGCTTTGATAACACTTGTAGGATCGAAAGTATGTCTAAGGGGGGGGGGGTGATTAGACTACTTGACTAAATAAAAATCTAGCCTTTTCCCAATTTTAATTCTTGGCATATTTTAGCAACTTAGCACAAGTCAAGCAATCATCCCACACATGCAATTCTAAGAGTGTAGCCGTGGAAAGTATAACAATTGCATATGAAGGTAAAGGGAGGAGTTTGGAGGGAGCAAACGCAAGTGAAGACAACGATGTTTTTTCCCTTGGTTCCGATAGGTGGTGCTATCGTACATCCAAGTTGATGGAGACTTCAACCAACGAAGGGTAACAGCTGCACGAGTTCATGGAGGGCTCCACCCATGAAGGGTCCATGAAGAAGCAACCTTGTCTATCCCACCATGGCCATCGCCCACGAAGGACTTACCTCACTAGCGGTAGATCTTCACGAAGTAGGCGATCTCCTTGCCCTTACAAACTTCTTGGTTCAACTCCACAATCTTGCCGGAGGCTCCCAAGTGACACCTAACCAATCTAGGAGACACCACTCTCCAAAAGGTAAGAGACGGTGTGTTGATGATGAACTCCTTGCTCAAATGCTTCAAATGATAGTCTCCCCAATACTCAAACAGCTCCTCATAGATTTGGATATGGTGGAAGAAGGATTTGAGTGGAAAGCAACTTGGGGAAGGCTAGAGAACAAGATTCATATGGTAGGAAAGGAATATCTTGATCTCAACAATTGAGTAGGTGGTTCTCTCTCAGAACATGAATGATGGAAGTGTAGGTATGTTATGATGGCTCTCTCCACGAGTGAAGAGTGGGTGGAGGGGTATATATAGACTCCACACAAAATCTAACCGTTATACACAATTTACCAAACTCGGTGGGAACGATTCAGAGAACTCGGCCAGATAGATTTAGTTCATAATGTGACCGTTAGGTATTTCGGAGGGACCGATATGATCAACTTGGTGGGACCGATTTCATTAGGGTTAGGGCATAACGTAATCTCGGTGGGACCGATTACACAAAATTGGTGAGACTGATTTTGGTAATGAGCACATAGAGAGTTGGTCAGGCAAACTCGGTGGGACCGATTCGCTCATTTCGGTGAGACCGAAATGTTAAGAAGAGGCAACAGAGAGTTTGCATTACAAACTCTGTGGGACCGATCGCTCATCCCGGTGAGACCAAAATGTTACAAAGGGAAATAGAGAGTTTGCAATCCCATCTCGGTGAGACCGAGATCCCCTTCGGTCAGACCGAAATGATTAGGGTTTTTGGAAGTGGCTATGTGAAATGAACTCGGTGGCGCCAGATTGATGTTTTTGGTGGGGCCGAGTTTGACTTTTGGTTTGGGACATATGTGGATGTGGGAAAGTGGTTGAGGGTTTTGGAGCATATCACTAAGCATTTTGAGCAAGCAAACCATTATGCAACACCTCATCCCCTTTTAATAATATTGGCTTTTCCTATGGACTCAATGTGATCTTGGATCACTAAAAAGGAAAATGTAGAGTCTTGAGCTTGAGCCAATCATTTGTCCTTAGCATTTTGAGAGGTACACATTCCTAATTCATGCCATTCCAATCATTGTACTATCCTGAGATATCATCTTGATATAGCATTAGTTCAATGAGGTATATGTTGTTAGTAATTACCAAAACCACCCGGGGATAGTTGCACTTTCACACTGGTTTATCGGTTCTTAAGGCGGCATGAGTGGAACAAAACACCGAGCAAAAGGCCAAGCCTTCCACCCATTGCCATGTATATAGGTGCATTAATGTAAATAATAGATATTGTGTTATCCCAAAATCCAATCGACATGGAGCGAACTTCATCTTCACCTGCAACTAGCAACGCTATAAGAGGGGGCTTGAGCAAAAGCGTAACTTAGCCAAACAACTGTTTGCTAGGTAGGTAGTTAGAGGTGTCATGGCAAGGTGCAGGCTGACATGCAAAAGGATAGGTATCGCGACAAAGCAATAGAGCATGGCATCTAGCATAGCAACAATAGAGGTGATATCAAGGAATTGTCATCTTTCATGTTATGACCTCAGTGGGATCATAAACTTGCTCCTCGAACACGGTCTCGTCAGGAACCTCGAACTCCGAATCATAGCCGGGTTCTACCCAACACAAGAATACAAACACCGGAACAAAATCAATAACGATTCAATGCACAAGCACATGATGCATATGAGCATGGACATTATATGATGCATCACAAAAGGAGCATGATGATCGCAACCAGTGGCATGGCAAAATGCAACAACCATAACTCATTTAAGAGGAACACAATATGCAAGAGAAAGCTAATTAACATAGCAACACATATGGTTATTTAGTTTGAACTAGCTAAGCAGCCAACAAGTTTAAACTATTCTTTAACATGCCAAGGAGTGCAACAAAATACCAACTACAACATACACGCAATATAAATGGGACCGGAAGAAACAAACAACAATTCCAGAAAATCCCCATGTGCATAATTATGTTTGGTACTGTTCTGCCTACTACTGACGAGGTTACAGACCTAGGGTAAGGTCACAGGCCTGATCGAGGTACCCCACCCAAGGTCACTACCCTAGAAGATCAAAAGACAAGACGTATGACAGTGGAGACAGTCGACTGAGACGGTCCAAGGAGGCACTCCACTCGCCTGACTCACATACGCAAGACGACTCAACTCCACTCGACCGGACCAGGCACTCGACCTCCGAAGGTCAAACGCCACTTGGAACAGCAACGGTCCTATATTTACTTGCTGTAGTAAACACCTTAATTATCCTTTACTGCAGGCGTTACCAGTAACGCCGGCCTTAATGTACATTGAACCCTTAGTAACGTGGAGCATGGCTTGGGTCCTGGCACACTATATAAGCCACCCCCCTCCTCTTGTACAAGGGTTCGCACCTCTGTAAACACGCATACACATACCAGTCGACCAAGCCTCCGGGCACCGAGACGTAGGGCTATTACTTCCTCCGAGAAGGGCCTGAACTCGCTAACACCTTGTGTACAACCTCACCATAGCTAGAACCTTGCCTCTCCATTCGTACCCCTACCCTTACTGTCAGACTTAGAACCACGACAGTTGGCGCCCACCGTGGGGCAAGGCGTCTTAGCGACATCTGGTAAAGTTGCAATCTCTTCTTCGACCACCTTCATCATGGTGTCAGGCGGCGGTTTGGCGTTGGGCCACGAAATCCGGCTCGGCGCGCTGGTCTTCATCGCCGACGACTCCGCATGGCTCCAGGAAGCCCCTCTCGACGTCGAGGCTCTGCCCGCCCGCGGAACAGCGCACTTTGACGCCGGCGCCGGCGGCGTCCTCCTGCTACAACCATCGACTCGGTACTCATCGTCCCCGTCCCTGTTGGACGCCGCCGCAAGCGATCCGGTCGTTCGCAGCTCCAGCGGTGGGTGAAACATGCGGTGGCCCGTCAAACGGCCACCCCACAAGTCGCGGCCATTGAGCCCGACGGCTACCTCTATAGGCCGGCCGACCAGTCGACCGGGCTCGAAGACTCCGTTTCCGAGTGTGGGAGCAATGATCTCGCGGCGGAAATCCTCATGGTTGATTCGCGCTGCAGCCCGCCGGGTTTTCCTCGCGGTGAGAACGGCGGCAGTGGCGGCGATCGAGCGCACGACAACGACGGTTACATCCCTCAGCCCCTCACCTCCGAACAAAGGGCTGAGCTTTGTCGCCGCAACGGAGATGCACTCTTCACTCCCGTCGTGGGAGATTCCCCAGAAGCTTTGGCTCTCGAAGCCACGCGCCTGGCCACCTTGGCCGAGCGCGCACGCTTGGAAAACATCCAACGCTCACTCGACGAACAAGCCCGCCGACTGGTCCCTGAGTCCAGTCGACGGTCGCGGCAATCGCGTCAGCGCGAGACTCAGGTGTTCCGCACACCAGTCCAAAACCTCGAAGCCGTGGCTCGTATCGCGGAGTCGATTCAACCCTCCCAGTCGGAAGCTGGGAGAGGTCTTCAGCAGATCCGAGCTTTGCTCCGAACGGCTGAAGAACAAAATGCGGCTGTTTCTCAGTCGCGCAACAGGATTCACAGCAGATCGGTGGCTGCAGACACCGTGTGTTCGGCCCACAGTCCAAGATCGCCCCCGAGGCATGAGGAGCGTGGCCCGCGGCAAGACCGGCACCTGGGTCGGAACGATGATCCACTCGACCGTCAACACGGATGCTACGATCGCCGTCGAGCGCCTACTCCTCCTCCGGGGAGTGGGTCACACTCGCCCCAGCGGCACGTGGGCAGGCGCCTGCGAGATGACGAGTGGAGGATCCCCCCTGATCCCCGGCGGCCAGGCTTCGATGCGAGGTCCATCCTTGTGCAAGGTCGAGTCAACCGTAACCGGGCATCCAGAGACGAGCGAGGCATAGACCAACCCAGTGGCAGCCGAGCGCCGGCCTCTAGGCCCGAATGTTTCTATAGTGCTATCAGAGCCGCGGTGATCCCCCCAAACTTCAGGTTGGCAGCAGGAGTAAGCAAGTTCACCGGTGAGTCGAAGTCGGACACTTGGCTGGAAGACTACAGAGTGGCCGTATAGATCGGATGCGGTAATGACGACGTGGCCATGAAGCACCTCCCGTTGATGCTGGGAGGTTCCGCTAGGGCGTGGCTCAACCAGTTGGCCCCCAGGAGTATTTACAATTGGGAAGAGCTCGCTCGGGTTTTCGTTCGGACCTTCGAAGGCACCTGCAAGCGACCTGCTGGACTCACAGAGCTTCAGCACCGCACGCAGAAGCCAAGCGAAACTTTGAGAGACTACATCCAGCGATGGACCACTTTGCATCACACAGTGGAAAACGTGTCTGAGCACCAGGCGATGTGCGCTTTCAAGGAAGGCGTGCGTAACCGAGAGTTAAATCAGAAGTTTGGCCGAACAGGCGACATGTCTCTATCGCGGATGATGGAGATTGCCAGCCGGTACGTCAATAGCGAGGAGGTCGATCGGCTCCGCAGTGGCAAGAAACTAGTCGGGCAGGACGACCAGAATCATAATCGGAAGAATAAGCGCAAGGCCGACCCAGCCACTCAGGGCGAGGCTGCGGTGGTTAATCAAGGAAAGGGCAAAGGGAAGCCAAAAGGCTCCTGGGCCCCCAAGAAAGGAAAGGGTCAGGCTGGAGATGATATGCTCGACCAGCCGTGCCCCATACACACGAAGAAAGATGAAGAGGGAAACTTGGTGTATCCCAAGCACACCACTCGACAGTGTCGGCTCTTGATCCAGAGTTTCCAGAAAGATCAGCCGACTGAGAAAGAGAAGGAATCAGAAGAATCCGAAGATAAGGAAGGGGACGGAGGATACCCCCGTATCAACTCCACTTTGGTGATTTTCGCAGACGTCGAGAGCAAAAGTCGACTGAAAATCATCAACAGAGAAGTAAACATGGTTGCCCCGGCGACCCCCACGTTCTTTAAATGGTCAAAGACCCCCATCACATTCGACCAGCCCGATCACCCAGCACACATTGCCACCCCAGGGCGGCAGTCACTGGTGGTCGACCCAGTTATCGAAGGCACGCGCCTGACCAGAGTTCTGATGGATGGGGGTAGTGGCTTGAATATCTTGTATGCAACAACCCTTCGGGATATGGGCATTCCGATGTCCAAGTTGAGGGAAAGTAACATGAGGTTCCACGGGGTAATCCCCGGGAAGAAAGCCGACTCACTTGGTCAGATCTCACTCGATGTCATTTTTGGTGAGTCCAAGAACTACCGAAAGGAGAAGCTGACGTTCGAAGTGGTGGACTTCAACAGTGCCTATCACGCCATCCTGGGTAGGCCCGCCTATGCCAGGTTCATGGCTCGACTATGTTACGTCTACCTCAAGCTGAAAATGCCGGGACCCAACGGCGTCATAACCATCACTGGGAACCAGCAGAATGCGGAAGAATGCTTCCAGAAAGGCTCGAAGATCGCCGACGAGCAGATGGCAGCAGTAGAGATGGAGGAGTACCAAAAGAGAGTGGATCCGAGTGACTTGCTAAGGGCAAAGAAGCCAGCTTCCGAGTCAGCTTTCCAGTCGACCGGAGACACGAAACCCGTGCACATCCACCCAACCGACCCCAACGCAGCACCGACCCACATCTCCACCTCACTCGACAGCAAATAGGAAGAAGCGCTTATCCAGTTCCTCTGTGAGAACCGGGACATCTTTGCATGGAAACCATCAGACATGCCGGGTGTGCCCAGGGGGCTGGCTGAGCACCATTTGCGAGTCGACCCTAAAGTGAAACTTGTGAAGGAACATCTCCGTCGATCCGCTGCGGAGAAGCGAAAGGCGATTGGCGAAGAAGTGGCTCGACTCCTAGCAGCAGAGTTTATCCGTGAGATATACCACTCCGAGTGGCTCGCCAATGTCGTCATGGTCCCCAAGAAGGACAAGTTTCTCCGCATGTGCATCGATTTCAAGCACATCAATTGGGCCTGCCCGAAAGATCATTTTCCTCTTCCCCGCATTGATCAGATAGTCGACTCGACTGCGGGATGTGAACGTTTGTCCTTTCTGGATGCATATTCCGGGTACCATCAGATCCGTCTGTATGGGCCCGATGAGATAAAGACAGCTTTCATCACCCCCTTCGGGTGTTTTTGTTATGTCACCATGCCTTTCGGCCTCAAAAATTCCGGCGCTACCTTCATGCGCATGATCCAGAAGTGCTTGATAAAGCAAATCGGTCGAAACGTCGAGGCATACATGGATGAGATTGTGGTCAAGTCACGGAAAGGTTCCGACCTACTGACCGACCTCACTGAGACATCCGCAAACCTCAGAAGCTACGATATCAAGCTCAACCCGTCAAAGTGTACATTTGGAGTTCCTCGCGGCAAGTTGATCGGTTTTCTCGTTTCCGAACGGGGAATCGATGCCAATCCAGAGAAGGTCAGCGCCATCCTCCGAATGAGATGCCCCGAGCGTATACACGATGTCCAGAAGCTTACTGGTAGCTTGGCCGCATTGAGTCGATTCATTTCTCGTCTTGGTGAGAAGGCACTGCCTCTCTACCGACTCATGAAGAAATCCGACAAGTTCGAGTGGAATCCCAAAGCCGAAGCAGCCTTTGAAGAGCTCAAAGCCCTGCTGTCCACCCAGCCGGTGATCGCTGCCCCAGTCAGTGGTGAGCCTCTTTTGCTGTACATTGCTGCCACTGGACAAGTCGTCAGTACTGTACTCACGGTTGAGTGGGAAGAAGAGGGCAAGGCATACAAGGTCCAACGCCCGGTCTATTATATATCCGAAGTTTTGACTCCTCCAAGCAAAGGTATCCACATTACCAAAAGCTTGTGTACGGGATTTACTTGACTGCAAAAAAGGTTGCCCATTACTTCTCGGACCATTCGATCTCAGTCGTCAGCGACGCCCCATTATCAGAGATACTAAACAACCGAGACGCAATCGGTCGAGTGGCAAAATGGGCGACTGAACTTCTTCTGTTAGATATCAAGTTTGAAGTGAAGAAAGCCATCAAGTCTCAGGCCATAGCGGATTTTGTGGCTGAGTGGATAGAACAAGAACTGCCGACTCAAGTCCAGTCGGACCATTGGACTATGTTCTTCGATGGGTCCAAGATGCTGAACGGATCAGGCGCAGGCGTGGTCCTGGTCTCTCCCAGGGGCGACAAGCTCAGCTACATCCTTCAAATCCATTTTGATTCATCAAACAACGAGGCCGAATACGAAGCACTTTTGTATGGGTTGCGTATGGCCAGCTCACTCGGCGTCCTTCGACTGATGGTCTACGGCGATTCTGACCTGGTAGTGAATCAAGTGATGAAAGAATGGGACGCCAGGAGCCCGGCAATGACCAGTTATTGCAGTGCAGTGCGGAAGCTTGAAAAGAAGTTCGAAGGCTTAGAGCTCCATCATGTGCCCAGAGCAAAGAATCAGCTAGCCGACGATCTCGCAAAAATTGGGTCGCCTCGGAGGTCTATACCCAAGAATGTGTTCCTGGAGCATCTGCACACCCCCTCTGTGAAAGAAGACCCCTTCACGGAAGAGCCCCCGCAGCCAGTCAGCGCGACGGATCCGACTGAGGTCGAAGTGCCAGCCGTGGTCGACCTGATCATGGAGGTCTTAGTGATTAAGCCAGGCTGGACTGTGCCATACATATCATATCTGCTCAGGCAAGAACTCCCAGAAGACAAAGAAGAAGCGCGCCAGATCGTCCGCCGATCCAAGGCGTTCACAGTCATCCAAGGTCAGCTCTACAGAGAAAGCGTCACCGGAGTCACCCAGCGCTGCGTCGATCCAGAGGAAGGTCGACTGATCTTGGATGAAATCCACTCGGGAACTTGCGGCTACCACGCCTCCTCTCGGACTATCGTGGCCAAAGCATACCGAGCCGGGTTTTACTGGCCCCGCGCCAACGAGATGGCCAAGTATATTGTCGACAAATGCGCAGGTTGCCAGTTTTACTCCAACATATCACACAAGCCGACGTCCGCCCTAAAGACCATTCCGCTAGTCTGGCCCTTCGCTGTTTGGGGCCTGGACATGGTCGGCCCCTTCAAGACAGGCAGAAGCGGGTTCACCCACCTTCTGGTGGCAGTCGACAAGTTCACCAAGTGGATCGAGGCCAAGCCCATCAAGAACCTCGAGTCGAGCACCGCCATCAGCTTCATCAGGGAGCTAATATTCAGATATGGGGTCCTCCACAGCATCATCACAAACAACGGCTCCAACTTTGACTCGGATGAATTCAGAGCTTTCTGTGCTTCCCAAGGAACACGAGTCGACTACGCCTCCGTGGCACATCCGCAGTCAAATGGACAGGGCAGAAAGAGCAAATGGTTTGATTCTCCAAGGCCTAAAGCCACGGCTCATACGTGACCTTAAGCATGCCGCCGGAGCTTGGGTAACTGAGCTGCCATCTGTCCTATGGGTCTGAGGACGACTCCGAACCGATCGACTGGCCGTAACCCTTTCTTCCTGGTCTATGGAGCCGAAGCTGTGTTGCCGAGCGACTTATTGCACAACGCCCCCAGAGTGGAACTCTTCTCCGAAGCCGAGGCAGAGCAGGCACGTCAAGATGCAGTTGACCTTTTGGAAGAGGAAAGAGAGATGGCCCTGATCCGGTCGACCATCTATCAACAAGACATGCGTCGATTCCATGCTCGCAACATAAGAAGCCGAGCATTCCAGGAAGGAGACCTGGTCCTTCGAGTGCATCAGAAGCGTCCGCACAAGCTCGCCCCGGCCTAGGAAGGCCCGTTCATCATTACCAAGGAGCTGCGCAACGGAGCGTACCACCTCTACAATGTAGCCCAAAAGAAAGACGAACCTCATTCGTGGAACGCGGACCTGCTCCGCTGCTTTTACACTTGAGACACTCGACGTTCGAGTTGTAATAAAGATTTCCCAATTTGTTTCAAAGACGAGATAGCAATGATCCCCTAACGATTGGTGTCCTCTAAAAACATTGGTCTTCAAAATCCCCCAGTGGGTGCTTAGCTGCGGTCCTCCAAGCTACGCTACAAGTATAAAGCGGTTCGGTCCTCCGAGCTCCGCCACAAATACAACGCAGCTTGGAATCGCCTAAGTTATAAACATCCACTCCGAGTGAAGAGAAACCCTCTCACTAGGGGGCTTAGCTGCGACCCCGTGACTCGCCTAAGTTACAATCATTTACTCCGAGTGAAGAGCAACCCTCTCACTCAGGGGCTTAGCTGCGGTCCTCCAAGCTACGCTACAAGTATGAAGCGGCTCAGTCCTCCGAACTCCGCCACAAGTACAACATAGCTTCG
>LR738713.1:305501498-305558138 GCA_902687465.1 Secale cereale | reverse complement strand
GAAGGAATTTTCAAACATATTGGTCTCAAGGCATGGGCATATGCATGGAGTGCATGCCATGGCATTTTATTTCCAAAAAATATTAAAAAATGATCAGAAAAACAAGAAACCTTGCTTGGTTTAATGTCATGCCACCAAGATGATGTGGTAAAAAAATTGGCCTGTTTGACGAAAGTTTGGACACACACCCTCACAACCCGGAGCAACTCACTAGAAGGTTTGTGGTTCTGAGAGGGACAATGCATGTTTGATGACGGACGGGGGATAGCTTCCTCTTATGGCCTTCATTTTTTTTCCTATGTTTAACATGCACTAATACAATTATCATGTGAAAATTTGGAAAATTTCCGAGGTCATTTGAGATTTAAAAGACATTTAAGTGATTTTCTAACCTTATAATGCCCGTAATTCAAATTTCAACTACATCTACATGCAATGCCCAACCATAACAGTTTCAAAAATCATATTTTTGTGTACGTGTTTGCGAGTTAACTCCATGTGCGGTAAATTAGAAGGAATTTTCAAACATATTGGTCTCAAGGCATGGGCACATGCATGGAATGCATGCCATGACATTTTAATTCCAAAAATTAAAAAATGATCAGAAAAACATGAAACCTTGCTTGATTTAATGTTATGCCACCAAGATGATGTGGTAAAAAAATTGGCCTGTTTGACGATAGTTTGGACACACACCCTCACAACCCAGGACAACTCACTAGAAGGTTCGTGGTTCCGAGAGGGACAATGCATGTTTGATGACGGACGGGAGATAGCTTCTTCTTACGGCCTTCAATTCTTTTCTACATTTAACATGCACTAATACAACTATCATGTGAAATTTTGGAAAATTTCAGGTGTCATTTGACGTTTTAAAGAAATCTATGTTATTTTCTAACTATTTAATGACCGTAATTCAAATTAGAACTACATCTACATGCAATGCCTAACCATAATGGTTTGAAAATTTATATTTTCGTTTTTTTTGTGCGAGTTAATTCAAAGTGTGGTCAATTAGAAGGAATTTTCAAACATATTGGTCTCAAGGCATGGGCACATGCATGGAGTCCATGCCACGGCATTTTAAATCCAAAAAAATAAAAAATGATCAGAAAAAAAAAGAAACCTTGCTTGGTTTAATGTCATGCCACCAAGATGATGCGGTAAAAAAATTCGCCTGTTTGACGAAAGTTTGGACACACACCCCTCACAAACCGGAGCAACTCACTAGAAGGTTCGTGGTTCTAAGAGGCAACAATGCATGTTTGATGACGGACGGGAGACAGCTTCCTCTTACGGCCTTCAAATTTGTTCCTACGTTTAACTTGCACTAATAGAACTGTCATGTGAAAATTTGGAAAATTTCAGGGGTCATTTGACCTTTTATAGACATTTAAGTGATTTTCTAACCATTTAATGATCGTAATTCAAATTTGAACTACATCTACATGCAACGCCTAACCATAACGATTTGAAAAATCATATGTTCATGTAGTTGTGTGCGATTTAATTCCAAGTGCAGTAAATTAGAAGGAATTTTCAAACATATTGGTCTCAAGGCATGGGCATATGCATGAAGTGCATGCCATGGCATTTTAATTCCAAAATATTAAAAAATGATCAGAAAAACAAGAAACCTTGCTTGGTTTAATGTCATGCCACCAAGATGATGTGGTAAAAAAATTGGCCTGTTTGACAAAAGTTTGGACACACACCCCTCACAAACCGGAGCAACTCACTAGAAGGTTCGTGGTTCTGAGAGGGAACAATGCATGTTTGATGACGGACAGGACACAACTTCCTCTTACGGCCTTCAGTTTTTTTCCTACGTTTAACTTGCACAAATACAAATGTCATGTGAAAATTTGGAAAATTTCAGGGGTCATTTGACCTTTTAAAGACATTTAAGTGATTTTATAACCATTTAATGACCGTAATTCAAATTTGAATTACATCTACATGCAATGCCTAACCATTACGGTTTGAAAATTCATATTTTATGTACTTGTGTGTGAGTTAATTCCATGTGCAGTAAATTGGAAGGAAATTTTCAAACATATTGGTCTCAAGGCATGGGCACATGCATGGAGTGCATGCCGTGGCATTTTAATTCTGAAAAATTAAAAAATGATCGGAAAAACATGAAACCTTGCTTGATTTAATGTTATGCCACCAAGATGATGTGGTAAAAAAATTGGCCTGTTTGAAGAAAGTTTGGACACACACACTCACGAACCGGAGCAACTCACTAGAAGGTTCGTGGTTCCGAGAGGGACAATGCATGTTTGATGACGGACAGGAGATAATTTCCTCTTACGGCCTTCAATTTTTTTCCTACGTTTAGCGTGCACTAATACAATTGTCATGTGAAAATTTGGAAACTTTCCGAGATCACTTGACCTTTTAAAGACATTTAAGTGATTTTCTAACCATTTAATGACCGTAATTCAAATTTGAACTACATCTAAATGCAACACCTAACCATAACGTTTTGAAAAATCTTATTTTTATGTACTTGTGTGCGAGTTAATTCCATGTGCAATAAATTAGAAGGAATTTTCAAACATATTGGTCTCAAGGCATGGGCATATGCATGGAGTGCATGCCATGGCATTTTATTTCCAAAAAATATTAAAAAATGATCAGAAAAACAAGAAACCTTGCTTGGTTTAATGTCATGCCACCAAGATGATGTGGTAAAAAAATTGGCCTGTTTGACGAAAGTTTGGACACACACCCTCACAACCCGGAGCAACTCACTAGAAGGTTTGTGGTTCTGAGAGGGACAATGCATGTTTGATGACGGACGGGGGATAGCTTCCTCTTATGGCCTTCATTTTTTTTCCTATGTTTAACATGCACTAATACAATTATCATGTGAAAATTTGGAAAATTTCCGAAGTCATTTGAGATTTAAAAGACATTTAAGTGATTTTCTAACCTTATAATGCCCGTAATTCAAATTTCAACTACATCTACATGCAATGCCTAACCATAACAGTTTCAAAAATCATATTTTTGTGTACGTGTTTGCGAGTTAACTCCATGTGCGGTAAATTAGAAGGAATTTTCAAACATATTGGTCTCAAGGCATGGGCACATGCATGGAATGCATGCCATGACATTTTAATTCCAAAAATTAAAAAATGATCAGAAAAACATGAAACCTTGCTTGATTTAATGTTATGCCACCAAGATGATGTGGTAAAAAAATTGGCCTGTTTGACGATAGTTTGGACACACACCCTCACAACCCAGGACAACTCACTAGAAGGTTCGTGGTTCCGAGAGGGACAATGCATGTTTGATGACGGACGGGAGATAGCTTCTTCTTACGGCCTTCAATTCTTTTCTACATTTAACATGCACTAATACAACTATCATGTGAAATTTTGGAAAATTTCAGGTGTCATTTGACGTTTTAAAGAAATCTATGTTATTTTCTAACTATTTAATGACCGTAATTCAAATTAGAACTACATCTACATGCAATGCCTAACCATAATGGTTTGAAAATTTATATTTTCGTTTTTTTTTGTGCGAGTTAATTCAAAGTGTGGTCAATTAGAAGGAATTTTCAAACATATTGGTCTCAAGGCATGGGCACATGCATGGAGTCCATGCCACGGCATTTTAAATCCAAAAAAATAAAAAATGATCAGAAAAAAAAAGAAACCTTGCTTGGTTTAATGTCATGCCACCAAGATGATGTGGTAAAAAAATTCGCCTGTTTGACGAAAGTTTGGACACACACCCCTCACAAACCGGAGCAACTCACTAGAAGGTTCGTGGTTCTAAGAGGCAACAATGCATGTTTGATGACGGACGGGAGACAGCTTCCTCTTACGGCCTTCAAATTTGTTCCTACGTTTAACTTGCACTAATAGAACTGTCATGTGAAAATTTGGAAAATTTCAGGGGTCATTTGACCTTTTATAGACATTTAAGTGATTTTCTAACCATTTAATGATCGTAATTCAAATTTGAACTACATCTACATGCAACGCCTAACCATAACGATTTGAAAAATCATATGTTCATGTAGTTGTGTGCGATTTAATTCCAAGTGCAGTAAATTAGAAGGAATTTTCAAACATATTGGTCTCAAGGCATGGGCATATGCATGAAGTGCATGCCATGGCATTTTAATTCCAAAATATTAAAAAATGATCAGAAAAACAAGAAACCTTGCTTGGTTTAATGTCATGCCACCAAGATGATGTGGTAAAAAAATTGGCCTGTTTGACAAAAGTTTGGACACACACCCCTCACAAACCGGAGCAACTCACTAGAAGGTTCGTGGTTCTGAGAGGGAACAATGCATGTTTGATGACGGACAGGACACAACTTCCTCTTACGGCCTTCAGTTTTTTTCCTACGTTTAACTTGCACAAATACAAATGTCATGTGAAAATTTGGAAAATTTCAGGGGTCATTTGACCTTTTAAAGACATTTAAGTGATTTTATAACCATTTAATGACCGTAATTCAAATTTGAATTACATCTACATGCAATGCCTAACCATTACGGTTTGAAAATTCATATTTTATGTACTTGTGTGTGAGTTAATTCCATGTGCAGTAAATTGGAAGGAAATTTTCAAACATATTGGTCTCAAGGCATGGGCACATGCATGGAGTGCATGCCGTGGCATTTTAATTCTGAAAAATTAAAAAATGATCGGAAAAACATGAAACCTTGCTTGATTTAATGTTATGCCACCAAGATGATGTGGTAAAAAAATTGGCCTGTTTGAAGAAAGTTTGGACACACACACTCACGAACCGGAGCAACTCACTAGAAGGTTCGTGGTTCCGAGAGGGACAATGCATGTTTGATGACGGACAGGAGATAATTTCCTCTTACGGCCTTCAATTTTTTTCCTACGTTTAGCGTGCACTAATACAATTGTCATGTGAAAATTTGGAAACTTTCCGAGATCACTTGACCTTTTAAAGACATTTAAGTGATTTTCTAACCATTTAATGACCGTAATTCAAATTTGAACTACATCTAAATGCAACACCTAACCATAACGTTTTGAAAAATCTTATTTTTATGTACTTGTGTGCGAGTTAATTCCATGTGCAATAAATTAGAAGGAATTTTGAAACATATTGGTTTCAAGGCATGGGCACAGGCATGGAGTGCATGCCATGACATTTTAATTCCAAAAAAATTAAAAAATGATCAGAAAAACATGAAACCTTGCTTGATTTAATGTCATGCCACCAAGATGATGTGGTAAATTTTTTGGCCCTTTTGACGAAAGTTTGGACACACAACCCTCACAAACTGGAGCAACTCACTAGAAGGTTCGTGGTTCCGAGAGGGAACTATGTTTGATGACGGACGGGAGATACCTTCCTCTTATGGCCTTTAATTATTTTCCTAGGTTTAACTTGCACTAATACAACTGTCATGTGAAAATTGGGAAAATTTCAGAGGTCATTTGACCTTTTAAAGACATTTAAGTGATTTTCTAACCATTTAATGACCGTAATTCAAATTTAAATTACATCTACATGCAACGCCTAACCATAACGGTTTGAAAAATCATATTTTTGTGTACTTGTGTGCGAGTTAATTCCATGTGCAGTAAATTAGAAGGAATTTTCAAACATATTGGTCTCAAGGCATTGGCACATGCATCGAGTGCATGCCATGGCATTTCATTTGCAAAAAAAAATTTAATGTTAAGCCACCAACATGATGTGGTAAAAAATTGGCCTGTTTGACGAAAGTTTGGACACACACCGTCACAATTCGGAGCAACTCACTAGAAGGTTCGTGGTTCCGAGAGGGAACTATGCATGTTTGATGATGGACGGGAGATAGCTTCCTCTTAGGGCCTTCAATTCTTTTTCTACATTTAACGCGCACTAATAAAACTTTCATGTGAAATTTTGGAAAATTTCACGGGTCATTTGACCTTTTAAATACATTTAAGTGATTTTCTAACCATTTGATGACCGTAATTCGAATTTGAACTACATCTACATGCAACACGTAACCATAACTGTTCGAAAAATAATATTTTTGTGTACTTGTGTACGACTTAATTCCATTTGCAAGAACTTAGAAGGAATTTGCAAACATATTGGTCTCAAGGCATGGGCACATGCATGGAGTGCATGATATGGCATTTTAATTCCAAAAAAAATAAAAAAATGATCAGAAAAACATGAAACCTTGCTTGATTTAATGTCATGCCACCAAGATGATGTGGTAAACAAATTTGCCTGTCTGATGAAAGTTTGGACACACACCCCTCACAAACCGGAGCGATTCACTAGAAGGTCCATGGTTCCGAGAGGGAACAATTAATGTTTGATGACGGACGAGAGATAGCTTCCTCTTACGGCCTTCAAATTTTTTCCTACGTTTAACGTGCACTAATACAACTGTCATGTGAAAATTTGGACACTTTCAGGGGTCATTTGACCTTTTATAGACATTTTAATGATTTTCTAACCATTTAATGACCATAATTAAAATTTGGACAACATCTACATGCAACGCCTAACCATCACGGTTTGAAAAATCATATTTTTGTGTACTTGTGTGCGAGTTAATTCCATGTGAAGTAAATTAGAAGGAATTTTGAAACATATTGGTCTCAAGGCATGGGTACATGCATGGAGTGCATGTCATGGCATTTTAATTCTAAAAAATAAATAATGTTCACAAAAACATGAAACCTTGCTTGATTTAATGTTATGCCACCAATATGATGTGGTTAAAAAATTGGCATGTTTGACGAAAGTTTGGACACACACCCCTCACAAACCGCAGCAACTCACTAGAAGGTTCGTGGTTCCGAGAGGGAACAATGCATGTTTGATGACGGACGGGAGATTACTACCTCTTTGGGCCTTCAAATTTTTTCCTATGTTCAACGTGCACTAATACAACTGTCATGCGAAAATTTGGAAAATTCCAGGTGTCATTTGACCTTTTAAAGACATTTTATAACCATTTAATAACCGTAATTCAAATTTGAACTACATCTACATGCAACACCAAACCATAACGATTTGAAAAATCATATTTTTGTCTTCTTGTGTTCGAGTTAATTCCATGTGCGGTAAATTAGAAGGAATTTTTAAACATATTGGTCTCAAGGCATGGGCACATACATGGAGTGCCTGCCATGGCATTTCAATTCCAAAAAATTAAGGAATGATCAGAAAAAAAAGAAACCTTGCTTTATTTAAAGTAATGCCACCAAGATGATGTGGTAAAAAAATTGGTCTGTTTGACGAAAGTTTGGACACATACCCCTCACAGACCGAAGCAACTCACTAGAAGGTTCGTGGTTCCGAGAGGAAACAATGCATGTTTGATGACAGACGGGAGATAGCTTCCTCTTATGGCCTTCAAATATTTTTCTACATTTAACATGCACTAATACAACTTTCATGTGAAAAATAGGAAAATTTCAGGGGTCATTTGACCTTTTATAGACATTTAAGTGATTTTCTAACCATTTAATGACCGTAATTCAAATTTGCCTAAATCTACATGCAATGCCTAACCATAACGGTTTGACAAATCATATTTGTATGTACTTGTGTGCGAGTTAATTCCATGTGCAGTAAATTATAAGGCATTTTCGAACATATTGGTCTCGAGGCATGGGCACATGCATGGACTGCATGCCATGACATTTTAATTCCAAAAAAATTATAAATGATCAGAAAAACAAGAATACTTGCTTGATTTAATGTCATACCACCAAGATGATGTGGTAAAAAAATTGGCCTGTTTGACGAAAGTTTGGACTCACAACCCTCACAAACCGGAGCAACTCACTAGAAGGTTTTTGGTTCCGAGAGGGAACAATGTTTGATGACGGACGAGAGATACCTTCCTCTTACGCCCTTCAATTATTTTCCTACGTTTAACTTGCATTAATAAAATTGTCATGAGAAAATTTGGAAAATTTCAGAGGTCATTTGACCTTTTAAAGACATTTAAGCGATTTTATAACCATTTACTGACCGTAATTCAAATTTGATTTACATCTACATGCAACACCTAACCATAACGATTTGAAAAATCATATTTTTGTGTACTTGTGTGCGAGTTAATTACATGTGCCGTAAATTAGAAGGAATTTCCAAACATATTGGTCTCAAGGCATGGGCACATGCATGGAGTGCATGCCATGGCATTTTATTTCCAAAAACATTAAAAATGATCAGAAAAAAACCGTGCTTGATTTAATGTTATGCCACCAAGATGATGTGGTAAAATTTTTGGCCTATTTGACAAAAGTTTGGACACACAACCCTCACAAACCGCGGCAACTCACTAGAAGGTTCGTGGTCCCGAGAGGGAACAATGCATGTTTGATGACGGACGGGAGATAGCTTCCTCTTAGGGCCTTCAATTTTTTTCCTACGTTTAACATGCACTAATACAATTGTCATGAGAAAAATTGCAAAATTTCAGGGGTCATTTGACCTTTTATTGACATTTTAGTGATTTTCTAACCATTTCATGATCGTAATTCAAATTGGAACTACATCTACATGGAACGCCTAACCATAACTGTTTGAAAAATCATATTTTGTGTACTTGTTTGCGAGTTAATTCCATGTGCAATAAATTCGAAGGAATTTTCAAACATATTGGTCGCAAGGCATGGGCACATGCATGGAGTGCATGTCATGGCATTTTAATTCAAAAAAAATAAAAAATGATCAGAAATACATGAAACCTTGCTTGATTTAATGTTATGCCACCAAGATGATGTGGTGAAAAATTGGCCTGTTTGACGAAAGTTTGGACACACACCCCTCACAAACCGGAGAAACTCACAAGAAGGTTCCTGGTTCCGAGAGGGAACAATGCATGCTTGATGACACGCGGGATATATCTTCCTCTTAGGGCCTTCAATTTTTTCCTACGTTTAATGTGCACTAATACAACTGTCATGTGAAAATTTGGTAAATTTCAGGTGTCATTTGACGTTTTAAAGACATTTAAGTTATTTTCTAACTATTTAATGATCGTAATTCAAATTAGAACTACATCTACATGCAACGCCTAACCATAACGGTTTGAAAAATTATATTTTTGTTTTCTTGTGTGCAAGTTAATTCAAAGTGCGGTCAATTAGAAGGAATTTTCAAACATATTGGTCTCAAGTCATGGCCTCATGCATTTAGTCCATGCCACGGCATTTTAATTCCAAAAATTAAAAAATGATCAAAAAAAAGAAACCTTGCTTGGTTTAATGTCATCCCACCAAGATGATGTGGTAAAAAAATTTGCCTGTTTGACGAAAGTTTGGACACACACCCCTCACAAACCGGAGCAACTCACTAGAAGGTTCGTGGTTCTGAGAAGGTACAATGCATGTTTGATGACGGACGGGAGACAGCTTCCTCTTACGGCATTCAAATTTTTTCCTACGTTTAACTTGCACTAATACAACTATCATGTGAAAATTTGGAAAAATTTGAGGGGTCATTTGACCTTTTATAGACATTTAAGTGATTTTCTAACCATTTAATGACCGTAATTCAAATTCGAACTACATCTACATGCAATGCCTAACCATAGCGGTTTGAAAAATCTACATCTTATTTTTACGTACTTGTGTGCGAGTTAATTCCATGTGCAGTAAATTAGAAGGAAATTTTCAAACATATTGGTCTCAAGGCATGGGCACATGCATGGAGTGCATGCGATGGCATTTTAATTCTGAAAAATTCAAAAATCATCAGAAAAACATGAAACCTTGCTTGGTTTGATGTTATGCCACCAAGATGATGTGGTAAAAAAATTGGCCTTGACAAAAGTTTGGACACACACCCTCACAACCCTGAGCAACTAACTAGAAGGTTCATGGTTCCGAGAGGGACAATTTATGTTTGATGACGGACGGGAGATAGCTTCCTCTTACGGCCTTCAATTTTTTTCCTACCTTGAACGTGCACTACTACAATTGTCATGTGAAAATTTGGAAAATTTCCGAGTTCATTTGACATTTTAAATACATTTAAGTGATTTTCTAACCATTTAATGACCGTAATTCAAATTAGAACTACATCTACATGCAGCGCCTAACCATAACAGTTTGAAAAATGATATATTTGTGTACTTGTGTGCGAGTTAATTCCATGTGCAGTAAATTAGAAGGAATTTCCAAACATATTGGTCTCAAGGCATGGGCACATGCATGGAGTGCATGCAATGGCATTTTATTTCCAAAAAATAAAAAAATGATCAGAAAAACATGAAACCATGCTTGATTTAATGTTATGCCACCAAGATGATGGGGTAAAAAAATTGGGCTGTTTGACAAAAGTTTGGACACACACTCCTCACAAACCGGAGCTACTCACTAGATGGGTCGTTGTTCCGAGAGGGAACAATGCATGTTTGATGACGGACGGGAGATAGCTTCCTCTTAGGGCCTTCAATTTTTTTTCCTACGTTTAATGTGCACTAATACAACTGCCATGCGAAAATTTGGAAAATTTCAGGGGTCATTTGACCTTTTACAGACATTTTAGTGATTTTCTAACCATTTAATGACCGTAATTCAAATTCGACCTACATCTACATGCAACGCCTAACCATAACTGTTTGAAAAATCTTATTTTTGTGTACTTGTGTGCGAGTTAACTCCATGTGCAATAAATTAGAAGGAATTTTCAGACATATTGGTCTCAAGGCATGGGCACATGCATGGAGTGCATGTCATGCCATTTTAATTCAAAAAATTTAAAAAATGATCAAAAAAACATGAAACCTTGCTTGATTTTATGTCATGCCACGAAAATGATGTGGTGAAAAATTGGCCTGTTTGACGAAAGTTTGGACACACACCCCTCACAAACCGGAGCAAGTCACTAGAAGGTTCTTGGTTCCGAGAAGGAACAATGCATGCTTGATGACAGACGTGAGATATCTTCCTCTTAGGGCCTTCAATTTTTTCCTACGTTTAACGTGCACTAATACAACTGTCATGTGAAAATTTGGAAAATTTCAAGTGTCATTTGACGTTTTAAAGACATTTAAGTTATTTTCTAACTATTTAATGACCGTAATTCAAATTAGAACTACATCTACATGCAACGCCCAACCATAACGGTTTGAAAAATTATATTTTTGTTTTCTTGTGTGCGAGTTAATTCAAAGTGTGGTCAATTAGAAGGAATTTTCAAACATATTGGTCTCAAGGCATGGGCTCATGCATGGAGTCCATGCCATGGTATTTTAATTCCAAAAAATTAAAAAATGATCAAAAAAAGAAACCTTGCTTGGCTTAATGTCATGCCACCAAGATGATGTGGTAAAAAAATTGGCCTGCTTGACGAAAGTTTGGACACACACCCCTCACAAACCGGAGCAACTCACTAGAAGGTTCGTGGTTCTAAGAGGGAACAATGCATGTTTGATGACGGACGGGAGACAGCTTCCTCTTACTGCCTTCAATTTTTTTCCTACGTTTAACTTGCACTAATACAACTGTCATTTGAAAATTTGGAAAATTTGGGGGGTCATTTGACCTTTTATAGACATTTAAGTGATTTTCTAACCATATAATGACCGTAATTCAAATTTGCACTACATCTACATGCAACGCCTAACCATAACGATTTGAAAAATCTACATCATATTTTCATGTAGTTGTGTGCGAGTTAATTCCAAGTGCAGTAAATTAGGTGCAATTTTCAAACATATTGGTCTCAAGGCATGGGCATATGCATGGAGTGCATGCCATGGCATTTTAATTCCAAAACATTAAAAAATGATCAGAAAAACAAGAAACCTTGCTTGGTTTAATGTCATGCCACCAAGATGATGTGGTAAACAAATTTGCCTATCTGACGAAAGTTTGGACACACACCCCTCACAAACCGGAGCAACTCACTAGAAGGTTCGTGGTTCTGACACGGTACAATTCATTTTTGATGATGGACGAGAGATAGCTTCCTCTTACGGCCTTCAAATTTTTTTCCTACGTTTAACATGCACTAATAAAACTGTCATGTGAAAATTTGGCAAATTTCAGGGGTCATTTGACCTTATATAGACATTTAAGTGATTTTCTAACCATTTAATGACCATAATTCCAATTTGGACTTCATCTACATGCAACGCCTAACCATAACGGTTTGAAAAATCATATTTTTGTGTACTTGTGTTCGAGTTAATTCCATGTGCACTAAATTATAAGGAATTTTCAAACCTATTGGTCTCAAGGCATGGGTACATGCATGGAGTGCATGCCATGGCATTTTAATTCCAAAAAGTAAATAATGTTCACAAAAACATGAAACCTTGCTTGATTTAATGTTATGCCACCAAGATGATGTGGTAAAAAATTGGCATGTTTGACGAAAGTTTGGACACACACCCCACACAAACCGTAGCAACTCACTAGAACGTTCGTGGTTCCGAGAGGGAACAATGCATGTTTGATGACGGACGGGAGATAACTTCCTCTTTGGATCTTCAAGTTTTTTCCTACGTTCAACATGCACTAATACAACTGTCATGTGAAAATTTGGAAAATTCCAGGTGTCATTTGACCTCTTAAAGACATTTAAGTAATTTTCTAACCATTTAATGACCGTAATTAAAATTTGATCTACATCTACATGCAACAACAAACAATAACAATTTGAAAAATCATATTTTTGTGTTCTTGTGTTCGAGTTAATTCCATGTGCAGTAAATTAGAAGGAATTTTCAAACATATTGGTCTCAAGGCATGCGCACATGCATGGAGTGCGTGCCATGGCATTTCAGTTCCAAAAAATTAAAAAATGATCAGAAAAACAAGAAACCTTGCTTGATTTAATGTCACGTCACCAAGATGATGTGGTAAAAAAATTGGCCTGTTTGACGAAAGTTTGGACACAGACCCCTCACAAACCGGAGCAACTCACTAGAAAGTTCGTGGTTTCGAGAGGGAACAATGCAAGTTTGATGACAGACGGGAGATAGCTTCCTCTTATGGCCTTCAAATATTTTTCTACGTTTAACGTGCACTAATACAACTTTGATGTGAAAATTTGGAAACTTTTAGGGGTCATTTGACATTTTATAGACATTTAATTGATTTTCTAACCATTTAATGACCGTAATTCAAATTTGAACTACATCTACATGCAATGCCTCACCATAACGGTTTGAAAAATCATATTTTTATGTACTTGTGTGTGAGTTAATTCCATGTGCAGAAAATTAGAAGGAATTATCAAAAATATTGGTCCCAAGGCTTGGGCACATGCATGGAGAGCATGCCATGGCATTTTAATTCCGAAAAACTAAAAAATGATCAGAAAAACATGAAACCTTGCATGATATAATGTTATGCCACCAAGATGATGTGGTAACAAAATTGGCCTATTTGATGAAAGTTTGGACACACACCCCCACAAATCGGAGCAACTCACTAGAAGGTTCGTGGTTCCGAGAGGGACAATTCATGTTTGATGACGGACAGGAGATAGCTTCCACTTACGGCCTTCAATTTTTTTCCTACGTTTAACGTGCACTAATACAATTGTCATGTGAAAATTTGGAAACTTTCCAAGGTTATTTGACCTTTTAAAGACATTTAAGTGATTTTCTAACCATTTAATGACAGTAATTCAAATTTGAACTACATCTACATGCAACGCCTAACCATAACAATTTGAAAAAACATATTTTTGTGTACTTGTGTGCGAGTTAATTCCATGTGCAGTAAATTAGAATGCATTTTCGAAAATATTGGTCTCGAGGCATGGGCACATGCATGGACTGCATGCCATGACATTTTAATTCCAAAAAATTTATAAATGATCAGAAAAACATGAAAGCTTGCTTGATTTAATGTCATACCACCAAGATGATGTGCTAAAAAATTGGCCTGTTTGACGATAGTTTGGACACACACCCCTCACAAACTGGAGCAACTTACTAGAAGGTTCGTTGTTCCGAGAGGGACCAATGTTTGATGACGGACGGGAGATACCTTCCTCTTACGGCCTTCAATTATTTTCCTACGTTTAAATTTCATTAATACAATTGTCATGTGAAAATTTGGAAAATTTCAGAGGTCATTTGACCTTTTAAAGACATTTAAGAGATTTTATAACCATTTAATGTCTGTAATTCAAATTTGAATTACATCTACATGCAAAGCCTAACCATAAAGGTTTGAAAAATCATATTTTTGTGTACTTGTGTGCGTGTTAATTCCATGTGCAGTAAATTAGAAGGAATTTCCAAACATATTGGTCTCAAGGCATGGGCACATGCATGGAGTGCATGCCATGGCATTTTATTTCGAAAAACATTAAAAAATGATCAGAAAAACATGAAACCGTGCTTGATTTAATGTTATGCCACCAAGATGATGTGGGTAAAGAAATTGGCCTATTTGACAAAAGTTTGGACACACACCCCTCACAAACCGGAGCAACTCACTAGAAGGTTCGTGGTTCCGAGAGGGAACAATGCATTTTTGATGACGGACGGGAGATAGCTTCCTCTTACGGCCTTCAATTTTTTTTCCTACGTTTAACGTGCACTACTACAATTGTCATGTGAAAATTTGGAAAATTACCGAGTTCATTTGACATTTTAAATACATTTAAGTGATTTTCTAACCATTTAATGACTGTAATTCAAATTTGAACTACATCTACATGCAGCGCCTAACCATAACAGTTTGAAAAATCATATATTTGTGTACTTGTGTGCGAGTTAATTCCATGTGCAGTAAATTAGAAGGAATTTCCAAACATATTGGTCTCAAGGCATGGGCACATGCATGGAGTGCATGCAATGGCATTTTATTTCCAAAAAATTTAAAAAAATGATCATAAAAACATGAAACCGTGCTTGATTTGATGTTATGCCACCAAGATGATGGGGTAAAAAAATTGGGCTGTTTGACAAAAGTTTGGACACACACCCCTCACAAACCGGAGCAACTCACTAGATGGGTCGTTGTTCCGAGAGGGAACAATGCATGTTTGATGACGTAAGGGAGATAGCTTCCTCTTAGGGCCTTCAATTTTTTTCCTACGTTTGATGTGCACTAATACAACTGCCATGCGAAAATTTGGAAAATTTCAGGGGTCATTTGACCTTTCATAGACATTTTAGTGATTTTCTAACCATTTAATGACCGTAATTCAAATTCGACCTACATCTACATGCAACGCCTAACCATAACTGTTTGAAAAATCTTATTTTTGTGTACTTGTGTGCGAGTTAACTCCATGTGCAATAAATTAGAAGGAATTTTCGAACATATTGGTCTCAAGGCATGGGCACATGCATGGAGTGCATGTCATGGCATTTTAATTCAAAAAAATTAAAAAATGATCAGAAAACATGAAACCTTGCTTGATTTTATGTCATGCCACGAAAATGATGTGGTGAAAAATTGGCATGTTTGACGAAAGTTTGGACACACACCCCTCACAAACCGGAGCAACTCACTAGAAGGTCCGTGGTTCCGAGAAGGAACAATGCATGCTTGATGACAGACGTGAGATATCTTCCTCTTAGGGCCTTCAATTTTTTCCTATGTTTAATGTGCACTAATACAACTGTCATGTGAAAATTTGGAAAATTTCAAGTGTCATTTGACGTTTTAAAGACATTTAAGTTATTTTCTAACTATTTAATGACCGTAATTCAAATTAGAACTACATCTACATGCAACGCCCAACCAAAACGGTTTGAAAAATTATATTTTTGTTTTCTTGTGTGCGAGTTAATTCAAAGTGTGGTCAATTAGAAGGAATTTTCAAACATATTGGTCTCAAGGCATGGGCTCATGCATGGAGTCCATGCCATGGTATTTTAATTCCAATAAATTAAAAAATGATCAAAAAAAAGAAACCTTGCTTGGTTTAATGTCATGCCACCAGGATGATGTGGTAAAAAAATTGGCCTGCTTGGCGAAAGTTTGGACACACACCCCTCATAAATCGGAGCAACTTACTAGAAGGTTCGTGGTTCTAAGAGGGAACAATGCATGTTTGATGACGGACGGGAGACAGCTTCCTCTTACTGCCTTCAAATTTTTTCCTACGTTTAACTTGCACTAATACAACTGTCATGTGAAAATTTGGAAAATTTGAAGGGTAATTTGACCTTTTATAGACATTTAAGTGATTTTCTAACCATATAATGACCGTAATTCAAATTTGCACTCCATCTGCATGCAACGCCTAACCATAACGATTTGAAAAATCTACATCATATTTTCATGTAGTTGTGTGCGAGTTAATTCCAAGTGCAGTAAATTAGATGGAATTTTCAAACATATTGGTCTCAAGGCATGGGCATATGCATGGAGTGCATGCCATGGCATTTTAATTCCAAAACTATAAAAAATGATCAGAAAAACAAGAAACCTTGCTTGGTTTAATGTCATGCCACCAAGATGATGTGGTAAACAAATTTGCCTATCTGACGAAAGTTTGGACACACAACCCTCACAAACCGGAGCAACTCACTAGAAGGTTCGTGGTTCTGAGAGGGTACAATTCATTTTTGATGATGGACGACAGATAGCTTCCTCTTACGGCCATCAAATTTTTTCCTACGTTTAACATGCACTAATAAAACTCTCATGTGAAAATTTGGCAAATTTCAGGGGTCATTTGACCTTATATAGACATTTAAGTGATTTTTTAACCATTTAATGACCATAATTCAAATTTGGACTTCATCTACATGCAACGCCTAACCATAACGGTTTGAAAAATCATATTTTTGTGTACTTGTGTCCGAGTTAATTCCATGTGCAGTAAATTAGAAGGAATTTTCAAACCTATTGGTCTCAAGGCATGGGTACATGCATGGAGTGCATGCCATTGCATTTTAATTCCAAAAAGTAAATAATGTTCACAAAAACATGAAACCTTGCTTGATTTAATGTTATGCCACCAAGATGATGTGGTAAAAAAATTGGCATGTTTGACGAAAGTTTGGACACACACCCCACACAAACCGTAGCAACTCACTAGAAGGTTCGTGGTTCCGAGAGGGAACAATGCATGTTTGATAACGGACGGGAGATAACTTCCTCTTTGGACCTTCAAGTTTTTTCCTATGTTCAACATGCACTAATACAATTGTCATGTGAAAATTTGGAAAATTCCAGGTGTAATTTGACCTTTTAAAGACATTTAAGTAATTTTCTAACCATTTAATGATCGTAATTCAAATTTGAACTACATCTACATGCAACAACAAATAATAACGATTTGAAAAATCATATTTTTGTGTTCTTCTGTTCGAGTTAATTCCATGTGCGGTAAATTAGAAGGAATTTTCAAACATATTGGTCTCAAGGCATGCACACATGCATGGAGTGCGTGCCATGGCATTTCAGTTCCAAAAAATTAAAAAATGATCAGAAAAACAAGAAACCTTGCTTGATTTAATGTCACGCCACCAAGATGATGTGGTAAAAAAATTGGCCTGTTTGACGAAACTTTGGACACAGACCCCTCACAAACCGGAGCAACTCACTAGAAGGTTCGTGGTTCCGAGAGGGAACAATGCATGTTTGATGACAGACGGGAGATAGCTTCCTCTTATGGCCTTCAAATATTTTTCTACGTTTCACGTGCACTAATACAACTTTGATGTGAAAAAATGGAAACTTTTAGGGGTCATTTGACATTTTATAGACATTTAATTGATTTTCTAACCATTTAATGACCGTAATTCAAATTTGAACTACATCTACATGCAATGCCTCACCATAACGGTTTGAAAAATCATATTTGTATGTACTTGTGTGCGAGTTAATTCCATGTGCAAAAAATTAGAAGGAATTATCAAACATATTGGTCTCAGGGCTTGGGCACATGCATGGAGTGCATGCCATGGCATTTTAATTCCGAAAAACTAAAAAATGATCAGAAAAACATGAAACCTTGCATGATATAATGTTATGCCACCAAGATGATGTGGTAACAAAATTGGCCTATTTGACGAAAGTTTGGACACACACCCTCACAAACCGGAGCAACTCACTAGAAGGTTCGTGGTTCCAAGAGGGACAATTCATGTTTGATGACGGACGAGAGATAGCTTCCTCTTACGGCCTTCAATTTTTTTCCTACGTTTAACGTGCACTAATACAAATTTCATGTGAAAATTTGGAAACTTTCCAAGGTTATTTGACCTTTTAAAGACATTTAAGTGATTTTCTAACCATTTAATGACCGTAATTCAAATTTGAATTACATCTACATGCAACGCCAAACCATAAAGGTTTGAAAAATCGTATTTTTGTGTACTTGTGTGCGTGTTAATTCCATGTGCAGTAAATTAGAAGGAATTTCCAAACATATTGGTCTCAAGGCATGGGCACATGCATGGAGTGCATGCCATGGTATTTTATTTCCAAAAACATTAAAAAATGATCAGAAAAACATGAAACTGTGCTGGATTTAATGTTATGCCACCAAGATGATGTGGTAAAGAAATTGGCCTATTTGACAAAAGTTTGGACACACACCCCTCACAAACTGGAGCAACTCACTAGAAGGTTCGTGGTCCCGAGAGGGAACAATGCATGTTTGATGACGGACGTGAGATAGCTTCCTCTTAGGGCCTTCAATTTATTCCTACGTTTAACATGCACTAATACAACTGTCATGAGAAAATTTGCAAAATTTCAGGGGTCATTTGACCTTTTATAGACATTTTAGTGATTTTCTAACCATTTCATGATCGTAATTCAAATTGGAATTACATCTACATGGAACGCCTAACAATAACTGTTTGAAAAATCATATTTTGTGTACTTGTTTGCGAGTTAATTCCATGTGCAATAAATTCGAAGGAATTTTCAAACATATCGGTCGCAAGGCATGGGCAAATGCATGGAGTGCATGTCATGGCATTTTAATTCAAAAAAATTAAAAAATGATCAGAAATACATGAAACCTTGCTTGATTTAATGTTATGCCACCAAGATGATGTGGTGAAAAATTGGCCTGTTTGACGAAAGTTTGGACACACACCCCTCACAAACCGGAGAAACTCACTAGAAGGTTCGTGGTTCCGAGAGGGAACAATGCATGCTTGATGACACACGGGATATATCTTCCTCTTAGGGCCTTCAATTTTTTCCGACGTTTAACGTGCACTAATACAACTATCATGTGAAAATTTGGTAAATTTCAGGTGTCATTTGACGTTTTAAAGACATTTAAGTTATTTTCTAACTATTTAATGATCGTAATTCAAATTAGAACTACATCTACATGCAACGCCTAACCATAACGGTTTGAAAAATTATATTTTTGTTTTCTTGTGTGCAAGTTAATTCAAAGTGCGGTCAATTAGAAGGAATTTTCAAACATATTGGTCCCAAGGCATGGGCTCATGCATTTAGTCCACGCCACGGCATTTTAATTCCAAAAAATTAAAAAATGATCAAAAAAAAAGAAACCTTGCTTGGTTTAATGTCATGCCACCAAGATGATGTGGTAAAAAAATTGGCCTGTTTGACGAAAGTTTGGACACACACGCCTCACAAACCGGAGCAACTCACTAGAAGGTTCGTGGTTCTGAGAAGGTACAATGCATGTTTGATGACGGACGGGAGACAGCTTCCTCTTACGGCATTCAAATTTTTTCCTACGTTTAACTTGCACTAATACAATTGTCATGTGAAAATTTGGAAAATTTGAGGGGTCATTTGACCTTTTATAGACATTTAAGTGATTTTCTAACCATTTAATGACCGTAATTCAAATTTGAACTACATCTACATGCAATGCCTAACCATAGCGGTTTGAAAAATCTACATCTTATTTTTACGTACTTGTGTGCGAGTTAATTCCATGTGCACTAAATTAGAAGGAAAATTTCAAACATATTGGTCTCAAGGCATGGGCACATGCATGGAGTGCATGCGATGGCATTTTAATTCTGAAAAATTCAAAGATGATCAGAAAAACATGAAACCTTGCTTGGTTTGATGTTATGCTACCAAGATGATGTGGTAAAAAAATTGGCCTTGACGAAAGTTTGGACACACACCCTCACAACCCGGAGCAACTAACTAGAAGGTTCATGGTTCCGAGAGGGACAATTTATGTTTGATGACGGACGGGAGATAGCTTCCTCTTACGGCCTTCAATTTTTTTTCCTACGTTGAACGTGCACTACTACAATTGTCATGTGAATATTTGGAAAATTTCCGAGTTCATTTGACATTTTAAATACATTTAAGTGATTTTCTAACCATTTAATGACCGTAATTCAAATTTGAACTACATCTACATGCAGCGCCTAACCATAACAGTTTGAAAAATCATATATTTGTGTACTTGTGTGCGAGTTAATTCCATGTGCAGTAAATTAGAAGGAATTTCCAAACATATTGGTCTCAAGGCATGGGCACATGCATGGAGTGCATGCAATGGCATTTTATTTCCAAAAAAATAAAAAAATGATCAGAAAAAAATGAAACCGTGTTTGATTTAATGTTTTGCCACCAAGATGATGGGGTATAAAAATTGGGCTGTTTGACAAAAGTTTGGACACACACCCCTCAAAAACCGGAGCAACTCACTAGATGGGTCGTTGTTCCGAGAGGGAACAATGCATGTTTGATGACGGACGGGAGATAGCTTCCTCTTAGGGCCTTCAATTTTTTTTCCTACGTTTAATGTGCACTAATACAACTGCCATGCGAAAATTTGGAAAATTTCAGGGGTCATTTAACCTTTTATAGACATTTTAGTGATTTTCTAACCATTTAATGACCGTAATTCAAATTCGACCTACATCTACATGCAACGCCTAACCATAACTGTTTGAAAAATCTTATTTTTGTGTACTTGTGTGCTAGTTAACTCCATGTGCAATAAATTAGAAGGAATTTTCAGACATATTGGTCTCAAGGCATGGGCACATGCATGGAGTGCATGTCATGGCATTTTAATTCAAAAAAATTAAAAATGATCAGAAAAACATGAAACCTTGCTTGATTTTATGTCATGCCACGAAAATGATGTGGTGAAAAATTGGCCTGTTTGACGAAAGTTTGGACACACACCCCTCACAAACCGGAGCAAGTCACTAGAAGGTTCTTGGTTCTGAGAAGGAACAATGCATGCTTGATGACAGACGTGAGATATCTTCCTCTTAGGGCCGTCAATTTTTTCCTACGTTTAACGTGCACTAATACAACTGTCAAGTGAAAATTTGGAAAATTTCAAGTGTCATTTGACGTTTTAAAGACATTTAAGTTATTTTCTAACTATTTAATGACCGTAATTCAAATTAGAACTACATCTACATGCAACTCCCAACCATAACGGTTTGAAAAATTATATTTTTGTTTTCTTCTGTGCGAGTTAATTCAAAGTGTGGTCAATTAGAAGGAATTTTCAAACATATTGGTCTCAAGGCATGGGCTCATGCATGGAGTTCATGCCATGGTATTTTAATTCCAAAAAATTAAAAAAATGATCAAAAAAAGAAACCTTGCTTGGTTTAATGTCATGCCACCAAGATGATGTGGTAAAAAAATTAGCCTGCTTGACGAAAGTTTGGACACACACCCCTCACAAACCGGAGCAACTCACTAGAAGGTTCGTGGTTCCAAGAGGGAACAATGCATGTTTGATGACGGACGGGAGACAGCTTCCTCTTACTGCCTTCAAATTTTTTCCTACATTTAACTTGCACTAATACAACTGTCATGTGAAAATTTGGAAAATTTGGGGGGTCATTTGACCTTTTATAGACATTTAAGTGATTTTATAACCATATAATGACCGTAATTCAAATTTGCACTACATCTACATGCAACGCCTAACCATAACGATTTGAAAAATCTACATCATATTTTCATGTAGTTGTGTGCGAGTTAATTCCAAGTGCAGTAAATTAGACGGAATTTTCGAACATATTGGTCTCAAGGCATGGGCATATGCATGGAGTGCATGCCATGTCATTTTAATTCCAAAACATTAAAAAATGATCAGAAAAACAAGAAACCTTGCTTGGTTTAATGTCATGCCACCAAGATGATGTGGTAAACAAATTTGCCTATCTGACGAAAGTTTGGACACACACCCCTCACAAACCGGAGCAACTCACTAGAAGGTTCGTGGTTCTGACAGGGTACAATTCATTTTTGATGATGGACGAGAGATAGCTTCCTCTTACGGCCTTCAGATTTTTTCCTACGTTTAACATGCACTAATAAAACTGTCATGTGAAAATTTGGCAAATTTCAGGGGTCATTTGACCTTATATAGACATTTAAGTGATTTTCTAACCATTTAATGACCATAATTCAAATTTGGACTTCATCTACATGCAACGCCTAACCATAACGGTTTGAAAAATGATATTTTTGTGTACTTGTGTGCGAGTTAATTCCATGTGCAGTAAATTAGAAGGAATTTTCAAACCTATTGGTCTCAAGGCATGGGTACATGCATGGAGTGCATGCCATGGAATTTTAATTCCAAAAAGTAAATAATGTTCACAAAAACATGAAACCTTGCTTGATTTAATGTTATGCCACCAAGATGATGTGGTAAAAAAATTGGCATGTTTGACGAAAGTTTGGACACACACCCCACACAAACCGTAGCAACTCACTAGAAGGTTCGTGGTTCCGAGAGGGAACAATGCATGTTTGATGACGGACGGGAGATAACTTGCTCTTTGGACCTTCACGTTTTTTCCTACGTTCAACATGCACTAATACAACTGTCATGTGAAAATTTGGAAAATTCCAGGTGTCATTTGACCTTTTAAAGACATTAAAGTAATTTTCTAACCATTTAATGACCGTAATTAAAATTTGATCTACATCTACATGCAACAACAAACAATAACGATTTGAAAAATCATATTTTTGTGTTCTTGTGTTCGAGTTAATTCCATGTGCGGTAAATTAGAAGGAATTTTCAAACATATTGGTCTCAAGGCATGCGCACATGCATGGAGTGCGTGCCATGGCATTTCAGTTCCAAAAAATTAAAAAATGATCAGAAAAACAAGAAACCTTGCTTGATTTAATGTCACGCCACCAAGATGATGTGGTAAAAAAATTGGCCTGTTTGATGAAAGTTTGGACACACACCCCTCACAAACCGGAGCAACTCACTAGAAGGTTCGTGGTTCCGAGAGGCAATAATGCATGTTTGATGACAGACGGGAGATAGCTTCCTCTTATGGCCTTCAAATATTTTTCTACGTTTAACGTGCACTAATACAACTTTGATGTGATAATATGGAAACTTTTAGGGGTCATTTGACATTTTATAGACATTTAATTGATTTTCTAACCATTTAATGACCGTAATTCAAATTTGAACTACATCTACATGCAATGCCTCACCATTACGGTTTGAAAAATCATATTTTTATGTAGTTGTGTGCGAGTTAATTCCATGTGCAAAAAATTAGAAGGAATTATCAAACATATTGGTCTCAGGGCTTGGGCACATGCATGGAGTGCATGCCACGGCATTTTAATTCCGAAAAACTAAAAAATGATCAGAAAAACATGAAACCTTGCATGATATAATGTTATGCCACCAAGATGATGTGGTAACAAAATTGGCCTATTTGACGAAAGTTTGGACACACACCCTCACAAACCGGAGCAACTCACTAGAAGGTTCGTGGTTCCAAGAGGGACAATTCATGTTTGATGACGGATGGGAGATAGCTTCCTCTTACGGCCTTTAATTTTTTTCCTATGTTTAACGTGCACTAATACAATTGTCATGTGAAATTTTGGAAACTTTCCAAGGTTATTTGACCTTTTAAAGACATTTAAGTGATTTTCTAACCATTTAATGACAGTAATTCAAATTTGAACTACATCTACATGCAACGCCTAACCATAACAGTTTGAAAAAACATATTTTTGTGTACTTGTGTGCGAGTTAATTCCATGTGCAGTAAATTAGAAGGCATTTTCGAACATATTGGTCTCGAGGCATGGGCACATGCATGGACTGCATGCCATGACATTTTAATTCCAAAAAATTTATAAATGATCAGAAAAACATGAAACCTTGCTTGATTTAATGTCATACCACCAAGATGATGTGCTAAAAAATTGGCCTGTTTTACGAAAGTTTGGACACACACCCCTCACAAACCGGAGCAACTTACTAGAAGGTTCGTGGTTCCGAGAGGGACCAATGTTTGATGACGGACGGGAGATACCTTCCTCTTACGGCCTTCAATTATTTTCCTACGTTTAAATTTTGTTAATACAATTGTCATGTGAAAATTTGGAAAATTTCAGAGGTCATTTGACCTTTTAAAGACATTTAAGCGATTTTATAACCATTTAATGACCATAATTCAAATTTGAATTACATCTACATGCAACGCCTAGCCATAATGGTTTGAAAAATCATATTTTTGTGTACTTGTGTATGTGTTAATTCCATGTGCAGTAAATTAGAAGGAATTTCAAAACATATTGGTCTCAAGGCATGGGCACATGCATGGAGTGCATGCCATGGCATTTTATTTCAAAAAACATTAAAAAATGATTAGAAAAACATGAAACTGTGCTTGATTTAATGTTATGCCACCAAGATGATGTGGTAAAGAAATTGGCCTATTTGACAAAAGTTTGGACACACACCCCTCACAAACTGGAGCAACTCATTAGAAGGTTCGTGGTCCCGAGATGGAACAATGCATGTTTGATGACGGACGTGAGATAGCTTCCTCTTAGGGCCTTCAATTTGTTCCTACGTTTAACATGCACTAATACAACTGTCATGAAAATTTTTGCAAAATTTCAGGGGTCATTTGACCTTTTATAGACATTTTAGATATTTTATAACCATTTCATGATCGTAATTCAAATTGGAACTACATCTACATGCAATGCCTAACCATAACTGTTTGAAAAATCATATTTTGTGTATTTGTGTGCGAGTTAATTCTATGTGCAATAAATTAGAAGGAATTTTCAAACATATTGGTCACAAGGCATGGGCACATGCATGGAGTGCATGTCATGGCATTTTAATTCGGAAAAATTAAAAAATGATCACAAAAACATGAAACCTTGCTTGATTTAATGTCATGCCACCAAGATGATGTGGTAAAAAAATTGGCCTATTTGATGAAAGTTTGGACACAGACCCCTCACAAACCGGAGCAACTCACTAGAAGGTTCGTGGTTCCGAGAGGGAACAATGCATGTTTGATGACAGACGGGAGATAGCTTCCTCTTACGACCTTCAAATATTTTTCTACGCTTAACGTGTACTAATACAACTTTCATGTGAAAAATTGGAAAATTGTAGGGGTCATTTGACCTTTTATAGACATTTAAGTGATTTTCTAACCATTTAATGACCGTAATTCAAATTTGAACTACATCTACATGCAATGCCTAACATTAACGGTTTAAAATCATATTTTTATGTACTTGTGTGCGAGTTAATTCCATGTGCAGTAAATTAGAAGGAATTATCAAACATATTGGTCTCAGGGCATGGGGACATGCATGGAGTGCATGCCATGGCATTTTAATTCCGAAAAACTAAAAAATAATCAGAAAAACATGAAACCTTGCATGATATAATGTTATGCCACCAAGATGATGTGGTAAAAAAATTGGCCTGTTTGATGAAAGTTTGGACACACACCCTCACAAACCGGAGCAACTCACTAGAAGGTTCGTGGTTCCGAGAGGGACAATTCATGTTTGATGACGGATGGGAGATAGCTTCCTCTGACGGCCTTCAATTTTTTTCCTACGTTTAACGTGCACTAATACAATTGTCATGTGAAAATTTGGAAACTTTTCGATGTCATTTGACCTTTTAAAGACAGTTAAGTGATTTTCTAACCATTTAATGACCGTAATTCAAATTTGAACTACATCTACATTCAACGAGTAACCATAACAGTTTGAAAAATTATATTTTTGTGTACTTGTGTGCGAGTTAATTCCATGTGCAGTAAATTAGAAGGCATTTTCGAACATATTAGTCTCGAGGCATGGGCACATGCATGGACTGCATGCCATGACATTTTAATTCCAAAAAAAATTTAAACGATCAGAAAAACATGAAACCTTGCTTGATTTAATGCCATACCACCAAGATGATGTGGTAAAAAAATGGCCTCTTTGACGAAATTTTGGAGACACACCCCTCACAAACCGGAGCAACTCACTAGAAGGTTCGTGGTTCCGAGAGGGAATAATGCATGTTTGATGACGGACGGGAGATACCTTCCTCTTACGGCCTTCAATTATTTTCCTACGTTTAACTTGCATTAATACAATTGTCATGTGAAAATTTGGACAATTTTAGAGGTCATTTGACCTTTTAAAGACATTTATGCGATTTTATAACCATTTAATGACCGTAATTCAAATTTGAATTACATCTACATTCAACGCCTAACCATAACGGTTTGCAAAATCATATTTTTGTGTAGTTGTGTGCGAGTTAATTCCATGTGCAGTAAATTAGAAGGAATTTCCAAACATATTGGTCTCAAGGCATGGGCACATACATGGAGTGCATGCCATGGCATTTTATTTCCAAAAACATTAAAAATGATCAGAAAAACATGAAACCGTGCTTGATTTAATGTTATGCCACCAAGATGATGTGGTAAAGAAATTGGCCTATTTGACAAAAGTTTGGACACACACCCCTCACAAACCGAGGCAACTCACTAGAAGGTTCGTGGTCCCGAGAGGGACGGGAGATAGCTTCCTCTTAGGGCATTCAATTTTTTTCCTACGTTTAACGTGCACTAATACAATTGTCATGAGAAAATTTGCAAAATTTCAGGGGTCATTTGACCTTTATAGACATTTTAGTGATTTTCTAACCATTTCATGATCGTAATTAAAATTGGAACTAAATCTACATGCAACGCCTAACCATAACTATTTGAAAAATCATATTTTGTGTACTTGTGTGCGAGTTAATTCCATGTGCAATAAATTAGAAGGAAATTTCAAACATATTGGTCGCAAGGCATGGGCACATGCATGGAGTGCATGTCATGGCATTTTAATTCAAAAAAAATTAGAAAAATGATCAGAAAACATGAAACCTTGCTTGATTTAATGTCATGCCACCAAGATGATGTGGTAAAAATATTGGCCTGTTTGACGAAAGTTTGGACACAGACCCCTCACAAACCGGAGCAACTCACTAGAAGGTCCGTGGTTCCGAGAGGGAACAATGCATGTTTGATGACAGACGGGAGATAGCTTCCTCTTATGGCCTTCAAATATTTTTCTACGTTTAGCGTGCACTAATACAACTTTCATGTGAAAATTTGGAAAATTTTAGGGGTCATTTGACCTTTTATAGACACTTAAGTGATTTGCTAACCAATTAATGACCGTAATTCAAATTTAAACTACATCTACATGCAATGCCTAACCATAACGGTTTGAAAAATCATATTTTTATGTACTTGTGTGCGAGTTAATTCCATGTGCAGTAAATTAGAAGGAATTATCAAACATATTGGTCTCAGGGCATGGGCACATGCATTGAGTGCATGCCATGGCATTTTAATTCTGAAAAACTAAAAAATGATCAGAAAAACATGAAACCTTGCATGATATAATTTTATGCCACCAAGATGATGTGGTAAAAAAATTGGCCTGTTTGACGAAAGTTTGGACACACACCCTCACAAACAAGAGCAACTCACTAGAATGTTCGTGGTTCCGAGAGGGACAATTCATGTTTGATGACAGACGGGAGATAGCTTCCTCTTACGGCCTTCAATTTTTTTCCTACGTTTAACGTGCACTAATACAATTGTCATGTGAAAATTTGGAAACTTTACGAGGTCATTTGACATTTTAATGACATTTAAGTGATTTTCTAACCATTTAATGATCGTAATTCAAATTTGAACTACATCAACATGCAACGCCTAACCATAACAGTTTGAAAAATCATACTTTTGTGTACTTGTGTGCGAGTTAATTCCATGTGTAGTAAATTAGAAGGTATTTTCGAACATATTGGTCTCGAGGCATGGGCACATGCATGGACTGCATGCCATAACATTTGAATTCCAGAAAATTTATAAATGATGAGAAAAACATGAAACCTTGCTTGATTTAATGTCATACCACCAAGATGATGTGGTAAAAAATTGGCCTGTTTGACGAAAGTTTGGACACACACCCCTCACAAACCGGAGCAACTCACTAGAAGGTTCGTGGTTCTGAGAGGGAACAATGTTTGATGACGGACGGGAGATACCTTCCTCTGACGGCCTTCAATTATTTTCCTACGTTTAACTTGCATTAATAGAATTGTCATGTGAAAATTTGGAAAATTTCAGAGGTCATCTGACCTTTTAAAGACATTTAAGCGATTTTATAACCATTTAATGACCGTAATTCAAATCTGAATTACATCTACATGCAACGCCTAACCATAACGGTTTGAAAAATCATATTTTTGTGTACTTGTGTCCGAGTTAATTCCATGTGCAGTAAATTAGAAAGAATTTCCAAACATATTGGTCTCAAGGCATGGGCACATGCATGGAGTGCATGCCATGGCATTTTATTTCCAAAAACATTAAAAAATGATCAGAAAAACATGAAACCGTGCTTGATTTAATGTTATGCAACCAAGATGATGTGGTAAAGAAATTGGCCTATTTGACAAAATTTTGGACACACACCCCTCACAAACAGGAGCAACTCACTAGAAGGTTCGTGGTCCCGAGAGGGAACAATGCATGTTTGATGACGGACGGGAGATAGCTTCCTCTTAGGGCCTTCAATTTTTTTCCTACGTCTAACGTGCACTAATACAACTGTCATGTGAAAATTTGGAAACTTTTTTTTTGAATATTTACTGTGAGCCAAAGCCCGACAGCCCTTTATTAAAATAAATGAGAACTGTACAAACAGTAACAGAAATAGTACAAGAAAAAAGGGGAAAAAGACTACCTAAGGCTAAGCATCCCTACCTCCTTTACAACAAAGATTTAACCCATGCCAAAAGTTTTGGTTTTATACAATCCTTCACCCTATGAGCAAGTAGTGACATATCATGGATGAATTTGCACTTCCAAGCACTGAAAGTGGCTCTCTCAGCTCTGAAGGTTCTGCCATTTCTCAGAATCCAAATATTCCAAGCAGCAGTTAGCATGACCTCAAAGAAGAAAGGGTGTCTGAAGCTGGACCTTGCATGCATGCTACATTGCCGAATATCAGAGCCTCCCAACCAATCAATACCCAGATAATTCCAGACTCTATAGCTGAAGGTGTAGTTAAGAAATAGGTGCATTCTATCTTCATACACTAGCTCACTGCAAATGAGACAAAGATTTTCATCTTGGATAGAGTGCCAGTGCCTTCTAACCAACATGTCCTTGGTGTTTAATCTGTCAAAGAAAAGCAGCCATCCAAAAACCTTGATCTTCATGGTGCACCTACTCTGCCACAACCATTTGCAAGGATGTATTGTCGGTAGATGTGAGTGCATGACCGTGTAAAATCTCTTGGCAGTGTATTCCTTTGATTTACCCGGCCATATCCAAACATCAGGTATAAGAGGGTCTCTTTCTAACTGCATGATCCAACCTTCCAGAATGTGCAACTCATCAGCAGCTTCATGAGAAGTTGGCAAATAAAACATGGAGAATATCCTGGGATTGAAGGAATTCCTGGATGGAGATATTATCATTATTGATAAAGGAATATAACCTTGGCAATCTCCAACATAGTGGTCGAGCAGAGCCCCCAATGTGCCAAGAGTCAGTCCAGAACAAAGCAGAGTCACCCATGTTGATGTGCACCGAGGCAATAGGTATGTAAGCCTCGTGTAGCTTCAAAACATCCTTCCACCAGAAAGATCCAGCTTCAGCTGTTGCATGTGGAACACCATGATCATAGTAACTGCTCCAAATTAAGGTCACCCAGGGAATGTCAACCTTGTTATAGAATTTGTGAAGATGCTTGATAAGTAACCCTTTGTTCTGGATAAAATTTGACCTTTTATAGACATTTTAGTGATTTTCAGGGGTCATTTGACCTTTTATAGACATTTTAGTGATTTTCTAACCATTTAATGACCGTAATTCAAATTCGACCTACATCTACATGCAACGCCTAACCATAACTGTCTGAAAAATCTTATTTTTGTATACTTGTGTGTGAGTTAACTCCATGTGCAATAAATTAGAAGGAATTTTCAAACATATTGGTCTCAAGGCATGGGCACATGCATGGAGTGCATGTCATGGCATTTTAATTCAAAACAAAATTAAAAAATGATTAGAAAAACATGAAACCTTGCTTGATTTAATGTCATGCCACGAAGATGATGTGGTGAAAAATTGGCCTGTTTGACGAAAGTTTGGACACACACCCCTCACAAACTGGAGCAACTCACTAGAAGGTTCGTGGTTCCTAGAGGGAACAATGCATGCTTGATGACAGACGGGAGATATCTTCCTCTTAGGGCCTTCAATTTTTCCTACGTTTAACGTGCACTAATACAATTTTCATGTGAAAATTTGGAAAATTCCAGGTGTCATTTGACGTTTTAAAGACATTTAAGTTATTTTCTAACTATTTAATGACCGTAATTCAAATTAGAACTACATCGACATGCAACGCCCAACCATAACGGTTTGAAAAATTATATTTTTGTTTTCTTGTGTGCGAGTTAATTCAAAGTGCGGTAAATTAGAAGGAATGTTCAAACATATTGGTCTCAAGGCATGGGCTCATGCATGGAGTCCATGCCACGGCATTTTAATTCCAAAAAATTAAAAAATGATCAAAAAAAGAAACCTTGCTTGGTTTAATGTCATCTCACCAAGATGATGTGGTAAAAAAATTGGCCTATTTGACGAAAGTTTGGACACAGACCCCTCACAAACCGGAGCAACTCACTAGAAGGTTCGTGGTTATGAGAGGGAACAATGCATGTTTGATGACGGACGGGAGACAGCTTCCTCTTACGGCCTTCAAATTTTTTCCTACGTTTAACTTGCACTAATACAACTATCATGTGAAAATTTGGAAAATTTCAGGGGTCATTTGACCTTTTATGGACATTTAAGTGATTTTCTAACCATTTAATGACCGTAATTCAAATTTGAACTACATCTACATGCAACGCCTAACCATAACAATTTGAAAAATCTACATCATATTTTCATGTAGTTGTGTGCGAGTTAATTCCAAGTACAGTAAATGAGATGGAATTTTCAAACATATTGGTCTCAAGGCATGGGCATATGCATGGAGTGCATGCCATGGCATTTTAATTCCAAAACATTAAAAAATGATCAGAAAAACAAGAAACCTTGCTTGGTTTAATGTCATGCCACCAAGATGATGTGGTAAAAAAATTGTCCTGTTTGACGAAAGTTTGGACACACACCCCTCACAAACCGGAGCAACTCACTATAATGTTCGTGGTTCTGAGAGGGAACAATGCATGTTTGATGACGGACGGGAGACAGCTTCCACTTACGTCCTTCAAATTTTTTCCTACGTTTAACTTGCACAAATACAAATGTCATGTGAAAATTTGGAATATTTCAGGGGTCATTTGACCTTTTATTGACATTTAAGTGATTTTATAACCATTTAATGACCGTAATTCATATTTGAACTACATCTACATGCAATGCCTAACCATGGCGGTTTGAAAAATCATATTTCTATGTACTTGTGTGCGAGTTAATTCCATGTGCAGTAAACTAGAAGGAAATTTTCAAACATATAGGTCTCAAGGCATGTGCACATGCATGGAGTGCATGCCGTGGCATTTTAATTCAGAAATATAAAAAAATGATCAGAAAAACATGAAACCTTGCTTGATTTAATGTTATGCCACCAAGATGATGTGGTAAAAAAATTGGCCTGTTTGACGAAAGTTTGGACACACACCCTCACAACCCGGAGCAACTCACTAGAAGGTTCGTGGTTCCGAGAGGGACAATGCATGTTTGATGACGGACGGGAGATAGCTTCCTCTTACGGCCTTCAATTTTTTCCTACGTTTAACGTGCACTACTACAATTGTCATGTGAAAATTTGGAAAATTTCCGAGGTCATTTGACATTTTTGAAGACATTTAAGTTATTTTCTAACCATTTAATGATCGTAATTCAAATTTGAACTACATCTACATGCAACGCCTAACCATAACAGTTTGAAAAATTGTATATTTGTGTACTTGTGTGCGAGTTAATTCCATGTGCAGTAAATTAGAAGGAATTTTCAAACATATTGGTCTCAAGGCATGGGCACATGCATGGAGTGCATGCAATGGCATTTTATTTCCAAAAAAAAATGATCAGAAAAACATGAAACCGTGCTTGATTTGCCACCAAGATGATGTGGTAAAAAAATTGGGTTGTTTGACAAAAGTTTGGACACACACCCCTCACAAATTGGAGCAACTCACTAGAAGGTTCGTTGTTCCGAGAGGGAACAATGCATGTTTGATGACGGACGGGAGATAGCTTCCTCTTTCGGCCTTCAATTTTTTTCCTACGTTTAACTTGCACTAATACAACTGTCATGTGAAAATTTGGAAAATTTCAGGGGTCATTTGACCTTTTATAGACATTCAAGTGATTTTCTAACCATTTAATGACCGTAATACTAATTTGAACTAAATCTACATTCAACGCCTAACCATAACGATTTGAAAAATCTACATCATATGTTCATGTAGTTGTGTGCGAGTTAATTCCAAGTACAGTAAATTAGATGGAATTTTCAAACATATTGGTCTCAAGGCATGGGCATATGCATGGAGTGCATGCCATGGCATTTTGATTCCAAAACATTAAAAAATGATCAGAAAAACAAAAACCTTGCTTGGTTTAATGTCATGCCACCAAGATGATGTGGTAAAGAAATTGGCCTGTTTGACGAAAGTTTGGACACACAACCCTCACAAACCGGAGCAACTCACTAGAATGTTTGTGGTTTTGAGAGGGAACAATGCTTGTTTGATGACGGACGGGAGACAACTTCCACTTACGGCCTTCAAATTTTTTCCTACATTTAACTTGCACAAATACAAATGTCATGTGAATATTTGGAAAATATCAGGGGCCATTTGACCTTTTATAGACATTTAAGTGATTTTATAACCATTTAATGACCGTAATTCAAATTTGTACTACATCTACATGCAATGCCTAACCATGGCGGTTTGAAAAACCATATTTATATGTACTTGTGTGCGAGTTAATTCCATGTGCAGTAAACTAGAAGGAAATTTTCAAACATATTGGTCTCAAGGCATGGGCACATGCATGGAGTGCATGCCGTGGCATTTTAATTCTGAAAAATTAAAAAAATGATCAGAAAAACATGAAACCTTGCTTGATTTAATGTTATGCCACCAAGATGATGTGGTAAAAAAATTGGCCTATTTGACGAAATTTTGGACACACACCCTCACAACCTGGAGCAACTCACTAGAAGGTTCGTGGTTCCGAGAGGGACAATGCATGTTTGATGACGGACGGGAGATAGCTTCCTCTTACGGCCTTCAAATTTTTCCTACGTTTAACGTGGACTACTACAATTGTCATGTGAAAATTTGGAAAAATTTCCAAGGTCATTAGACATTTTAAAGACATTTAAGTGATTTTCTAACCATTTAATGACCGTAATTCAAATTTGAACTACATCTACATGCAACGCCTAACCATAACAGTTTGAAAAATCATATTTTTGTGTACTTGCGTGCGAGTTAATTCCATGTGCAGTAAATTAGAAGGAATTTTCAAACATATTGGTCTCAAGGCATGGGTACATGCATGGAGTGCATGCAATGGCATTTTATTTCCAAAAAAATAAAAAAATGATCAGAAAAACAAGAAACCGTGCTTGATTTAATATTATGCCGCCAAGATGATGTGGTAAAAAAATTGGGCTGTTTGACAAAAGTTTGGACACACACCCCTCACAAATCGGAGCAACTCACTAGAAGGTTCGTTGTTCCGAGAAGGAACAATGCATGCTTGATGACAGACGGGAGATAGCTTCCTCTTAGGGGCTTCTAATTTTTTCTACGTTTAACGTGCACTAATACAACTGTCATGTGAAAATTTGGAAAATTTCAGGTGTCATTTGACGTTTCAAAAACATTTAAGTGATTTTCTAACCATTTAATGACCGTAATTAAAATTTGAACTACATCTACATGCAACGCCTAAATATAAAGGTTTGAAAATTATATTTTTGTTTACTTGTGTGCGAGTTAATACCATGTGCGGTAAATTAGAAGGAATTTTCAAACATTTTGGTCTCAAGGCATGGGACATGCATGGAGTGCATGCCATGGCATTTTAATTCCAAAAAATTTGAAAATGATCAGAAAAACAAGAAACCATGCTTGGTTTAATGCTATGCCACCAAGATGATGTGGTAAAAAAAGTGGTCTGTTTGACGAAAGTTTGGACACACACGCCTCACCAACCGGAGCAACTCACTAGAAGGTTCGTGGTTCCCAGAGGGAACAGTGCATGCTTAATGACGGATGGGAGATAGCTTCCTCTGAGGGCCTTCAAATTTTTTCCTACGTTTAACGTGCACTAATACAACTGTCATGTGAAATTTTGGAAAATTTCAGGGGTCATTTGACGTTTAACGACGTTTAAGTGATTTTCTAACCATTTAGTGACCGTAATTAAAATTTGAACTACATCTACATGCAACGCCTAACCATAACAGTTTGGAAAATCGTATTTTTGTGTACTTGTGTGCGAGTTAATTCCATGTGCAGTAAAAAATGATCTGAAAAACATGAAACCTTGCTTGATTTAATGTTATGCTACCAAGATGATGTGGTAAAAAATTGGCATGTTTGAAGAAAGTTTGGACACACACCCTTCAGAAACCGGAGCAACTCATTGGAAGGTTCGTTGTTCCGAGAGGGAACAATGCATGTTTGATGACGGACGGGAGACAGCTTCGTATTACGGACTTCAAATTTTTTTCCTACGTTGAACGTGCACTAATACAACTCATTTGACCTTTTACAAACATTTAAGTGATTTTCTAACCATTTAATGACCGTAATTCAAATTTGAACTACATCTACATGCAACACCTAACCAAAACGATTTGAAAAATCATATTTTTATGTACTTGTGTGTGAGTTAACTCCATGTGCAGTAAATTATAAGGAATTTTCAAACATATTGGTCTCAAGGCATGGGCACATGCGTGGAGTGCATGCCATGTCACTTTAATTCCAACAAATTAAAAAATGATCAGAAAAACATGAAACCTTGCTTGATTTAATGTTATGCCACGAAGATGATGTGGTTAAAAAATTGGCCTGTTTGAAGAAAGTTTGGACACACACCCCTCAGAAACCGGAGCCACTCACTAGAAGGTTCATGGTTCCGAGAGGGAACAATGCATGTTTGATGACGGACGGGGGATTGCTTCCTCTTAGGGCCTTCAAATTTTTTCCTACGTTTAACGTGCACTAATACAACTGTCATGTGAAAATTTGGAAAATTTCAGGGGTCATTTGACCTTTTAAAGACATTTAAGTCATTTTCTAACCATTTAATGATTGTAATTCAAATTTGAACTACGTCTACATGCAACGCCTAACCACAACTGTTTGAAAAATCATATTTTTGTGTACTTGCGTGCGAGTTAATTCCATGTACAGTAAATTAGAAGGTATTTTCAAACATATTGGTCTCAACACATGGACACATGCATGGAGTGCATGACATGGCATTTTAATTGCAAAAAATTAAAAAATGATCAGAAAACATGAAACCTTGCTTGATTTAATGTTATGCCACCAAGATGATGTGCTTAAAAAATTGGCCTGATTGACGGAAGTTTGGACACACACCGCTCACAAACCGGAGCAACTCACTAGAAGGTTCGTGGTCCCGAGAGGGAACAATGCATGCTCGATGACGGATGGGAGATAGCTTCCTCTTAGGGCCTTCAATTTTTTTCCTACGTTTAACATGCAGTAATACAACTGCCATGTGAAAATTTGGAGAATTTCAGGGGTCATTTGACCTTGTAAAGACATTTAAGTGATTTTCTAACCATTTAATGACCGTAATTCAAATTTGAACTACATCTACATGCAACGCCTAACCATAACGGTTTGAAAAATTATATTTTTGTTTTCTTGTGTGCGAGTTAATTCCATGTGCGGTAAATTAGAGGGAATTTTCAAACATATTGGTCTCAAGGCATGGGACATGCATGGAGTACATGACATGGCATTTTAATTCCAAAAAATGAAAAAGTGATCAGAAAAACAACAAACCTTGCTTGGTTTAATGTCATGCCACGAAGATGATGTGGTAAAAAATTGACATGTTTGACGAAAGTTTGGACAGACACCCCTCACAAACCGGAGCAACTCACTCAAAGGTTCGTGGTTCCGAGAGGGAACAATGCATGTCTGATGACGGATGGGAGACAGCTTCCTCTTACAGCCTTCAAAATTTCTCCTACGTTTAACGTGAACTAATACAACTGTCATATTTTCAGGTGTCATATTTTTGTGTACTTGTGTGCGAGTTAATTCCATGTGCAATAAATTAGAAGGAATTTTCAAACATATTGGTCTCAAGGCACGGGCACATGCATGGAGTGCATGTCATGGCATTTTAATGCAAAAAAATTAAAAAAAATGATCATAAAAACATGAAACCTTGCTTGATTTAATGTAATGCCACCAAGATGATGTGGTAAAAATTGGCATGTTTGACGAAAGTTTGGACACGCACCCCTCACAAACAAGAGCAACTCACTAGAAGGTTCGTGGTTCCGAGAGGGAACAATTCATGTTTGATGACGGACGGTGATACGTCCAAAACGTATCTATAATTTCTGCTTGCTCCATGCCTTTTTTGTGTGATATTGCTATGATATTTATGCACTTCCATACACTTTTGATCATATTTGGACTAACCTACTAATGGTTGCAAAAGTGCACAATATTCTTGTTTACACTTTATTGTGTATGAATTACTTGGAAATTGACAAAAACACAAAAGGAGTCGTATTGGAGTTGGACTCTGACTTTCCTGAAATCTGTCTGAGAATGTTTTTTAAAGATGGTAACTTTCCGGCGCGAAGACGACGTCAAACAGAAAAAGTCTAGTTGCTAAAGTTGTGGGGAATTTCGAGGCGATGATTCTGGATATAAAATTCGTCCAAATCGGAGTCCGGACGGCCGAGTAAAGCTAGTTTTACTGAGGCCCAAAATTTGATGACGGGAATCGGAGAGTCTATATAAAGAGAGGAAACCTAGGTCACCAAGGGCCACAAATTTTCCTCCTCCCGAGCCGCCGTCTTGGAGGAGAAGACCAGCACCATTGCAGCACCATCCACAAGGAAGAAGGGGGCCAAGGAGCCGCTGCCCCCTAGGGCCGCCGCCGCCGCGAGGGCCACCGTCGCCCCCTAGGGCCGCCGCCGCCGCGCCCCCAAGGGCCGCCACCGCCGCCTCCGTGGCTGCCGCCGGCCGTCTCCTCCTCGCGGGGCTGCACCTCTCCATCAACACCATCATCAACCTCCTCCTCACCATGTCCATGTGTGAGTAGTCTTCTTCGGGGCCGAGGGCTCGTACGTGTAGCTATGTGGTTATCTCTCTCTCCCATGATGTGATCTTCGTTGTGATCATAGGCTATGTTAATCTAGGGTGATCCCATGATATTTCCCCTTCCTCTATGTATTGGATTGATGTACTCACTTGTCTTTATCTAGTATAATCTCCGAGACCAAGGTGACAGCGGTCTATTGGACATGGATATGAAAAATATTTTCATGAGTGATTTCCTCTCTTGTGTGTTGATTGAAGATTGAGAGTCTCTTGGTGCTTGTCTTTGACTATCCTTTAGATATGTTGTGGTGATTGTGGGACTCTCTTTGGATGGCCGCGGTGACATTGGGAAATCCTTAGATTGAGAACTACGAACTTTGAGGTGTGCTTTTGTAGCCCTACATAATTCTCGTCCTCTCTTGACCACGAAGGAATGACCTCCGGGTGCGTCTCCATTGCATGTTTTATGGGAAATATCATGTGATTCGATTATGTTAATGTTGTTGGAAGTTGCCTCTAGTGAAAGTATGATCCCTAGGCCTTGTTTTCACCATTGCAATATCATTTGTGCTCACGTTTACCACTTGTTTGCTTGCTGCACTTTTTATTACAGATTTATATTACTTTGCTTTGCAACTCCTATCATCCATATTTTACCATCTCTTCGCCGAACTAGTGCACCTATACAACTCCTAGTTGTATTAGGTGTGTTGGGGACACAAGAGACTTCTTGTATCTTAGTTGCAGGGTTGCTTGAGAGAGACCATCTTCAACCTCTACTTCCCTGAGTTCGATAAACCTTAGGTCATCCACTTGAGGGAAATTGCTGCTGTCCTACAAACCTCTGCGCTTGGAGGCCCAACATAGTCTACAAGAGTAGAAGCGTGTGTAGACATCAAGCTATTTCTGGCGCCGTTGCCGGGGAGGTGAGTGCTTGAAGGTATATCTTTAGATCTTGCAATTAAATCTTTTTGTTTCTTGTTTTTATTTCACTAGTTATGTTTATGGAAAACCGCAATCTTAGTTCGCTGCTTGTGGGAAGACGCCCCATACCTGTGGTGGTTGCTCCTCCCCCTACTGAAATTGTGCCCTATAAAATACCAGCTGGTATTATCGATTATGTTTTGGCTAATCGTTATGCAGGAGACAGACATCCCGGTGAACACTTGCTATATCTGTCACAACTATGTTCATTATTTAAGCTTGCAGGTGTATCAAGGGAGTTTGTCATGAGGAAATTGTTCGCCGTATCACTTAGAGATAAAGCTTCAGATTGGTATAAGCTTCTCGATAACTCGCACTTGCTTGATTGGCAAGAGCTTATGTCTCTCTTTTATACTAAGTTTTATCCTCTTCATGAAATTCATCGAGACAGGAACTATATCTATAACTTTAGGTCTCGTGACGGAGAGAGCGTAGCTCAAGCTTGGGGGAGACTGAAAACGTTAATGCTAAAAAGTCCTAACCATGGGCTCCCCAAAGATGCTTATGTGGAGAGTAAGAGTACCTTTTTGCATGTGGATCATGGTAACAATGCTTTATGTGATGCTTATATTGTTGAGTTTATTCGTGATCCCACTGAAAATTATTATGAGAAGGGAACATATGCTTATAGATATTTCAATAATATCAAGTTCCCTCTCTTTATGTTGAAGGTTTTGAAACTGCACTTGTTTTGTCTTCCTATGCTTATTGCTTTGTGCTTCAATGAATTATTCTATTGCAATATTCCTATGCATAGGAAGCATGTTAGGCTTAAATGTGTTTGATATTTGCTTCTTGATGCTCTCTTTTGCTCTTCAACTCTTATTCCTATGAGAGCATCATTAAAGTCTTAAGCCTATCTTTATGGCTATAAAGAAAGAGCTCTAGGGAGACAACCCTTGTTATCTTTGCTTTCAGTTTGTTCTTTCAGTTTGTTCTTTCAGTTTATAGTGGTCTTGATGTTTGTTACTACAGTAGCAACATCATTGTATCTTTATTTTTCAGCTTTGTGCCAAGTTTAGCCTCCGATTGCAAGAAAGTTCAAAAGTTGTGACGTGCTGTCCAGGAAACAGATTCTGTCCTTGGATAGAAAAATTCGTATAAAATCACCAGATCATCTTTTTGGTCTGAATTATTTCGACAGCGTGCTCTATACAATTGGCTTTCGGGCGTCTGTTCTGAGTTTTTTGATTTGAGTTGCAGAAGTGCCCCAAAAAAATTATATACTACCTGCTGGTCTGTTTTTCACAGATTCTGTCCTGTTTTGCCTTTTCTTCATTTTGCAAACTTGAGCTTGCTTTCTCTTTGCAAAAACCTTTTGGCAATCTTGAGAAACAGTAGACCTTCAAGAATATCCTTATTTCCAGGAAGGAAAAATTATTTTATTAAGGGTACTAACCTCGCTAATCAGATTATGATGAGTTATGTATGAAGGGAGTTTTCAAGTGTATGTGGGAAGATGATAAAAAGATTCAGGAGTGTCAAACGCTCAAGCTTGGGGATGCCCCCATGCACCCCCAAGAAATATTCAAGAAGACTCAAGCGTCTAAGCTTGGGGATGCCCCCGTGCATCCCCTTCTCCATCAATATTATCAGTTCGTCTTTCGTTCCACTATATTTTTATCACTTCATGCGTTATGTGCTATGCTTGGAGCGTCTTGCTTTTAGTTTTCTTTAGCTTTGCTTGCTTTTCATAATGAGTTGGAACTCAGCTTTCTTTGTGTTGGAGAGAAACACGCTCCACTTCAACCTAGAACATAACATAGAATTTTCATGTCTATCCTTGCTGTGTGTGTTCTTTGTCTTTCAATAGCTACTATCATGTTCAGCTCTTAGTTTTCATGCTTATCTTTTTAAAGAGCTTTTGTTTAGTTGGTCGCTGGAACTCTCTTTAGTTATCATGCTTATCTTACTAAGAGAGTTGGCTTCTTTTGCACTGGTTGATATGTCTGTGATAAAAATGCTATGTGCATAATGGTGCTTAGTAGTTCATGTTTTCTTATGGTTAGTCTCAAATAGCTGGGGGGTTCTCAATTTCTTATTGGAGTACCAACATGATTTGTTTGCCTATGATGTGGTATGGTTTAGTGATATCTTCCTCCGGGAATTTATTTTGATTGACTTGGAGTATGCTCACGCATATTTAAGATTGTAAAGAAAATCTATCAAGCCTTGATGATCTTTAGTTTCTGAGTAGCGATATAACTTCCACGCCCGATTCAATGTTGCTTTGTCGCTCTGCATGATTATGACCGTCATTGCTCTTTGAGTTGGTCGCTCCCAGTCTTTTGCTAACCTTCGCCTGTACTAAGCGGACTGACTGCTTGTGCATCCAAAATCCTTTAAACCAGTTATGCCATATGAGTCCACCATACCTTCCTATACATGGTATTTATCTGCCATTCCTAACGAAGACTTTCATGTACCATCTCGAAATTATTCAAAAAAAAACATTTCTCTTTTGTGCCTCTGTTTTAGCTCATGAGGAAGTAGTAGTTAATTCATGATCTTTTTAAGTTGGACAAGCTTCACCCCGGGATTGCATGTCTAATGTGCAAACCCCTAATACGAGAAGGAACTGGCATAGAGTGCGCCCGGCTCATTAAAAAAATATACAACAAACAAACCCTCCTTCACGCTTTGTTCATGAGAAATCAGAAAACTTTGGCAGTGATAAACAAAGGAGATTAAGAGGATGTGATCGTCCTCGTACGGGAGCCGTTCCTCGAAACTTGTCCAGCTCGAGAAGTAATTGAGTTATCTACTAGCATTCGTTGACGAAATATGCATCTCTAAAAAAATAATATAATTTTTACTTCTGTTTTAAAAACCAAGAGCTCTGGTACATTTTTAGTTTTTGTTTCCGACCACGGGTTTTCAACCTTGCCATCAAAAGCCACGGTTCGAGAGTCTCCACCTTCTTTCTTTAAAGCACCAACTATTGAGAGCATGATAGTCATTCTGAGTGTAATGTGCATTGTCCCAAAGTACTATTGTCTTTTGCATGATTATGATATCGTTTATTCTGAAATCATTGTATCTAGTCGTCACTTAAACTTTGGAGGTGCCCCTGCATTTATGTTTTGCTTCACTAAAGGGGGCAAGCGAGGTATCACTTTGTCATGTTTGCACACCATGCTCACTACAAATCTATTTAGTGTTTCAGTATCATATTGCAAAACTTTCAGCTCTTTGTGATATTCTCATGAGGAAACTTAATTACTACAGATTCATTATCTCACTAAGCATTTGTCATGTAACTGTGAAAAGTTCTTATATGGTTAATATCATGTCACCACAGAAATTATACTTGTTATCATTTACCTACTCGAGAACGAGTAGGAATTAAGCTTGGAGATGTTGATACGTCCAAAACGTATCTATAATTTCTGCTTGCTCCATGCCTTTTTTGTGTGATATTGCTATGATATTTATGCACTTCCATACACTTTTGATCATATTTGGACTAACCTACTAATGGTTGCAAAAGTGCACAATGTTCTTGTTTTACATTTTATTGTGTAGGTATTACTTGGAAATTGACAAAAACGCAAAAAGAGTCGTATTGGAGTAGGACTCTGACTTTCCTGAAATCTGTCTGAGAACGTTTTTTAAAGATGGTAACATTCCGGCATGAAGACGACGTCAAACAGAAAAAGTCTAGTTGCTAAAGTTGTGGGGAATTTCGAGGCGATGCTTCTGGATATAAAATTCGTCCAAATCGGAGTCCGGACGGCCGAGTAAAGCCCGTTTTACTGAGGCCCAAAATCTGATGACGGGAATCCGAGAGTCTATATAAAGAGAGGAAACCTAGGTCACCAAGGGCCAGGAATTTTCCTCCTCCCGAGCCGCCGTCTTGGAGGGGAGGACCAGCACCATTGCAGCACCATCCACAAGGAAGAAGGGGGGCCAAGGAGCCGCTGCCCCCTAGGGCCGCCGCCGCCCCAAGGGCCGCCGCCGCCCCCTAGGGCCGCCACCGCCGCCGCGCCCCCAAGGGCCGCCGCCGCCGCATCCGTGGCTGCCGCCGGCCGTCTCCTCCTCGCGGGGCTGCACGTCTCCATCAACACCATCATCAACCTCCTCCTCACCATGTCCATGTGTGAGTAGTCTTCTCCGGGGCCGAGGGCTCGTACGTTTAGCTATGTGGTTATCTCTCTCTCCCATGATGTGATCTTCGTTGTGATCATAGGCTATGTTAATCTAGGGTGATCCCATGATATTTCCCCTTCCTCTATGTATTGGATTGATGTACTCACTTGTCTTTATCTATTATAATCCCCGAGACCAAGGTGACAACGGTCTATTGGACATGGATTAGAAAAATATTTTCATGAGTGATTTCCTCTCTTGTGTGTTGATTGAAGATCGAGAGTCTCTTGGTGCTTGTCTTTGACTATCCTTTAGATATGTTGTGGTGATTGTGGGACTCTCTTTGGATGGCCGCGGTGACATTGGGAAATCCTTAGATTGAGAACTACGAACTTTGAGGTGTGCTTTTGTAGCCCTACATAATTCTAGTCCTCTCTTGACCACGAAGGAATGACCTCCGGGTGCGTCTCCATTGCATGTTTTATGGGAAATATCATGTGATTCGATTATGTTAATGTTGTTGGGAGTTGCCTCTAGTGAAAGTATGATCCCTAGGCCTTGTTTCCACCATTGCAATACCATTTGTGCTCACATTTACCACTTGTTTGCTTGCTGCACTTTTTATTACAGATTTATATTACTTTGCTTTGCCACTTCTATCATCCATATTTTACCATCTCTTCGCCGAACTAGTGCACCTATACAACTCCTAGTTGTATTAGGTGTGTTGGGGACACAAGAGACTTCTTGTATCTTCGTTGCAGGGTTGCTTGAGAGAGACCATCTTCAACCTCTACTTCCCTGAGTTCGATAAACCTTAGGTCATCCACTTGAGGGAAATTGCTGCTGTCCTACAAACCTCTGCGCTTGGAGGCCCAACATAGTCTACAAGAGTAGAAGCGTGTGTAGACATCAGACGGGAGGTAGCTTCCTCTTATGGCCATCAAATATTTTCCTATGTTTAATATGCACTAATACAAATGTCATGTGAAATTTTGGAAAATTTCAGGGGTCGTTTGACCCTTTATAGACATTTAAGTGATTTACTAACCATTTAATGACCATAATTCAAATTTGAACTACATCTACATGCAACGCCTAACCATAACGGTTTGAAAAATCATATTATTGTGTACTTGTGTGCGAGTTAATTCCATGTGCAGTAAATTAGAAGGAATTTTCGAACATATTGGTCTCAAGGCTCAGGCACATGCATGGAGTGCATGCCATGGCATTTTAATTCCAAAAAACTAAAAAATGATAAAAAAAAACATGAAACCTTGCTTGATTTAATGGTATGCCACCAAGATGATGTGGTAAAAAAATTGGCCTGTTTGATGAAAGTTTGGACACACACCCCTCTAAAACTGGAAGAACTCACTAGAAGGTTCGTGGTTCCGAGAGGGAACAATGCATGTTTGATGACGGACGAGAGATAGCTTCCTCTTACAGCCTTCAATTTTTTTCCTACGTTTACCGTGCACTAATACAACTGTCATGTGAAAATATGGAAAATTTCAGGTGTCATTTGACGTTTTAAAGACATTTAAGTGGCTTTCTAACCACTTAATTACTGTAATTGAAATTTGAACTACATCTACATGCAACGCCTAACCATAACGGTTTCAAAAATTATATTTTTGTGTTCTTGTGTGCGAGTTAGTTCCATGTGCGATATATTAGAAGGAATTTTCAAACATATTGGTCTCAAGGCATGGGCACATGCATGGAGTGCATGCCATGGCATTTTAATTCCTAAAAATTGAAAAATGATCAGAAAAACAAGAAACCTTGCTTGATTTAATGTCATGCCACCAAGATGATGTGGTAAAAAAATTGGCCTGTTTGACGAAAGTTTGGACACACACCCCTCACAAACCGGAGCAACTCACTAGAAGGTTCGTGGTTCCTAGAGGGAACAATCCATGTTTGATGACGGATGGGAGATAGCTTCCTTTTACGGCCTTCAAATTTTTTCCTACATTTAACATGCACTAATACATTATCATGTGAAAATTTGGAAAATTCCAGGGGTCATTTGACCTTTTATAGATATTTAAGTGATTTTCTAACCATTTAATGATTGTAATTCAACTTTGAACTACATCTACATGCAACGCCTAACCATAACGGTTTGAAAAATCATATTTTTATGTACTTATGTGCGAGTTAATTCAATGTGCAGTAAATCAAAAGGAATTTTCAAACATATTGGTCTCAAGGCATGGGCACATGCATGGAGTGCATGCCATGCCATTCTAGTTCCAAAAAATTAAAAAATGATCAGAAAAACATGAAACCTTGCTTGATTTAATGTTATGCTACCAAAATGATGTGGTAAAAAAATTGGCCTGTTTGATGAAAGTTTGGACACACACCCCTCAAAAACCGGAGCCACTCACTAGAAGGTACGTGGTTCCGAGAGGGAACAATGCATGTTTGATGACGGACGGGAGATAGCTTCCTCTTACAGCCTTCAATTTTTCTGCTATGTTTAACGTGCACTAACACAACTCTCATGTGAAAATTTGGAAACTTTTAGGGGTCATTTGACCTTTTAAAGACATTTAAGTGATTGTCTAACCATTTAATGACGATAATTCAAATTTGAACTAAATCTACATGCAACGCCTAACCATAATGGTTTGAAAAATCATATTTTTGTGTTCTTGTGTGCGAGTTAATTCCATGTGCAGTAAATTAGAAGGAATTTTCAAACATATTGGTCTCAAGGCATGGGCACAAGCATGGAGTGCATGCCATGGCATTTTATTTCCAAACAATTAAAAAATGATCTGAAAAACAAGAAACCTTTCTTGATTTAATGTCATGCCACCAAGATGATGTGGTAAAAAAATTGGCCTGTTTGACGAAAGTTTGGACACACACCCCTCACAAATCGGAGCAACTCACTAGAAGGTTCGTGGTTCCGAGAGGGAACAATGCATGTTTGATGATGGATGGGAGATAGCTTCCTCTCATGGCCTTCAATTTTTTTCCTACATTTAGCATGCACTAATACAACTATCATGTGAAAATTTGGAAAATTTAGGTGTCATTTGACCTTTTATATACATTTAAGTGATTTTCTAACCATTTAATGACTATAATTCAAATTGGAACTACATCTACAAGCAATGCCTAACCATAACGGTTTCAAAAATCATAATTTTGTGTACTTGTGTGCGAGTTAATTCCATGTGCAGTAAATTAGAAGGAATTTTCAAACATATTGGTCTCAAGGCATGTGCACATGCATGGAGTGCATGCAATGGAATTTTAATTCTGAAAATTTAGAAAATGATAAAAAACATGATACCTTGCTTGATTTTATGTCATGCCACCAAATTGATGTGGTAAAAAAATGCATGCAAAGCTAAAGAAAACTAAAAGCAAGACGCTCCAAGCATAGCACATAACACATGAAGTGATAAAAATATAGCGAAACGAAAGACGAACTGATAATGTTGATGGAGAAGGGGATGCACGGGGGCATCCCCAAGCTTAGACTCTTGAGTCTCCTTGAATATTTATTGGGGGTGCACGGGGGCATCCCCAAGCTTGAGCACTTGACACTCCTGAATCTTTTTATCATCTTCCCTCGCACACTTGAAAACTCCCTTCATACACAACTCATCATAATCTGATTAGCGAGGTTAGTACCCTTAATAAAATAATTATACCTTGCTAGAAATAAGGGTATTCTTGAAATTCTACTGTTTCTCAAGATTTCGAAAAGGTTTTTGCAAAGAAAAAGCAAGTTCTCAATTTGCAAAGTGAAGGTAAGGCAAAACAGGACAGAATCTGTGAAAAACAGAACAGCAGGCAGTAATTGACCTGTTCGGGATACTTCTGCAACTCAAATCAAAAAACTCAGAACTGACGCACGAAATACAATTATATAGAGAACGCTGTCAAAAAAATTCAGACCAAAAAGATGATCTGCTGATTTTATACGAATTTTTCTATCCAAGAACAGAATCTGTTTCCTGGACAGCACCTCACAACTTTTGAACTTTCTAGCAATCAGAGGCTATACTTGGCACAAATATGAAAAGCAAAGATACAATGATGATGCTACAGCAGTAAACAACATCAAGACACAACAAAAGCAAATTTTTTAGTCATGTGGGCTGCCTCCCAAAAGCGCTTTCTTTTATGCCTTTAAGCTAGGCATAATGCATAGAGATCAAGTTTTATCAAGAGTAAAAGAATAACTAGCCCGTACAACGGACTCAAAAGGTAACTTGATCTTCTTTCGAGGGAAGTGTTCCATCCCTTTCTTGAGAGGAAACTGAAACTTTATATTACCCTCTTTCATGTCAATGACAGCACCAACGGTGCGCAAAAAGGGACGTCCCAAAATAATTGAACATGAAGGATCACATTCAATATCCATAATAGTAAAATCAACGGGCACATAATTATCATTGACAACAATAAGAACATCGTCGATGCTCCCCAAAGGTTTCTTTATGGAAGAATCAACGAGACGAACACCAAAAGAACAAGAATCATAAGGTTTCAATTTATGCATATCATATATCCTTTTGGGCATAACAGGGGTACTAGCACCAACATCACATAATGCATAACAAGAGAAGTCATTCAAATAAATTTTTATCATAGGATCCCAACCATCTTCTAGCTTTCTAGGTATGGAGGCTTCTACTCTAAGTTTCTCCTCCCTAGCTTTGATGAGAGCATTAGTGATATGCTCTGTGAAGGCAAGGTTAAGCGTGCTAGTGCGGGGATCTCTAGACATCTTGTGAAGGAAATCAATAACTTCGGTAAGAGTGCAATTATCAAAATCAAGGTCACGAGCATCAAGTAAAGTAGTAGTGGTGTCCTTAAGGTTCTCTTGTTTGGTAGCTTCTAAAGTCATAGCATCACCATTAATAGGTCCATTGGGACCAGGAGTACATTGGGTGCTAAGAGTGTGAACATCCTCCATAACTTGGATAGTAGCAACAGTGTGGTGGGTAGGAAGGCTCTTAATTCTTTCCTCTTCCTCCCTTTCTCTAGCCCATCTTTCTTTTAGCTTAGCCATCATCCTAATATTTTCATTAATTTGTACTTGAGTAGCATTAATAGGGATGACTTCCCTCTCCTTAAGAGGAGAAGTTTCAATTTTTAGCAATTTTACCTCATTGGCTAAGTGGTCTACCTTAAAATAAAGATCATCTAGTTTATGTAGTTTCTCTTCTACATTCTTATTAAAGACTTTTTGGGTAGTGATGAAATCTCTAAGCATGGTCTCTAGTTCAGTATTGGAGTTCTTGGTACTAGGATAAGCATTGTTGTTCCCATAAGAGTTAGAGGGGAACGGTCTAGAATTGTTACCAAAGTTACTCCTATAAGCATTGTTGTTAAAATTGTTTCTAGAGATAAAGTTCACATCTACTTGTTCTTGAGCAATCAAAGAATTTAAAGGAACATCACGAGAATCAACAGTAGATTGCTTCGAAAGTAGAGACATGATCAAGTCAACTTTTTCATTAAGGGAGGAAATCTCCTCGACAGAGTTTACCTTCCTACCTGTTGGAGCGCGTTCGGTGTGCGATTGGGAACAATTGGTCATCATCTCATCGAGAAGCTTTGTGGCAGCACCAAGTGTAGTTGACATAAAAGTTCCTCCCGTGGCCGAGTCTAACAAGTTCCGCGAGGTAAAGTTCAAGCCTGCATAAAAAGTTTGGATAACCATCCAAGTAGTCAAACCGTGAGTAGGGCAGTTCTTGATAAGAGACTTCATACGTTCCCAAGCTTGGGCAACGTGTTCATTATCCAATTGTTTAAAATTCATTATGATACTTCTAAGTTGGATAATTTTAGCAGGTGGATAGTATTTTCCGATAAAAGCATCTTTGCACTTGTCCCATGAATCTATGCTATTTCTAGGCAAAGACTGAAACCAAATTTTAGCTCCTCCTCTCAAGGAGAAAGGAAAAAGCTTAAGCTTAACAATATTACCATCTATTTCTTGGTACTTTTGCATATCACAAAGTTCAACAAAGTTGTTCAAGTGTAAAGCAGCATCATCTCCAGCACCGGAGAATTATTCTCTCATGACTAAGTTAAGTAAAGCAGGTTTAATTTCATATGAAGGTGCTGAAGTGGCAGGTGTAGTGATAGGTGTGCTGATAAAGTCATCGTTGTTGTGACTAGTGAAGTCACACAACTTGGTGTTCTCAGTGGAACCCATAGTAGCTAGCAAGCAAGATAACTATTTTTATGATTTTCGATAAAAGGAACTAAAGCAAAAATGAAAGGTAAACTAACAAGGCTAAAAAGCAAAGGTAAAAGATAGCATGCAACTCCCCTATCCTGAAGAGTGGAGTCCCCAGCAACGGCGCCAGAAAATACTCCTTGATGGGCCTCGAACCCCTCGTTGGTTACCCCAAGTGGAAGGTGTAAGATGCAGTAAGTAGAAGTGTTTTCCCTTAGCAAAGATGCCAAGGATCGAATCCCCAGAGACTCCTAGGTTCAACAAGTAGGTGTCAATTGCTAACGTCGCAATTAGCAATCAACGTGGACCTGCACACAGATACAAACAACTTTGCTCCCAACGAGTATAGAGAGGTTGTCAATCCCTCCGGCCTTGTAGTTCACAAAGGGTTAAAAGCAATGATAGTAGTGATAGATAGTTTTTGCGATAGTAGGTAAATAACGAAAAGTAAATAGTGGATGTGATCAATGATGGTAATATGGACCGGAGTCTCATGATGTTCACTAGTGATGTCTCTCTCCCAAAAGACGATAAAACAGCTATGTGAGGTAAACAAATTACAGCTGGGCAATTGACAGGACCACGAACGCAAACCAATGCTGAGTACATTGCAAGAAAGGTTGAGGTTCAAAGCATGGGCGGTACGCCAAAGTAAGTAGACCGAAATCCATCAATATCTACTACTAATCATCCACCTTGAGATATCTATCCAGAACATCTCACTGGTATTAAGTTGCGAGTCCCACCCATAGTGTAAACTCAATGCAACAGACAACTGCATTAAAAGAACTTTGCGTAAAGTAAACAATCCTTGCATCCGCGGGCACCAGCACCGTTGTTTTCCCCCTTGTGGCAACAGCACATCCCCTAGACTCATGTTTCTGTCACTCAAGCTAGTCATCGAGGGGCATGAACCCACAATCGAGCATAACGTTCCCTCTTGGAGTCACTACCTACTACTCGGCCAAAGCAATAAGTAACAACGGAGAACATGCAAGAATTACTTAAGAACTAAAATATAAAAGAGGTGAATCAAGTATATTACTCAAGATCAATCTGAACATAATCTCATAATCCATCGGATCCCAGCAAACTCAACATAGCAACAGCATAAGGATTACATAGGTGCCCCGATCATGTAGGGCAGCTCACGAGGACTAATTAGTGAAGCACAAGAACGGGAGGAGAACATCACATAGCTACTGGTCATGGACTCATGGTCCAAGGGAGACTACTCACGAGTCATCTGGGAGGCGTCCATGGTGGTGGAGAAGCTCCCGGTGGTGATCCTCCCCTCCGACAGAGTGCCGGGAAGAGTTCTCCTGGTGCTCCCGATCTTGGAAGCCGCGGCGGCGGCGGAACAGAGATGGGATCGCGAAAAGAGTTCCTGTTCTGAGGGTTCCGGAGGGTCCTTTAAATATATGCCAAAGTAGGGCACCGGGGGAGCCTCGGGGGGCCCAGGCGCCCCCCCCGGCGCGGCCCAGGGGGGGGGCGCCCACAGGGCGCCTGGAGCCCATGTGGCCACCCCAGGCTGCCCTTTGGACGCAGTGTTGTTTCCGGATCGCTGATTTTTTATATAATTTTTCTGGATTTTTCTGGGCAGTTCTCGAAACGTGAAAACCTGAAATACAAAAACAACCGAAAACAGAAACTGGCATTGGGGTGCACTGGATTAGTATGTTAGTCCAAATATGATCAAAAGTGTATGGAAGTGTATGAATATCATAGCAATATCACCCAAAAGTGGCATGGAGCAAGCAGAAATTATAGATATGTTTTGGACGTATCAGCGCCCAATGAAATGGCAAGATCGGCCTCGCGCGTCCGCCAGCAAGAGGCAGATCAGTACGTCAAGCGCTGCGAGGCGGAGGAGTCTGAGTACTACCTCCGCACTGGGAAGACGACGCACACCAGGGAGCTACTTGCGAGGGGCTGCCGGAATACTGGCCCCACGAGGGATTATTAGTTTTAGTATTATGCATTTTAAGTTTTATGCATTGTACCTAGTAGTTAAGTTTCATGACGTATATGTGATGATATATATATATATATATATATATATTATCTGATGAACTAATGAACAATTAATAGCTATCCACGTCGAAACGACTTTTCAAAATAAAATGCGTCCATGAGACCATGACCAGCAGCCCTTGCCTAGGGTAGCTCTTGGCTTTGCCTGAACTCGTGCAGGCGTTCGTCCAAGTGGTCAACACGCTCGCGGTACATCTAGAGCGTGATCTCAAGCTCCAAGTTGGCTATTTCATCGGAGATCACTACCTTGAGGATGCGATGGCCATGTTCCTCTACTGCACCCAGGTAGACACTTGGTCCAAGGAGGCGGTCGAGCCTACGGACCAGCGCGTTGGCATCCATCGGGTCGTGGACAAGGCGAACGGCGGCACTCATGCGAACGACGCGGCGGGCGTCCGGTGCAAATACGGCGCGGCCGACCTCTGGTGCAAGTACGGTGCTGAGGGCCTCTGCCCACTTCTGGCGAGGATTGGGGGTACTGATGGGACGTGTACCCAACTACGACGCTGTGTCGACAACAGGCAAGCGCCGAAGGATCTGCTCTTGCTGTGCAGCGCACTGCGCCTCTCGCTCTGCGGCTGTGATGGACTGGCATATTAGGGATGATAGACTACTCATATCAATAAGGAATTCCTTCTTTTCCGGGAGCCCATTCGGATAGAACTCCAAAGTTAAGCGTGCTCAGCTTGGAGTAGTTTCAGGATGGGTGACCGACCGGGAAGTTGCTCCCGGGTGCGCATGAGTGAGGACAAAGTGCGCAGAAAAGACTAGTATTGATATGTGAGGCCAGTCTAGATCCCGCCAGGAGTAACGACCACCGGCGGGTGTGTCCGGGGCGTTACAGCGGCGCTCCAATGGTCTCGTCGTGCGGCGATTCGTAGCCTATAGGCGTGGATGCTCCTAGCTTGCTCTGCGGCGCGCCATCGATCATGTTGTGCGGCGAGCAGCAGCCTGTCGGCGCTGACATGCCTATCTTGATCCGCGGCGCTCAAGCGCCACGCGCCAAAGGTCTGCTCAACCCTAGCAATGACCCGCATCACGACGTCGTCCATCGCGTTGCTGGGGAGTGCCTTGGCCTCGACGGGTCATGGTGACTGCTCGTTTTCCTCTTCGACGAGGTTGATGGCAGAGGCGGTGCTTTGGTGGGTTGGCATGCTTGGAAAAGGTGGATGTGCTACATGCTATGCTTGTCGCCTCCGTGCGTCGCGCGCCGCCTATGCGCAATATAGCAGGGTGGCGGGAAACAGGTGACGAAATGGCGGGAAACGGTGGCGTGTTCATAAAACGCCATCAATAAATGGAAACTTAACATAGAAGGAACATCGAGCTAGCACAAGAAGTAGATGATGATCAGATGAACACGGACCACACTAGGGAACCCGTCAGTGATGAATTCATTAATCCCAAACGGTTGAATACTAGCAAGCGTTTGCCCACAACACACACGGCCTATTCCATCACAAACAGGTCGAATGGATCAAATGTATGCCACGTATCGCACATTGTCAAAAAGTAATGCTGTAGACCTTCTTTAACATGTGTTAAAAAAACAAAACAAAAACAAGGACCTCGAGGTTAAATTAGCTGAGGCAATGGGGCATTTCGGTCATTTGAACGAAATGACCCATCCTATCAGTTAATTTAACATCAACACAACTTCCCATCTGGTCACCGATCTCATGGCTGCTCCAGCCTGAGCACACTTAACTTGAAAGTTTTCTTACATGAGCTACTGGTGGAATAGCTGTCGTTGCTGATAGGAATGCCTCTTCGCATCCTTATGGCGTATCCGGATGACCGCCTGTCCCACAATGGCCAATAGATGTTGTGTAGAAAGAGCATGTCACATACGTCTTATTAGAAGCAATCTAACGTGTTATTATCGTTCTTCGCACACATTTCTGATTACAGACCTGTTTGCGGCGTATCACACACATCTTTTTATATTGAACTGTTTCTGTTCTCTTGCCTAATCACAAATAGTTCATCCGAGTGAATCGTATGCTAAACATCGCACACACCTTGATCGGGCTGACCGTTTCTTTTATGTTGCCTAATCAGAAACAGTTCATCCGAGTGAACCGTATGTTGTACATCACACACACCTTCATCTGGCTGTCTGTTTCTTTTGTTCCTCCACATCGCAAACAATTAATTGAGCTGAACTGTATGCCCTTCATCGCACACGTAAGTAAAATCTGAACCATGTTTGATGCATCCTCCATCGCAAATGTTTTGCACCTTTTTGACGGTTATTTTACACCACCGTTTGCGATTATGGCATCGCACACAGTTCCGTCGAAGGGTATCTGATCGTAGTGTCGCATTAGCAGCATCCTGCAGTAGTGAAACACCTTCGGAGATACCTATTGTCGGTCAATTGACATTTTGACTAGTCTAGTTTTCAACTTGATGGAGGGTCGGGGACCGCACGTGAATCATACAGTACATAGTGCGTCCTGGACGCGGTTATTCGATAGTGCGACCTGGAAGCGGTGGCATGTTATTGAATGAGTTTTATTTTTACTTGAACTTTAAATGAAAATAGTGGTTCACGCTTTACTAAGGTTCCTCTCTTTCACTCTCTCATGCTCTCCAGATCTAAGGAAAACATAGGTGGCCACACTCACTCTCTACTCACCGCTGGTCACAAATCCGGCTGGACCACCTCGACCGGGGCATGGGTGTAGGTGCATCATTCACGTGGTCGTCGGTGGCAAGGGAGGAGACCAACAGCTGCCCGGGCATCCCGATCGGCGGTCGTGCCGTTCTCTTCGAGATAGCACTGGCTCAGGAGGGCCTCCGACCCCTTCTTCCTCCCTATGGTATTGTGGCCAAGATGCGGCCTCCGGACGCCGTCTTTGCCACATCCCGACGACCCTCAGGTATATATTCATTTGAAACCTGCCTTGCTCTACTGCCCTAGCTCCCCACATGGCTGCGTGTGGATCTTTTTCTACTTCCGTCGGCTGTTCCAAAGCCACCTAGACTTTTACTATTATTAGAGGTAATGCTAGTTCATATAGTCGAATCTAAGAGTTGGTTCAAACAAGGAAAAAAGTAGGAAAGCTATAGCATGAATCCAGGACTTGGTTCCAAGAGGAAACAGGGGAAAGTAGTAGATACTGGCTACCCAACCGGTCTCTTTGTTGAAAAGGCGAAGAAAGCGGGGTGGATGGTGAAGGCTGGGGGGGGGGGAAGTGGACCTGTCTCTTGTCGAAAAAGGAAAGAAAGTGAGGGGTGTTGGGGGACAACACAAATGAGAACGAGAAGGTCTAGATTTCCCGTGCTCACATAGGAAAATGTTGCTGAGGACATAAAAAATGGGACAAATGCAAACATGATGTCTGAATGTTTGCCGCTCTCGGCAACCACATCTGCCTCACCACTTTATGCCCCTGCTGTCCCTACACCCATATCGCTACCGTTAATGTAAAATCACATGAAGCATGAAGCAATACCACCTAATGTCACTATTAAGTAATGGTCTAGTGCCGTCGATAAATTGGAGCAATGCCACCTAATGTCACTATTAAGTAATAGTCTAGTGGCGTCGATAAATTGAAGCAATGCCACCACCATTTTATGAAGTGCTTCTGTCTTGCTTTATTTCCCATGAATTGTGTTTTTGCAGTTACAATTAAATCTCACACCGCTAACATTGCTTCATCCCAGTGGAACGGCACAAATTTGATTGCACATTTACTAACCATGTGCTACTCTCATGACAGTAATACTAATGCTATTGTTCTGCATGTTAATCTAGTGGCAGTGTTGATGTGATGTGATGCTACTTCATACATAATGGCACTTTCATACTATCAATGTAGTGCCAATTATAACACAATCAAAAGTACACACCCCAGTTTTAGTAGAACTGCACAAAATGAGATGGCTATTCCTAGCTATCGTCGTCTAACCACCCCTATTCCAGATATTCCTAGATTGGTAGTAACTAGGTAGAATGACCAACACAATCTAAAAGAAGCTGATTCATACGTTTTACTTCCTGATTGCAGTGCAGGGACGAGCGAAAACAACTGTATCCTAGTCGGAAATGCACTTTCTCCCAGTTCACGGATGGATAGAGGACTAGCTGGCACGACTGCAATGAGGTTTGTGGGACAGGTGCACGGATAAGAGGTGGCTTTGTGGTCTGCTTATTTCTGCAAATAGCTGTGCTTAAATTTAGTGGAACTGCACAAGAAGTTCAGATGGTCAGTACACTACATGGTTCAGTTCAATATTCCAATTGAGAACACAATTATAATTGGTCATTATGGAATGAGAGAACCTAACCCTGGATAGTGGCAACAAGAAAAACCAGAGTGAACTCCAGGAAATTAAAGCCTGCCTAGGGAGGCCCTTTGCTCAGAGAAGCCTTTCTTGATGTTTCCTGATTTGAAAACCTTCTAACAACTTTGTCTTTTGCTGTGAACTAGTAAATGTTTGGTATGTTCTATGAATCATTGAGATGTATAAAATTGATTTACTTATGATTTTCAAGTATTTTATGAAGCCGGGTTCAATGTGAATGTTCCACATGAACGCTGGACTAACGTGTGAACGTTTGGAATTCATATTGTGGCCTCAGTTAACTGCATGAACCACTGCAAAACGATACATAGTTGCTTATATGTCAGACATCAGATTATTGATTGTTACGTGGTCGATAACTGACTTTTCTAGTGTTGAAGCGAGCTGAGATAATGTGTGGTGTTTTGCGCAACTGCTTACAAGTGGGGTAGCACCAACATTGTTTCCAAGTACTTAACCAGCCTTACGTACCCTATGTATACACCGGCGCACAATTCTCGAACAAGTACTCTATTTCATCAAACACACACTGCTCATATGATAAACCGTGACAACTTATGCCCTACCATGCCATATTACATGAAAAAACTAGTGAGGACGCATCTGTTTCGGCAACAATTAGGATGGTTCTCACTTGATTCACAGGCACACAAAAGTAGTAGTAGTTCCCATAGACGGGTTCAAACAGAGTACTAGCCCCAGTGGGCTCGATAATAGGCAAGGTTCAGATAATTAGACATAATCCAAACTACTTTTAAACACTAACTAGGGCAACTATTTCATGCCTCGATCTAATTTGGGATGGACACAAGACGGACCTAGCCATGAACATCATCGAGGACGTCCGACAACAGCTCAATCCTATGAACCTTACTGAAGATAACCTTGTGGCCTTGCCACCTATAAACTTGTTTGTGGAGGCATGCCACGTCATCTTCCCGCGTAAGCTTGACAATAAAAGTATGCCTCACAAACGAATGAGTAGCTATGAACTTCTTATGCTTCAGTACACCCTGGACAACACGCCTAACAATAGTGAGGATGGAATACATCTCGGCTTTGGTATAAGTGCAAATGGATTCCAGGATCCAATAGCCTAAGAACTTTGTTTTCCCAGTGCGTATATTCAGGTCATCCGCCTCATAGCTAGTGACATGTGCAACCACACAATCCTTGTCTGCATCAGGGCTCTAATTGAAACAGAAATAAATTCTGAATTACGTTCCAATATAAGAAACACAAGTTATTTAAACCACTATGTAGAGTCAAAAGTATGCATGACAGGGAAGGTAGCATGGCATCGAAGCTAATAAAATTTTGCATTATTTATCACCACATACTTAGATGAAAAACCACAATTGAGATCGGCCAAGAAGAAAATCACTTTGGACAGCTCAGCGGGGGGG
>LR738713.1:305485244-305501410 GCA_902687465.1 Secale cereale | reverse complement strand
AGGTCCATGGGGGTTGTAACCTCAAACGGGGCATTGACCATCTCATTAGTGGCTGTGAGCGTATCTGGGATTGGCTCGGTGGTGGCCTCCATCTTCTTGGAGCTCTCTGTCTTGTGGAGATCAGCCTCCCGTGCCCGCTCCAACATTGGTAGATATTTTCCTGGTTCTCCTTGGTCCATCATGAAACTCAAGAATACTAGGAGACAACTGAATGGAAAACACAATCGCAATGACAATGAAACAAAAAAGAGAGAGGATCGGTTACAGCTTTGCAAAAGTTCCTTTTTTCTGAAAGAAAATATACCAACATCACGGATCTGCTTACCTTCCCTTCGTTGGGAGAGAAGAACAATGGCAGATGCGACTGTTGGCTTTCTTGAAGATGGCGAGGGAGAAGGGGATTCAGCGAAGAGTGAAATGATGGTTGCTTCATCCATCAAACTTAGATTGTGCGGAGGTGGGGCTTTGTGATATGAGGGCTCGTTACTACCGCCCTATGACTGGGGTGACTCTCCGCCTACATACTGCCTTCTAATTTTGTGGATGGCATTTGGGCCCACGCGCTGCATGGCCCGCATGTCGGTGAACCAAAGTAAAATGACATTCAGGAGAGGGAGACGTTTTGATGATCTCGAAGGAGCCAGAAGAGGTAGTGTATCCACTGTACTAGTAGTAAATTTTTTCTGGGTAGCTGTAGAGTGTCTCCATTGTACTAGTAGTAATTGTTTCTCTCGGACCAAGACAAAATAGCACATCCACCCTAGTAAATAATAAAATCAATTCAAAAGCCAACATATTTACTTAATGATAGGCGTTACCCAGCACACCGCCCCCAAAAAAACTTGGGTGCTCTTCTTCCTCCTCACTCCCACCCACCTCACGTCAGCTCACTCCACTCGTATCCCAAATTCCTCACCTTACTCCTACAGAAAACCCCAGCTCCCCTTCTTCCTCACTACTACAGAAAACCTCAGCTCCCCTTCTTCTTCACTCGCACTACGACTAGCCTCGTCATTCGTTACTCTGCTCAAATCCACGAGCTCGACACGACGCACTTGAGGAAAATGGAGTCGGTTGACCCCAGCGCCAAGAAGATGAGTCTCCCGCCAGCGGCAACACTTGTTGCAGATCCCATATCCGGCAGCGCGGGGAGAAGCGGCGAGCCCGCCCCCATCGGATCCTAGGAACCCGTAGAATCTCTAGTGGACCGCATCAGCGATCTCCCAGACGCCATCCTTGGGGAGATCATATCGCTTCTCCCCACCAAGGATTGCTTCCACACCCAAGTCCTCTCAATTCGGTGGCGCCCTCTATGGCGCGCCGCGCCCCTTCATCTCGACTATCGTCAGCTATCTCTCTTTAATGATTTTGAACTCCCCAGAGCTATCATTTCCTCCCACCAGGGCTTCGTTCAAAGCCTATTCATCCCGTCATGCTACCTGAGCAAGCATAGCATGCCCTGCATGATGGACGCCTGTCTGAAATCCCCTAAATTCACAGAACTACAGCTGCTTGAGTTCTACTATTCCCCAAGAAATCACCTACGAGATACCGAACGCCATGTACTTGTTCCCTCAGCACCGATGTGCATCTCGTGGTTTTCCTCCTCTCTCCACACCGCCACCTTTGCACTCTGCTACCTGCCAGAAAATCTGGTACTAAACCTTTGACTCCCATTTCTCAAAAAACTTTCACTAGTGCGGGTTCGTATATCGGAGCCCTCATTGCACAACATCATCCACTCCAGTCGCCCTGCCTTGGAGTGCTTGGTGCTTGTTTTCACAGTTAGAATTGGTTATCTCTAAATAAAGTTGCCTAACCTTGTAAGAATTAGAATATCTTTTGACGGAGGAAGCTCATCATCGAAGATGCCCCTTCACTTCAAAGGTTGATCCTTGATTCTAGTTATTCACCGTCGCAATTAACTGTCGTCTCTACAGCTAAATTGGAGACCTTGTGTATAAAACATGATCTATGTGCTCATTTCAAGATGGTGTTTGGATCCATAGTTCTTCAGGTATTGTATATTATCATCTACACTTGTAATCATAAGCTGCATTTTAAATGTCTGCCCATAAGTTCTATATCATCTTGGAGTACACATTTTGTACTAATATTATGTTCTATGCTCATTGAAGAGTTTCTCCATGGATAGCCTATCAATGGTGCCGGATTCCTTCAAGATCTTATAAGTTTTGATCTAAACAAGATTATTGGCTTGCTGCAATGCTTTCTCTATCTGGAGAAGTTGTATATAAAGGTGATAATTTCACGCACATTGGAAGCCCGCATATAGTGTACTAGAAATAACCTTTCAGCTGTTGCTCTTTCGACACTCTTTTTCTCGACCTTAACTGTTTTCAATCTTCATGTCTATTTAGGCAATAGGACGGGGTAAGAAAGTTATAACAAATCGGTGGATTCTTAAGCACCGGGATTTTCGCACTTCTCATGACATTCGATTAAAGACAATAACATTGGAATGATATGTAGCCAACCTTTCAAACACTAGATTTGTCACATTCTTCCTGCTGAATGCGAGGTTGCTATTGTCCATCAAGCTTAAGTTTATCAGCAACATGGTTTGGACGGATGGGTATGTCAAAGAGCAAAAAAAGGAGTTTCAAGTGGACAAAAGGGCTTCTGAATGTGCCCGACTTCGATTTACAACATCTTGTGGTCATAATCTAGTAAATTTTACGACCCATGATGTTCATTCTATGGACCTGACCGATCCATTTGAGTGTGACTACCAAAAACAGTGCTAGAGTTAGATGTTAACTATTGCCCTTTTCAATCTGGTTTTATTCAAAACCTGATGAACAGTTAACCCTCGTGCTTTTGTACAGTTTGTAAGTTGGAGTTATATGTTGTTGCCCTCTTCAACTCGGCTGTGACTGTTATATTTTCTTTGAAACAAGGAAAATGGCTTGCCATTTGTTCAATTAAGAGAGAAATATTGTAAAAAAATCCACAAAAAGGGAAATAACATCATTCTCGCTGGCTTCTTGAGCTCATTGTGTTTTACAGAAGCCAAGTGATTAGGCTCCACCGGCACCCACAAACTTATTTTGAACTAGCACACCAAATGGGCTGCAAATTTTCATAAGAAAGGATGCATGACCATGACAGATTTGGATTCTGACATTTGGGACCCACGAGGAAAAAGCCTATCCAAGGTGGTGTCGACTTAATTACTAGTCAACAAATGATTCTGCCTACCAACCGTTGGATTGACATCCAACATATATCGTGTATCTTCTATCTCTTGTCTTCTACCTCTAGTCGCCCAAACCAAGACACCCCGTCGGTTCCGCCTACTCCCGCCTCCCACGGCTGGCTGCGCCTCCGCCGCCCTACTATACCGTCAAATGCTGGCCAGTCCCTCCCTCTATTCCCCCATATGTCTTGTTATTCTCCGACGACGTCAGCCCAACATGCACCTGCGCCCAAACCAGTCAACCCTCGTACTCCCCTCCGCCTATGACTAGATTGGCGCATCTTCCACGGCTCCTGTTCATTCCGTCCGAGGCCTCGTCGTCGTCCTTCGCCTTGGTTTGCTCGTCGTGCACGGTGTGCCGCCGTCTGGCATTGTCAACATCGTCAACAACCAAGAGGAACAAGGAGATGACTGTACGTGGAGAGGATGATAGTAGGGACCCACCAGGGTCATGGCAGTACGCAAGCAAGTGCCTCATTATTACAAGCCCCAAAAAAAGATTCCTCCTAATGGCTGGACATTTGGGACCCATGCTATTGTCAACGTAGTCAATAAATGAGAGAATTACACAACGAGCGGCTGACATAAGGGACCCAACAGGTGGCACAATTGTTTTTTAGGAACAAGCAGTTGTTATTTATACTAGTTTTAGAAACGGATCAAGGTAACAATGGGGCTGTGCATGGGCCGTGGCCCATCTAGCCAGAGTTTTATTTTAGGTTTACCACATGATGAGCCCAGTTGTGTTTTTTTCCTGAAAATGGCTATCCCAGTTCTACTATTTTTAAAGAAATACCCACTGGAGGCCTACATGCTTTCTCAGCCCCACTGGGCTGCAAATCTTTCAAGACGAGAGCGATGTATTCGCTTGCCCAGAAAATGAAGTACTAAGAAATGGGATGTAAATATATAAACACAACAAACCGGCAATTAGTTTCAAATATTGTTTTTTACAAATTTCGACATTTCGAATTTAATTGTTTTTTTGCGAGGAAAATTATGTTGGGTTTGAAATTGATATAAATTTATTATTTTTAAATTATTTTAATGTGACTTGAAATTTCGGGATTAAAAACAGTTCGGACCGTGCCGAAATATGCAAAAAATTCCTAGATTTTTTTAACCGTAGCAACAATATGGGTTGTAATGCTAACAAAAAGAATATGGGCTCCAAAAAATCCTTAAGAATTAGAAAATGGGATTTAAATTATTAGAAATAATGGAAAATGGGATGTATGCTGCTTTCCACAGATTTGAGGCTGACATGTGCGCCTACTATAGGTTGACGCGTACGCTTTTTAAAAAAAGGTTAACACGCATGCAAGGCTGTGTCAACTTAGTCAACACATGAAAGTAGTGACTGTTGGATGTCCATCCAATGGCCGCTGTACTTCTTCAATCTCTACTCTTCCTGCTCCAGCCGCTCAAACCAGCGCCAACGGGACTACCTGCTCCCTCCTCCCGTGGCCGGACGTGCTGCCACGCAGGCCACACAACCCCACCCTACTACATCGCTAGCCAGGCCATTCCTCTACTCACCCACACCTCCTATTAATTTGAGGCAACGTCAGCCAAACTAGTAAACCCTCGTACTCCCCACCGCGTGGGCAACAACTGCCAAGTCTTCCCCGACTCCAAGTTGTTCCCTTCCTAGGCCTCACCGTCATCCACCGCCCTGGTGCTCTCGGCGCAGCGTGGTCAGCGTCAATGAATGACATCCATTGGAAGAGGACTGTACGTGGAGAGGCTGACGGCTGGGTCCATGGCCACACACAAGGAAGTGCCGCCTTAAATAATGATTCCTTCACCTGACAATAGGGACCCACAATAAGGCCTCTGTATTTCATGAAAAAATGTTCCTCCCGCTGACAGCTCGGACCCACCAGCTATATTTTCGCAGGCAAGGAAGTTCCTCCTTATTACGCACAAAAAATGAATACCCCACTGCTACCTGGGACCCACCATAGTTGGAGGCTGACTTGTAGGCCTACTAAGTGAACGCAGACGGAGGGCTTTGTCAACTTAGTCAATATGAACAGTCTAGCTCCAGTGACCATACGATGTCCATCCAACGGCCATAATGCTTCTTCAGCCCCTGGTCTTCTTGCTCCAGCCGCCCAAACTAGCGCCGGTCGTGCCACCTGCTCCTTCATCCCGTGGCCGGCTCTGCTGCCGCGCAGGCTCACCGCCCCACCCTACTCCCATCACTGGCCTGGCCATCCCTGTACTCACCCAGACCCGCTGTTATTCTCCGGGGATAGCAGCCTCACACTGGAGCCCGACCAGTAAACCCTTGTACGCCCCTCTATGTGGGAAATAACTGCCGAGTCTTCCTCGACTCCGGGTCATTCCCTTCCTAGGCATTCCCGTCGTCCACCGCCTTGGTGCTATCGGCGCGGCGTGGTCAACATGGTCAAGGAACGACTTACATCGGAAGAGGACTGTATGTGGAGAGGCTGACAGCTGGGTCAACGGCCGCAACAAGGAAGTGCCTCCTTATTACGTGCAAAATAATGATTCCTCCACCTGAGAGGAGGGACCTAACGAAAGGGCCTCTGTATTTTGGCTTAGCTATATTTTCCGAAAATGTGTCCTCCCCCCTGATAGCTAGGACCCACATGCTATATCTTTAGACGCAATGGAAGTGTCTCCATATTAGGCATGGAAAAAAATGAATCCTCCTCCTGATAGCTCGGACCCACCATCAATAACTTCGCACACAAGGAAGTGCCTACTTATTCTCCCTATCAGCCGGGACTGACCTAGTCCAAGCATATGTACTATTGTCATTCTAGTCGCGGACGTGTACATACATACTGGTCGATCGGTCTCTCTGCAATGATGAACCGTGGCTGAGCAAGCAGCAATACGTGTAGTAGTAGAGCCCCCGACGTAGCAGTTCAGGCAGTCCCTTCTAAACCGTGTACACGTACGTATAGCCAGATGCAAAAAATACGGCCACACATGTACATACGAGCAGGGTCTCGAACACTTACTCGCACATACGTACAGCCAGGGTGATGCGGAGCATCCATCAAGCTTCCCCATGGACACCCCGTCATCGGCACATGCACTCAAGGGACCAATGACTAGAGCACGCGCACGCGCCATCGAGGACGAGGTGAATTCTCTCCTCTTCGAGTTTCGTTTGGATTCGCATGAGGATTGGGTTCTACCTCACAAGGAGATGTTGTGCATTCTCAGTTACAAAGGAGTTAATCACGTGGAAGCAAAGGAGAACCCATTCAGCCCGGATCACGCGGAAGCAAATGAAGGCCTGTCCAACCCGGAACGAGCGGTACTACCGCTCCCCCAAAACGGTACTACCGCTCCTGGCTAGTCCGGAACTAGCGGTACTACCGCCCCTTAAGCGGTACTACCGCTTGCAAGCGGTACTACCGCTCGAGCGGACGGTACTACCGCCCTGCCTGCGTGCAGCCTTCGGCCATTGGCGATGTATCCCTCTCTTCTCGTACCCCTTCGTAGCATAAACTATAAATAGACCTTCCCCACTTCCTTTGAAGGGTTAGCAAAGATATTGAGAGACCTTGAGAGCTTTGCTCCTTGTATCCCCTCCGTGAGGAGATCAAGACCTCCCAAGGGAGAAGAATCCTCGTGGATTACAAGACCTCCCAAGGGAGAAGAATCCTCTTGGATTGCAAGACCTCACCTCCTCTAGGAGTGGGAAGAACCTTACCTTTGTGCTTGTTTCCTTGGATTGATCTTGTGATCTTGTGGATCCTTTGTATGCCACTCTAGTAGATGTGATATTGGGTTTGTTTTGAGTGATTTGTGTCTTGTGTTCTTGTGTGTTCTTCCTCTTTTCCCCCTCCAAGTGTGAAAAATCCCCCATAGGATTTCACCCTACAACATCTTGGTATCAAGAGCAAGGTTGATTCACATCTTGGAGTCCCATCCCTCCACTTTCTAGCTTGTTTTTGTTGTGTTCTTACCCAATTTCGAAAATCCCCACAAAAATAGCCCAAAATTTTTCTTGCAATTTGTTGGTTCTTGTGAGATTTGGTTGTGTTGGTCCATGGATTTGACGTTTGGCACGTGGATCTAGCCCCTCCACCACGATCCCCACCCTTCCACCACGAAATTCATCCAATTTGACCCTCGAAACCATCCATTTCCGCCCAAAATTCACCCCGATCTCGAGCTGCAAAATTCTTCCCGACACCAGCGGTACTACCGCCCATACAAGCGGTACTACCGCCCAACACACGGTACTAAAATTTTTCTTCCGCCTTGCCAAGCGGTACTACCGCTTCGTTAAGCGGTACAAAATTTTTACATCCGCCTCCCTAAGCGGTATTACCGCCCTACAAAGCGGTACTACCACCCCACATCCACCTTCCGCATTTGACAGGTTTCGAGTTGCGATTTCGCGTTTCCTAAGGTGTTTCGGCTACTTAGGAGCGTTTTACATCGACATCATCGCCTTGGAATCATCTTCGCCGCTAACCGTAAGCAAGGACGGTAACCTCGACGACACTTAACTTTTGCTTTTGCATTGATAGCCCGAGCCATTTACGTTGCTTACCTATCGAGACTAGCGAGTTGAGAATTGCCGGGCCACGCTCTTTTGCACCGTAGTGATCATGTTATCATAGTGCCATAAGTCTCTCCTGTGCATATCTTACATACTTGTCTCATATTATCATCGGCTCGAGCATCATACTCTCAAAAAAAAGCTTCTAAGCAAAGAGAGGAGCAACAATGAGCATATAAGCAATAGCATTGAGCCACTTTACATACTCATATCATCTTGGTCACCACATACATAGCATAGTTGGGATCGAGGACGGCATGTTTCTCTCATAGGTTGGTGCACAAAGTGTATCTCGCCCATTTGAGCAATCGAGCTAGCGTCTCTCTAGTATTCGCACAACAAGAGCATTTTCCACTCACCCTTGGTTGTGCGGATCCCATCTATCTTCCGTGCGTGTGTTCCTAGTGATACTCTTGGCTTTGATCTATTTTCTTTACGTGCATCTTTGTGAATCTTCTCAACCTTATCGATATCTTGACTAACATTTTGTTTGAAATTTTTCCACCATCCTAACCAAGCTACTCCATAGGCCTCTTTACTTGTAGGTGTGAGGAACAAACCCGGTTCCAATTTTACTATTGTGGCATTTCATTGAGTGAAACTTGTCACATTTTCAATCTTCGGAAGAGGTAACCTTGGTATTGTTCTCTCATTTACATACTCACCTCCTACTTACATGATGGATAGGCCAAGTTCTTCGACCGACCCGATCGACGAGCCTCTAGTGGAAGCACCGAACTACGTCACCAAGACTCAGCTTTTCGGCGTTCAACGAGCTCTTCACCAAGAAAGCGAAGCTTTGGGCGACCGCATCGAGCAACTTGCTTCCGACTTCCGCACGCAAATGCAAGAGTTCCGCCACATCTTGGTGAACCGCACGTCTCCGCCTCATTCATCAAGACGGCGCCATTCAAGTCGACGCTCAAGTGACAACTCTTCGGCTTACTCTTCCACGGATACAAGTCCTCCACGTCCTCGGCAAGCTCAACAATTCGTCAATCAAGATCGACAATCTCCGGACAATCCATTCCATGGCAATGGGTTATGAGATCAAGTCCGAGCACGTGAGCAAGGGCGCCACCAAGAGCAACAACGCCCACATCAAGTACATGAAGATGACGATGCAATTCGGCAAGCACAAGAACGGCGTGACAATCAAGCACGCAACGCACAACAAGCTCTTCGTGACTCCACGCGCATCTTCGCCGACCGCAACTGCCAAGTACGTCAACAAGAAGAACTCCATCAAGAGGGACACGAGGAAGCCGCTCATCGCGAAGCGGACCAAGAACGACGAAATGGGCACGACGTGCCACGACACCACCAACGCCAAGACCTTCGTGAAGAGCAAGTTTTCGTGGAGCGACCACATCGTCATGAGCGACACCACCATCATCACCATGACGAGGAGCAACGCTTCGGCAATCTAAAGTTCACTATGCCCAAGTTCTCCGGAAGCACCGATCCTGAAGAATACCTCTCATGGGCATTGAAGGTCGACAAGATATTCCGCCTCCACAACTTCGAAGAAGAGAAGAAAATTGCCATGGCCTCTCTCGAGTTTCAAGAATATGTCCTCATTTGGTGGGAACAAACGATCAAGCGACGACATACAAGAGGCGAACCACCCATTACAACTTGGTTAGAAATGAAGAATGTCATGCGAGCTCGCTTCGTGCCTACACACTACACCCGCAAACTCTTCAAGAAGTTGCAACTTCTCAAACAAGGCACGAAGACGGTGGAGGAATACTACCAAGAAATGGAGATTGCTATGATACGAGCCAACGTCAAGGAAGATGACGAGCAAACAATGGCCCGCTTCTTGAACGGCCTCAATCACCCAATCAAGCGGATTGCCGACTTCCAACCATACTCCAACCTTCTCGAGCTAGTTCATCAAGCGTCCAAGGCCGAGCGACAAGTCCAGGATGACTTCAAGTATGCCAAATACTCGTCCAAGACCTACGGCTCCTACTCTCAAGCACCCACGACTTTGGCACCTCCTACCTCAACGAGAGCATCACCAAGTACCGGCGACAAGTCAAGTTCCAAGCAAACTACACCTTCCTCGACTCGTTCTCAGGCAAGCAACTACAAACCCAAGACTCCCTCACCGTCGGCACCACCTTACGACACCGAGAAGACTAGTTCCTTCAAGAGCTTCACATGTGGTGGCCGAGGTCACAAGTCCTTCGAGTGCACCAACAAGAGAACCATGATCTTCAACGACGACGACACATATGACTCGATGAGCGAAGACGAAGTGGAAGCTATTGAGAATGTGGCCATGCACCGGCGCATCAATGAAGATGAAGATGATCAAGTGTTTTGTGACAATGATTCAAGTCCCTCTCTCGTGGTATCCAAGGTCTTGACCCTCCAACACAATCAAGAAGAAGACCAACGATGACATATTTTCCACACAAAGGCCGGCATCAACGGACGTTCCGTCAAGGTCATCATCGACGGAGGAAGTTGTCACAACTTGGCAAGTGATGAGCTATGTTCCAAGCTTCAACTGGTCAAGAAGAAGCACCCTCGTCCTTACAAGGTACAATGGTTGCGACTCCGGAACCATTCAAGTGGAGCATAAGGTACAAGTTTCTTTCAAGATCGGCGCCTACGAGGACACCTTGGAGTGTGATGTAGTTCCCATGACGGTGTGCCACCTCCTCTTGGGACGACCTTGGCAATTTCACCGTGGAGCCATCCACAACGGACGAACCAACTACTACAGCTTCAAGATGAAAGGCAAGGAATATGTGCTTCGCCCAATGTCACCAAGCCAAGTGATCGCCGATAAGCAAGCATCCACCCATCATAAAGATCCTAGCGAGAGAGTGATCCACCCAAAAGAAAGTGAGAGCCACAAGCCAAAATTGAGCGCCTCTTCGCCAAGAGAGAAAAACTTAGTCCTCCTAGCCACCAAACGTGAGATGAGAGAAGTGTGTGAGAACCCCTCGAGCGTCTTCCACCTTGTGCTTCAATGCAAAGGGGAAGCCAAAACTACTAACACTTCACCACCTCCACCTTTTGTGTTGTCTCAATTGTTGCAGGAATTTTTGGACGTCTTTCCCGATGAGCTACCACCGGGTCTACCTCCACTTCGCGGCATCGAACACCGCATCGACCTCGTGCCCGGTGCACCACTTCCGAACAAGGCTCCTTACCGCGTCAACCCGGACGAAACAAAGGAGATACAACGTCAAGTACAACAACTCATCGACAAAGGTCATGTACGTGAAAGCTTAAGTCCTTGTGCAGTTCCCGTTATTCTCGTGCCTAAGAAAGATGGTAGCTTTCGCATGTGTTCTGATTGTCGTCCGATAAATGCTATCACCGTTAGATACCGTCACCCTATTCCACGCCTAGATGACATGCTTGATGAATTATGTGGTGCCACCATCTTTTCCAAAATTGACCTTAAAAGTGGCTATTACCAAATTCGCATTCAAGAGGGTAATGGGTGGAAAACAGCTTTCAAAACCAAGTTTGGGCTATATGAGTGGTTGGTCATGCCGATGGGCTTATCGGAAGTGCCCGGCACATTCGTGCATCTTATGCATTTCGTTCTCCGACCTTATATAGGCGTCTTTGTAGTGGTTTACTTTGATGACATTATAGTCTTTAGCAAGTCGCTTGAAGAACATGTTGACCATGTCCGTATGGTTTTGCAAGCCCTTCGAAAACAACAATTATATGCTAATATGGAGAAATGCACTTTTGGTGTTGATAAAGTTGTTTTTCTAGGATTTGTCGTGTCTTCACAAGGTGTTCACGTTGATGAAACGAAAACTAAAGCAATTAAAACTTGGCCTCAACCAACGAACCTTCAACAAGTGCGTAGCTTTCTTGGTTTAGCCAGTTTCTATCGACGATTTGTGAAGGACTTTAGCACCATTGCTATGCCTCTACACGCCTTGAGCAAGAAGAACGCACCCTTTGTTTGGGGTCCTTCGCAAGACACCACGTTCATTAAGCTCAAACACTTGCTCACGCACGCACCACTTCTTGCCCTACCGAACTTTGATAAGCCGTTTGAGATTCATTGTGACGCTAGTGGTACCGGCATAGGTGGCGTGCTCATGCAAGAAAAACGCCCCATTGCGTATTTTAGTGAAAAAATATCCGGAGCACAACTTAACTACCCCATCTATGATAAAGAGCTCTATGCTTTGGTGAGAGTTTTACGTGTTTGGGAACACTATCTTCGACCCCATGAATTTATTCTTCACACGGACCATGAGACGCTCAAGTGTCTCAAGGGTCAAACGAAGTTAAACAAGCGTCATGCTAAGTGGAGTGAATCCATTGAGTCTTTTCCCTATGTCATCAAATACATCAAAGGCAAAGAAAATGTTGTGGCGGATGCTCTTTCCCGCAAATGCATGCTTGTTACCAAACTTGAGTTGAATGTTATTGGCTTTGAGCACATAAAAGACTTATATGAGCATGATGTTTTCTTTGCAAATCCTTATGCCAAATGTGTAGCACATACTTCTTGGGAGCAATACTACATCAAGGATGGATATCTCATGAAAGCTAACAAACTTTGCGTTCCCGAGTCTTCGCTTTGTTTGCTCCTTTTGCAGGAATCTCACGGAGGAGGGCTCATGGGACACTTTGGACGCGACAAGACATTCGCTACGCTCTCCAAGAATTACTTTTGGCCCAAGATGTTCCGTGACGTCTCCCGCTTCACCAACCGGTGCTCTACATGCCGCAAAGCTAAGTCAAAAGCTCAATCCTATGGCCTTCACATGCCACTTCATATTCCTTTCCGTCCTTGGGAAGACATTAGCATGGATTTCATTCTTGGATTAGCTAGAACTCGCAATGGAAAGGATTCCGTATTCGTTGTTGTTGATAGATTTTCCAAGATGGCACATTTCATTCCTTGTCACAAGATAGACGATGCTTCACATATTGCGACTCTATTTTGTAGGGAAATCTTGCGCCTACACGGCGTACCCAAGACGATTGTCTCGGACCGTGACGTCAAGTTCTTGAGTTACTTTTGGAAAACACTATGCTCCAAGATCGGCATCAAGCTACTCTTCTCCACGGCATACCACCCTCAAACCGATGGCCAAACCGAAGTCACCAACCGGACGCTTGCCACTCTCCTACGTGTGTTGATCAAGAAGAACATCAAGGAGTGGGAGGAGTGCCTACCCATCGCCGAGTACGCCTACAATCACGCGAGACACTCTACAACCGGCAAGTCCCCCTTCGAGGTTGTCTACGGCTTCAATCCATTGTCACCGTTGGACATCCTTCCGCTCCCGCTTCAAGAACGAGCCAACATGGACGCAAGTGCAAGAGTAGCCCACCTCAAGAAGATGCATGAAGAAACACGTTCCATGACCGAGCGTCAAGTTCAATGCCGCGCCATCAAGCTCAAAACCAACAAAACACCAATGGTGTTCCATCCGGGTGATCTCGTTTGGCTACACCTTCGCAAAGACCGCTTCCCCAAGGAACGCAAGTCCAAGCTCCTTCCACGAGCCGACGGACCATTCAAGGTGCTATCACGCTACAACGACAACGATTACAAGATCGACATCCCCCGTGACAAGTACAACGTCAGCGACATCTTCAACGTCCAAGACTTGGCCAAGTACCATGGTGATGAAGAACACGATCCGTGGACGGATCTTCCCCAAGGGGGGGGAGATGATGCGGAGCATCCGTCAAGCTTCCCCATGGACACCCCGTCATCGGCACAAGCGCTCAAGGGGCCAATGACTAGAGCACACGCACGCGCCATCGAGGACGAGGTGAATTCTCTCCTCTTCGAGTTTCATTTGGATTCGCATGAGGATTGGGTTTTACCTCACAAGGAGATGTTGTGCATTCTCAGTTACCAAGGAGGTGATCACGTGGAAGCAAAGGACAACCCATTCAGCCCGGATCACGCGGAAGCAAATGAAGGCATGTCCAACCCGGAACGAGCGGTACTACCGCTCCCCCAAAATGGTACTACCGCTCCTTGCCAGTCCGGAACGAGCGGTACTACCGCCCCTTAAGCGGTACTACCGCCTGCAAGCAGTACTACCGCTCGAGCGGATGGTACTACCGCCCTGCCTGCGTGCAGCCTTCGGCCATTGGCCATGTATCCCTCTCTTCTCGTACCCCTTCGTAGCATAAACTATAAATAGACCTTCCCCACTTCCTTTGAAGGGTTAGCAAAGATATTGAGAGACCTTGAGAGCTTTGCTCCTTGTATCCCCTCCATGAGGAGATCAAGACCTCCCAAGGGAGAAGAATCCTCGTGGATTGCAAGACCTCCCAAGGGAGAAGAATCCTCTTGGATTGCAAGACCTCACCTTCTCTAGGAGTGGGAAGAACCTTACCTTTGTGCTTGTTTCCTTGGATTGATCTTGTGATCTTGTGGATCCTTTGTATGCCACTCTAGTAGATGTGATATTGGGTTTGTTTTGAGTGATTTGTGTCTTGTGTTCTTGTGTGTTCTTCCTCTTTTCCCCCTCCAAGTGTGAAAAGATCCCCCATAGGGTTTCACCCTACAACACAGGGCTCGTGTACATGGACGACAGCAACGATGTCCTGTTCACCAGGCAGCCAATCGGCTGGGTCAGGACAGAGAAATAGCGTCATGTTCATCGACATGCAACAGACTGGGTCGGAATGCGTCATGTTCAACGGGAGCCAAATGGCTTGGACGAAATAGCCGAAACGGGGTCGGGCGTACCGCAGTACGGAGGAAACAACCTTCTGTTTGACCGGCTATGGTCGAAACGGCATCCTGTTCATGGGGAGGGGTGTGGCGTACCACAAAATGGAGGAAACAGACTTGTGTTGGAGCGTTACGGTCGAAACGGGGGTCCTGTTCATCGGGAGGGGTGTGGTGTACCGCAAAACGGAGGAAACGGACTTGTGGTGGAGCGCTACGGTCGAAACGGGGGTCCTATTTATCGGGAGGGGTGTGGCGTACCGCAAAACGGGACTCCGCGGGCTATTGTTCACCCATCTTCGACTTCCTTCGGCCTCCACCAGCACTGTTCATCCACCGCATCTTCCTCCTGCCCTCCACCAGCTAATGTTCATCCACGAGCTACTGTTCGTCAGCCCTCCACTGGCTACATTTCAACCAGCCCTCCACGAGGTCTTGTTCATCCACCCCAACCAGCTCGGTTGTGGCGGCCGCCTGTCGAGGTCATGTTCATCCAGCGGTAACGGCCTACTAATACTACCACGGGGTCCTGTTCATCCAATCCCCACCGGAAATTGTTCATCCAACGCCATCCACGTACGTATCGACTCGTTCAACCAACCCCCACGTTCACTATTCATTAAGAGGCAGCAGGTTCGATCGGCTTCATTAAGCAGCAGCAGCGATCGCTCGGGTTCAGTTAGCAGCAGTAGCGAAGGAATCTCTCGATCGGGTTCATTTAACAGCCAAGGGATCGATCGCTCGGGTTTAGTAAGCGAATGCCTCGCTCGGGTTCAGTTAGATCCCAACGCCTCGCACACACGCGAGTACGTATTTCAGAGAAATGTGTAAACCTCCGTGCATGCTCATCCCCGACCACCCACTGTAACCGGGAACTCCCCAAAATTTTCCTCGCCCTCACTTCTACCACGATGTTTTCCATCATGGACTGCCCAAAGAATGTCATGCAGGTGCGTCTCCTGCCCGCCCAGGATGAAAAGCACATTTTCTGTCATGATTTTTTGTCATAGAAGTAGGAGCCCACCACATCTATCATGATACTAGGTTTTGTCACAATTATCGTCATAGAAGTGTCATAAGCATTGCATTTTTTGGCCAAAATGTCACGGATGTGTCCTTTTTTTTGTATTGACGATAAGGTGACTATCACAAACATTTAGTTTTCTCACACCGTTTGTGATATTGCCTGACATCACACACGCTTTGCAAATGGCAACTGTGTGCATGGTTACACTCGTTTCCTCTTCGTGAACCGTATCGAATTATGATGTATATCACACATGTTCATGCTTTACTGACCGTGTGAGCTGTAATGACCCGCAGAGCATAATTTCACCCTAATTTAATTATTGCTATTTAAAATTGTACCAAATTTAAATTTGAAAGTAGGCTATAACTTCATTCCATCGGGTTCAACAACCAATGCATTATTCGATTCACAGGTACATATGTTCAAGAATTACATCAAAAAAGAATTACATAAGCACCAAATAAAGAATGATTAACCAGGGTTGTATACTTGTACTATTAAAGATGGTAAATAAATAGGTGAAAGAGATTTTGGTTGTTAAATAAGGTGAAGCGAAATGCTCCAATTGTGCTCGCCTCCATGCAGAAGGCACGCACGACTCTAGTCCAATCCCTCGTGATGGCCGGTCGCCAATCATGTAGTTTGAGAGGTAATCTTGAGTAAA
>LR738713.1:305468896-305479387 GCA_902687465.1 Secale cereale | reverse complement strand
CGAGACTGAGCGTACTATAGTACAACGAGGCACTATACAAACAGTTTTTAACCTCTTTCCGCGACGGCATTTTAAACCATCGTCTAGTGAGTTGATACCTCTTGAACTTGCGCTGGTTTTTCCCTTGAAGAGGAAAGGGTTATGTAGCAAAAGAGAGTAAGTCTTTCCCTCATTTTGAGAACCAAGGTATCAATCTAGTAGGAGACAACGTGCAGGTTGCCAAATACGTACACAAATAATAAATAACTTGCACCCAGCACAATAAAGGGGATGTCAATCCCTTCACGGTTATTTGCAAAAGTGAGATCTGATAGAGATAGATAAACTGGAAAGTAAACATTTTTTGTATTTTGGGTTTATAGATTGGAAAGTAAATTTTTTGCAAAATAGTAAATCAGAAACTAGTATAGTAGATTGAAAACTTATATGATGGAAAATAGACCCCGGGGCCATAGGTTTCACTAGAGGCTTCTCTCAAGACAGCAAATATCATGGCGGGTAAAGAAATTACTGCCAAGCAATTGATAGAAGAGTGCATAATTATGACGGTATCTAAGGCAATGATCATGAATATAGGCATCACGTCCATGTCAAGTAGACCGACTCCTGTCTACAACTACTACTATTACTCCATACATCGACCAAAACGATTCTGCATCTAGAGTATCAAGTCCATAAAGAACATAGTAACACATTAAGTAAGACGACATGATGTAGAAAAATTAACTCAAGCAATATGATGAAAATCCCATCTTGTTATCCTCGGTGGCAACAATACAATACGTGTCATGTCCCTTTCTTTCACTGGGATTGAGCACAGCAAGATTGAACCCAAAGCAAAGCACTTCTCCCATTGCAACAAAAACCAATCTAGTTGGCCAAACTAAACCGATAGTTAGAAGAGAATTACTAAGATATAAAATCATGCATATAAGAATTCAGAGAAGATTCAAATAATATTCATAGATAAGTTGATCATAAACCACAATTCATCAGATCTTGGCAAACACGCCGCAAAAGAAAATACATTGGATAGATCTCCAAGAACATCGAGGAGAACATGGTATTGAGAAGAAAAGAGAGAGAGAAGAAGCCATCTAGCTACTAGCTATGGACCCGTAGGTTTGTGGTAAACAACTCACGCTTCATCGGAAGGGCAATAGGGTTGACGTAAAATCCCTCCGTGGTCGAATCCCCCTTCGATAGAGTACCGAAAAAGGCCTCCAGATGGGATCTCATGGATTCAGAAAGTTATGGTGGTGGAAAAGTGGTTTCGATGCCTCCTCTAGGGTTTCTGGAATATATGTGAATATATAGGCGGAAGAAATAGGTCGGTGGAGTCACGGGGGGCCCACAAGGGTGGGGGCGCGCCCTCCATCCTTGTGGCCACCTCGTGAATCCCTTAACGTGCACTCCAAGTCCTCTAGATGTCTTCTGGTCCAAGAAAAATGCTCGTAAAGTTTCGTTCCGTTTGGACTCCGTTTGATATTCCTTTTCTGTGAAACTCAAAAACTAGGAAAAACATAAACTGGCACTGGGGTGTACATTAATAAGTTAGTCCCAAAAATAATATAAAATACCATAATAATGCATATAAAACATCCAAAACAGATAATATAATAGCATGGAACAATAAAAAATTATAGGTACGTTGGAGACGTATCAAGCACCCCCAAGCTTAATTCCTGCTCGTCCTCGAGTAGGTAAATGATAAAAACAGAATTTTTGATGTGGAATGCTACCTATCATATTTATCAATGTAATTCTTCTTTATTCTGGCATGAATGTTCAAATCCGTAAGACTCAAAAGAAAAGTTTATCAGTATCAAAACAATAATACTTAAAGCATACTGAAAGCAATCTATAAAGCTTCAAAAAATAACATGGCTAAAGAAAGTTATCCCTACAAAATCATATAGTCTTTTATGCTCCCTCTTCTTAACACAGAGTATAAATCATGCCCATCCTGGTGTCAATCAAGCAATTGTTTTCATACTTTAACATTCTTAAACCTTTTCTACTCTTCACGCAATACATGAGCGTGCACCATGGACATAGCACTATGGGTGGAATAAAAGGTGGTGATAGACAAAAGAAGGGAGAAAGTCTCACATCACCTAGGCAAATAAATGGACTATGGAGATGTTCATCAATTTATATCAATGTGAGTGAGTAGGGATTTCCATGTAACAGATGCAGTAGAGCTATAATTGTATGAAAGCTCAAAAGAAAACTAGTGGGTGTGCATGAACTTGCTTACTCATGAAGACCTAGGGCATTTGAGGAAGCCCATCATCGAAATATACAAGCCAAGTTCTATAATGAAAATTCCCACTAGTATATGAAAGTGACAACATAGGAGACTCTCTATCATGAACAACATGGTGCTACTTTGAAGCACAAGTGTGGAAAAGGATAGTAACATCATCCCTTCTCTCTTTTTATCTCATCTTTTTCATTTTTCTCTTCTTTTGTTTTTTTAGGCTCCTCGTTTTTGGAGACCCTTTTCTCTTTTTTTGGAGATTCTTTCGGCCTCTCTATTTATAACTTCACATGGGACAATGTTCTAATAATGATGATCATCGAACTTTTATTTACTTATAACTCGATATTACAACTCGATACTAGAACAAAGATATGACTCTATATGGATGCCTCCGGCGGTGTATCGGGATGTGCAATGATCTAGAGTGACATGTATGAAAAATATGAACGTTGGCTTTGCCACCAATACTGTGTCAACTACATGATCATGCAAAGCAACATGACAATGATGATGCGTGTCATAATAAACGGAACGGTGGAGTTACATGACAATATATAAATGGCTATGGAAGTGCCATAATAAGTAGGTATGGTGGCTGTTTTTAGGAATGATATAAGGTGGTTTGATGCACCGGCAAAAGTTGCGGGGCACTAGAGTGGCTAGCAAGGTGGAAGGGTGATAGCGCGTATGATCCATGGACTCAACATTAGTCATAAAGAACTCACATACTTATTGTGAAATTCTTTATTAGCCCTCGAAGCAAAGTACTACGACACATGCCCCTAGGGGGGAGGTTGGTAGGAGTTCACCATATTGCGCCCCCGACCTTCACGCAAAGATAAACAATCAAGATACAATGTGCTCCAATTTGGTAACATAGTTAGGAGACCATACATGCATGCTACGGTAATCACAAACAGTAACACAATTATTTATTTGACTTCACAAACTACCATTAGCATGAATCTAATATTACCATCTTAACATCTCAAAACAGTTATAAGGAGTCAAACTTTTCATAGTATTCAATGCTCTAAGAATGAATTTTTAATTATATCTCCTTCGGATGCCTATCATATTAGGACTAAATTCATAACCCAAGCAAATTACCATGCTGTTTTTAAGGACTCTCAAAAGAATATAAGTGAAGCAAGAGAGTTCAACAATTTCTATAAAATAAAACCACCGCCGTGCTCTCAAAAAATATAAGTGAAGCACTAGAGCAAAATTGCCTAGCTCAAAAGATATAAGTGAAGCACATAGAGTATTCTAATAAATCACGATTGAAGCGTGTCCCTCTCAAAAGGTGTGTACAGAAAGGATGGTTGTGAAAAACTAAAAAGCAAAGACTCATATCATACAAGACGCTGGAAGCAAAACACACATCATGTGGTGAATAAAAATATAGCCTCAAGTAAAGTTACCGACAGACAAAGACAAAAGAGGGGATGCCTTGCTGGGGCATCCCCAAGTTTAGGCTCTTGGTTGTCCTTGAATTTTACCTTTGGGTGCCTTGGGCATCCCCACGCTTAGGCTCTTTTAACTCCTTATTCCATAGTCCATCAAATCCTTACCCAAAACCTGAAAACTTCACAACACAAAACTCAACAGAAATCTCGTGAGCTCCGTTAGTAAAACAAAGCAAATAACCACTTAAAGTACTGTTGTGATCTTATTCAGATTTTATATTGGTGTAATATCTAATGTATTCCAACTTTCCATGGTTCATACCCCCCATACTAGCCATAGATTCAACAAATTAACCAAACAACACATATAAAAAATAATCTGTCAAAAACAGAACAGTCTGTAGCAATCTGCAAACTCCGCATACTTTTGTAACTGTAAAAATTCTAAAACATTTGGACGACGTGAGTAATTTGTATATAAATTTTGTGTAAAAATTTCAGAAGGTTTTCATGTTCCAGCTAATTATTGAATTTTTTGCACTGGGTGCAAAAGTTTTGGTTTTTCAGCAAAATAAAATCAACGATCACCGTAAGCCATCCCAAAGGTCTTACTTGGCTCAAACACTAATTAACGCACCAAAACACAATTACTACAGAAGTAATAATGTGTGAAAAATGAAAAACAGAACCAAAAAGCAAAAAGCAAAAATAAAATTGGGTTGCCTCCCAACAAGCGCTATTGTTTAACGCCCTTAGCTAGGCATAAAACATGAATAGATCTAGGTACTGTCATCTTTGGTCCTACCCCTTTTAGTAAGGTTATGCTCAAATCCAGGAGGTTCCTTGCACTTCCCATCATCTTCAGCAATTTTTATGTCTAGAACATCCAACCGTTTGTTGCAAAGAGTGATCAACATATTCATGCGGTGAAGGTTTCCATCGATATTTTTGAGAGGTTCAATTGATTTTTGTTAATCAACCAATTTTTTATGTACTTCGCATAAATTTTCCAAGACTTGTGTTTTTTCTTGGGTATTATTGAATTCCTCTGGTGGGGATGGTATTCCTATCATACCCTCTATCATCTCAAACGCAGTGTTGGCATCGATCTTTATAAATTTTCCTTTAGCAAAAAAACCCAAAATTTGCCTATGGGGCATGTTTAAACCAATGTAAAAATTGCGAAGTAGAATCTTAATGTCCTCCTTTGTAGTGCAGATGCGATACGACTCTATCATCGGGTACCAAGCATCGTTTAAGTTTTCTCCTTATTTCGGCTTGAAGCGAAGAACTTCAAAGTTTGAAGACAAAGGAGGGATAGTGGTGCTAGCCATTTAAAGCAAGGCAAATGATCTAACACATGAGCTAGCAAACAAAAAGGCGAACTGAAGAGGGGTGAAGAAAAGTCGAAGGAAAAAGGCAAAAGAAAAAGGCAAATCTTTTCGAAAAATCGTTTTAGAAGTGGGGGAGAGGAAAATGAGAGGCGAATGGCAAATAATGTAAATGCAAGAGATGAGAGTTTTATGAAGGATACTTGGTATATCTTGATTTGTCGTAGATCTCAACGGTGCCAGAGATTGGCGAGTTGACAGGAGACAAATCTTGACTCTTGACTTGGCGAAAATCTCCTAGACAACAGTGATAGAAATTGTTCCTGCTACCTCTTGAGCTTGTGTTGGTTTTTCCCTTGAAGAGGAAAGGGTTATGCAGCAAAGGAGAGTAAGTATTTCCCTCAGTTTGAGAACCAAGGTATCAATCTAGTAGGAGACAATGCACAAGTCGCCAAATACCTGCACAAGCAATAAACAACTTGCACCCAACGCAATAAAGGGGTTATCAATCCCTTTACTGTTATTTGCAAAAGTGAGATCTGATAGAGATAGATAAACTATAAAATTAAATATTTTTGGTATTTTTGGTTTATAGATTGGAAAGTAAAAGATTGAAAAATAGTAAATCCGAAACTAGTATTGTAAATTAGAATCTTATATGATGGAAAATAGACCCGGGGGCCATAACACTACAGGAATCAGGCACTTTGCCGTCCGCCATGGCGGACGGCAAAGGCGGCAACAGGTCCGGCTGAACGAGTGCCAGCAAAGGCCTTCTTTGCCGTCTGCTTCACAGATGCGGATGGCAAAGGGCTTTGCCGTCCGCCAGCAGACGGCAACGATCTGGATGGCTGTGGGGCGGGGTGAGCACCATTAGGGGTTAACGGCGTGCTTTGCCATCCACTAGTAGACGACAACAATCTTTAATTCTTTGTCGTCTGCTGGCGGACGGCAAACAGCTCAGCTCCACCAGCAGCAGGTGGCTGCCACATGGCCAGCTATGCCGTCTGCCAGCGGACGACAAAGTATTTTGAATCTTTGCCGTCAGCTAGCTGACGGCATACCAGGCCCTGTTGCTAGTCCTAATTGGTTACTTTGCCGTCTGCCAGCTGACAGCAAAGTGCCCAAATACGCAGCCCTAGTGTTCCCAGTTTGCATAGGTGGTTGCCACGTGGCCTCTTTGCCGTCGGCTAGCAGTCGGCAAAGCTCATTGCCATCTGCTAGCAGACAGCAAAGAGGCTATATATCCCCTGACTTTATTCGAATCCATTTATGTTGACAAGTTTTCACATACATATATACATATACATACATGTCCAACATATCCAACAACATATCTCATCAAATCCAACATATCCAACAACATAGTTCAACAAAGTCGTATCCAACATATCGAACAACATAGTTCAACAAAGTCGTATCCAACATATCCAACAACATAGTTCAACAAAGTCGTATCCAACATATCCATATATATACATGCATATCCAGAAAGAAGTTTCGAACGACAACATATCCATATAGTTTTCATAAACAAGAAGGAAGCACCAAAAGAGTAGTTTCCATCAATGCAAGCTTCCTCATCTAAATCAAATCTGCAAATTGGGAAAGATGAAAGTTATAATAATAATAATAAGAAGAAGACTATTTAGATCTATGGTAGGTAAAAATGGTAAGTGTGTACGTCAATTTAGAGCTAAGGTAGGTAAATATATCATTTAGAAGCTAACGTAGGTTAAATGGATCATATTGGAGCTAACCTAGTTAAACTTGGTCATTTTTAAGCTAACCTAGCTAATTATGCCATTTTTGACCTAACTAAGCTTACTTAGGCATTTTAGAGAACAACAAGCTAAGTATATGACATTTATGAGGTTAGCAAGGTTATTATGCCATTTACGAATAAAAACAAGTAAGAGGAGGAAAAGAATAAGAAGAAGAAGAAGAAGAAGAAGAAGAAGAAGAAAGGAAGAAGAAGAAGAAGCTCTTCTTCTTCTTTTCTTCCTCTTCCGTCTTGTCTTCATCTTATTATGTCATTTGTGGACTAATTAGGCTAAATTATGTCATTTAGGAGCTGACGTAGGTTAAATGGATCATATTGGAGCTAACCTAGTTAAACTTGCTCATTTTTAAGTTAACCTAGCTAATTATGCCATTTTTGACCTAACTAAGCTTATTTAGGCATTTTAAAGGACAACAAGCTAAGTATATGACATTTATGAGGTTAGCAATGTTATTATCCCATTTACGAATAAAAACAAGTAAGAGGAGGAAAAGAAGAAGAAGAAGTAGAAGAAGAAAGGAAGAAGAAGAGGAAAAATACAGTGGTCACAGAGGTGAAGGACCAGTCGGGGTTCCGCCATTGCCAGACGCAGAAGGATTGGTCGATACTTGTCGGGAGGCATGCTGCACCAAAGATCATTCCCAATAATGTCTCCTTAGCATGATGCAACTGAAAATGTGAATTGTATTAACTAACGACCATTGAAATCAAACTCACCGTGGCTGCAGGAGCAATCTGGGGCATCGACAGAGGGGTCTGGCTGTTTTTCTCGCACATGGTCTGCACATTTGGTTATCACGAGTTAGTCATATTAGTTAGTAATGCGAACATTACGTGCATGATTTAGCTAATATGCACGAGAAACGTACCACAAGGAGCTCGTATAGGGCCCGGTGAGACGCCTCGTTCCGGTTCCTCTCCTCCTCCAATAGCTTAGCGGTCCTCTCCTCCATCTCCTTCTCCCTCTCTGCCGCCTCCTTGTTTGCCTTCTCCAAAAGTGTCTGGGTGTTCAATCTCTCTTTCTCAACCAATGCCCACAACACACCACTCCTCGTTAGCATTCTAATCATCGACGGACGCACACACAATGTAATGGAGGAAAGGTGAGAGAGTCTGTATAACTAACCGCCATGGCGAGCTCCGCGGGCCGTGGACGAGGCATTATCTTAGGATCAGAGCTAGTCTGGTGCTTCTTTATATGTCGGAGAGTCCTAGGACAACATATCAGTCCATCACCAATGGCCATGGCGCCATGGGGCCTGCTGCCACCAGATATCATGACCAGCTCTGTATCAAAAGGATCCTGGCTCGGGTTAAAGTCCACCCCTTTCCTCGTCTTCCCCTGGTCTCTGTACCTCACGAGCTTGTTGTGGGAGGAGATGTTGGTTAAGCTCTCTGGATTATATAGGTCAGAATCCGAGAATTCCTTGGCCTTCTTGTAGGGGGCACTATGGGCCATGCCATAGAGGTCGAACAGATTTGGCAAAGGCTTCTTGTAGTGGTTCACCTAAGAGAGAGGAACAAAATATTAGTTAAGGGCTCAAGCTAGCATGAAGAAATTATATTGCTATGTAAATAGGTCAATGTTGGAGCTAAGTAAGGTTATTATGTTATTTTCCTGGAAAATAAACTAAGTTTAATTCATTTTGGAGGTAACCAAGATTATTATGCCATTATTGAGCAAAGTATTCTAATTATGTCATTATTGAGCAATCCAAGATAGTTATGCCATTTTTTAGCTAACTAAAGCATATTTAGGCATTTTATAGAGCTATCTAAGGTTATTATGTCATTTTAGAGCTAAATGTGTCATAAATAAATTAGCTACAATAAGTTTAGGTCATTATTGAGCCATCCAAGGTAGTTATGGCATTTTGTAACTAGCTAAAGCATATTTAGGCATTTTATAACTAACTAAAGCATATTTTGGCATTTTATAACTAACTAAAGCATATTTAGGCCTTTTATAGAGCTATCTAAGGTTATTATGTCATTATTTTAGCTAACACATACCTAGTGATCCCCGTACTCAAATAGGTTGGAGCTCCCTTGATGGTGTGGCACACCTTCCATTTGGTCACGCTTATCCTTGGCCCTATGGTGTTAGACTAGCCATTAGGGAGAGCACCACGCATGCACCAACGCCTCCCAACAGTCTATCTTATCAGCACGCCATCTCGGGGGCACCTAAGTTAGTCAAGATAAATTTTAGCGATACGCCATCGAATCAAATCAAGAAAACTAAGTTAAAGGCCTTAAGAATAGGTAATTACCTGCATGTACTTCTCCTTAGAAAGAAACTTGCCGCGACACTTCTTCTTGGAACTCCTAATACCCTTCGAGGCGTAGTAGTCACGAACGGCCTGCACCCGAGCCTCATGCCGTAAGTTCTGAAATAGACGCTTGCACTCGGCATCGACAACCTTACACGCGGCCTCCTGCTCCCCCTCTGAAACCCTGTAGAAGGTATGCAATCAAACAAGACAACACTGATTAGTACAATCACTAGGTAGTGTTGATTTTTTTAATTATGTAAAGGAAAAATTACCCAAAACTAACGGAACACAATCTCAGTCACCGTCTCGCATACGACACCGATGACCAAATACTCCAGCGGGGTCGGGGCAACCGAGTACAGCTCCGAGGCCAGTGCTAGCTGTGGAACCTGATCCTCAGCGGGCAACGTGACCCACCCAGGGAAGTGTTGCCAGCAAAGCACACCAAGGACCTGGTTGGGCCTACAGGAACCACGGGGGTGTACCCAGCCCCTGCAGTATGACAAGGCCAAAGCATTAGATATTAATTTGAAGAAACATGAAGGCAAAAGGTTAAAAAAGAGTAAATGCACTTACTTCAACCCTTTAGGCGCAATCAAGCACCACTGCTCGGGGGTCGTCGGCACGGGCGGGAGCTTTGTACCGCCACGCTGGTAGACCTTCTTGCCCTTCTCAACTAGCTCGTCGTCGCTGTAGCTATCATCAAAAAAGGTGTCCTCGCTACCATCAGTAGGGTGACTAGCCTCCGGAGTCTCGTGGGAAGAAGACTCCGGGACCGTAATCACATGGGGCGAAGGATCGGCGACCCGAGTCTGGTGGGCCGAAGGACCCGAGTCGGACGGGTCCACGTCAGGCGCAGGATCGGTGACCCGAGTCTGGTGGGCCGAAGGACCCGAGTATGATGGGTCCACGTTAGACGGAGCAGTCATGTGGTCGGATGAAACAGCTGGCGGTGGCGGCGAGGAAGGCGTAGCAGCGTTCCTACCTCTCTCACTGCCACGTCCACCTCTAGCAGCCTTCTTCAACCTCCCCCGACCTCTCCCAGCCGAAGAAGAAGCGCCCGCCTCTGCTGTTTGTATACTGTCTAGCAGCGCTCTCCGGAGGGGCTAGGGTGGAATAATGGAACCACCCCTCCGGCCAGTAGCGCTCGCAGGAGGCTCCGGGCGCTCTGGACCCTTGCCGACCATCCTGTCAACACCTGCAACGACAAAAGGTAAATGAAATTAGTACAACATAAAAAATTTGTATACCTGACATGAATAATATGTACATAATTTAAGTGTATACTCATCATGAAATTTGCTGGGGTTGGGGTGTGGTGTCAGGGTGTCGGGGTCTATTGGGGTGTCAGGGCATCGGGGTGTCAGGGTCAGGGTCGTGGCATGGTGTCCTGATGTCAGGGTGTGGTGTCAGGGTGTCGGGGGTC
>LR738713.1:305430318-305468599 GCA_902687465.1 Secale cereale | reverse complement strand
GGCGAGGTGGGGCGGCGAGGTGGGGCGGCGAGCGGGGCGGCGAGGGTGGCAGGGGGTCAGGGGCGGCGAGGCCGGCAACCGGTGATGAGAGAGTGGTGGGGGTCGGGGTGGGAAAGAGGGGCAGGGGGTCAGGGGCGGGGCACCATTAGGGTTAGATGGCGTTTTCTTTGCCGTCCACTAGCAGACGGCAAAGAGGTGGGTGGACCATTGCAGCTTACTCGCGTCCAGTGGTCCCCACCACTAGCTCTTTGCCGTCCGCTGGCAGATGGCAAAGAATCTTTGCCGTCTGTGGCTGGTGGCAAAAATAATATTTGCCATCGTCCATTTGTTTGCCTTCTGCTTTCTCGTGGCTGACGGCAAAGACCTTCTTTGCCGTCCGCTAGCAGACGGCAAAGAACTGACAGACGGCAAAATCCCTTATTCCAGTAGAGTAGGTTTCACTAGAGGCTTCTCTCAAGATAGCAAATATCACGGCGGGCAAACAAATTACTTCCAAGCAATTCATAGTAGATCGCATAATTATGATGATATCTAAGGCAATGGTCATGAATTTAGGCATCACGTTCATGTCAAGTAGACTGACTCCTGCCTACATTTACTACTGTTACTCCACACATCGACTGAAACAATTCTGCATCTAGAGTATTAAGTCCATAAAGAACAGAGTAACGCATTAAGTAAGATGACATGATGTAGCGGAATTAACCCAAGCAATATGATGAAAACCCCATCTTGTTATCCTCGATGGAAACAATACAATACATGTCATGTCCCTTTCTGTCACTAGGATTGAGCACCGCAAGATTGAACCCAAAGAAAAGCACTTCTCCCATTGCAAGAAAAATCAATCTAGTTGGCCAAACCAAACAATAGTTCGAAGAGAATTATTAAGATATCATATCATACATATAAGAATTCACAGAAGATTCAAATAATATTCATAGATAAGCTGATCATAAATCCATAGTTCATCGGATCTAGGCAAACACACACCGCAAAAAGAAGATTACATCGGATAGATCTCCAGGAACATCGAGGAGAACATGGTATTGAGAATCAAAGCGAGAGAAGAAGCCATCTAGCTACTAGCTATGGACCAGTAGGTCTGTGGTAAACAACTCACGCTTCATTGGAAGGGTAATAGGGTTGATTTAGATGCCCTCCGTGGTTGAATCCCCCTCCGACAGAGTACCGGAAAAGGCCTCTAGATGGGATCTCATGGATACCGAAAGTCATGGCGGTGGAAAAGTGGTTTCGATGCCTCCTCTAGGGTTTCTGGAATATATGTGAATACACAGGCGGAAGAAATAGGTTGGTGGAGTCACGGGGGGCCCACAAGGGTAGGGGGGTGCACCCTACCCCCTACGCGAGCCGTCCATCCTTGTGGCTGCCTCGTGGATCCCTTAACATGCACTCCAAGTCCTCTGGATGTCTTATGGTCCAAGAAAAATCCTCGTAAAGTTTCGTTCCATTTGATATTCCTTTTTTGCGAAACTCAAAAAACAAGGAAAAAAACAGAAACTGGCACTGGGCTCTAGGTTAATTAGTTAGTCCCAAAAATAATATAATATAGGATAATAATACATATAAAACATCCAAAATATATAATATAATAGCATGGAACAATAAAAAATTATAGATAAATTGGAGACGTATCAAGCATCCCCAATCTTAATTCCTGCTCGTCCCCGAGTAGGTAAATGATAAAAATAGAATTTTTGATGTGGAATGCTACCTATCATATTTATCAATGTAATTCTTATTTATTGTGGCATGAATGTTCAGATCCGTAAGACTCAAAACAAAAGTTTATCAATATCAAAACAATAATGCTTCAACCAAACTGAAAGCAATCTATAAAGCTTCAAAAAATAACATGGCTAAAAGAAGTTATCCCTACAAAATCATATAGTCTTTAATGCTCCATCTTCTTAACACAAAGTATAAATCATTCCCATCCTGGTGTCAATCAAGCAATTGTTTTCATACTTTAACATTCTTAAACCTTTTCAACTCTTCAAGCAATACATGAGCGTGGGCCATGGACATAGCACTATGGGTGGAATGGAAGGTGGTGATGGACAAAAGAAGGGAGAAAGTCTCACATCAGCTAGGCAAATCAATGGACTATGGAGATGTCCATCAATTGATATCAATGTGAGTGAGTGGGGATTTCCATGTAACGTATGCACTAGAGCTATAAGTGTATGAGAGCTCAAAAGAAAACTAGTGGGTGTGCATCAACTTGCTTGCTCATGAAGACCTAGGGCATTTGAGGAAGCCCATCGTTGGAATATACAAGCCAAGTTCTATATGTAAAAATTCCCACTAGTATATGAAAGTGAAAACATAGGAGACTCTCTATCTCAAAGAACATGGTGTTACTTTGAAGCACATGTGTGGAAAAGGATAGTAACATTGTCCCTTCTCTCTTTTTCTCTCATTTTTTCCTTTTTTCTCTTCTTTTGTTTTTTTAGGCTCCTATTTTTTTTTGGAGACCCTTTTTTTTGGAGACTCTTTTGGCCTCTTTATTTATAACCTCACATGGGAATATGTTCTAATTATGATGATCATAAAAGTTTTATTTACTTACAACTCGATACTAGAACAAAGATATGACTCTATATGGATGCCTCCGGCGGTGTGTCGGGATGTACAATGATCTAGAGTGACATGTATGAAAAATATGAACGGTGGCTTTGTTAAAAATACTATGTCAACTACATGATCATGCAAAGCAATATGACAAGGATGATGCGTGTCATAATAAACGGAACGGTGGAGTTACATGGCAATATATCTCGGAATGGCTATGGAAATGCCATAATAGATAGGTATGGTCGCTGTTTTTAGGAAGGATATAAGGTGGTTTGATGCACCGGCGAAAGTTGCGCGGCACTGGAGTGGCTAGCAAGGTGGAAGCGTTAGCCCTCATAGCAAAGTACTACGACGCATGCCCCTAGGGGGGAGGTTGGTAGGAGTTAACTATATCGCGCCCCCAACATCCACGCAAAGATAAACAATCAAGATACAATGCACTCCAATTCGGTTACATAGTTAGGATACCATACATGCATGCTACGGGAATCACAAACATTAACACAATTATTTCTTTGACTTCACAAACTACCATTAGCATGACTCTAATATTATCATCTTAACATCTCAAAACAATTATAAGGAGTTAAACTTTTCATAGTATTCAGTGCTCTATACATGAAAGTTTTTATTATATCTCGTTTGGATGCTTATCATATTAGGACTAAATTCATAACCCAAGCAATTTACCATGCTGTTTTTAAGGACTATCAAAATAATATAAGTGAAGCAAGAGAGTTCAACAATTTCTACGAAATAAAACCACCACCGTGCTCTAAAAAGATAGAAGTGAAGCACTAGAGCAAAATTGCCAAGCTCGAAAGATATAAGTGAAGCACATAGAGTATTCTAATAAATCACGATTAAAGCGTGTCCCTCTCAAAAGGTGTGTACATCAAGTATTATTGTGGCAAACTAAAAAGCAAAGACTCATATCATACAAGACGCTCCAAGCAAAACACATATCATGTGGTGAATAAAAATATAGCCACAAGTAAAGTTACCGATAGATGAAGATGAAAAAGGGGATGCCTTCCCGGGGCATCCCCAAGCTTAGGCTCTTAGTTGTCCTTGAATTTTACCTTGGGGTGCCTTGGGCATCCCCAAGATTAGGCTCTTGCCACTCCTTATTCCATAGTCCATCAAATCCTTACCCAAAACTTGAAAACTTCACAACACAAAACTCAACAGAAATCTCGTGAGCTTCGTTAGTAAAACAAAGCAAATAACCACTCGAGGTACTGTTGCGATCTTATTCTTATTTTTTATTGGTGTAATATCTACTGTATTCCAACTTTTCCAAGATTCATACCCCCCGATACTGGCGATAGATTCATCAAAATAAGCAAACAACACATAGAAAACAAAATCTGTCAAATACAGAACAGCCTGTAGCAATCTTCAAACTTCACATACTTTTGTAACTCTTAAAATTCTGAAACATTTGGATGACGTGGGGAATTTGTATATCAATTTTGTCTAAAAATTTCAGAAGGTATTCACGTTCCAGTGAATTATTTTATTTTCTGCAATGGGCGCAAAAGTTTCTGTTTTTCAGCAAAATCAAATCAACGATCACCGTAAGCCATCCCAAAGGTCTTACTTGGCTCAAACACTAATTAAAATACCGAAACACAATTACTACAGAAGTCACTCTATGCGTTCGGTTCATTCCGTTTGGATGGTTCAGTTTATACGGTTTCTGGTTTGTATGGTATTAATACTTCGGTTTATACGGTATGAAATTAAAATACGGTTTGGTTTCGAATATAGCAATTTATTTCGGTATGTACCATAATAACCAAAGTTGACGTGAATTTGAAAATGGCATACTATATTTTACAAATTTATAATTCAAAACGCATACTTTTTTAATACAAATGATATATAACTTTATATAAGTATATATGCATGCCTGAATTCATGCCTTGAAAGGTTATGGACGTGCTTAGCATTTTTGCAAGAGAAAAATTACTATGTTACAAGAAAAAATGGATGTTCTTTGCAGGAAATTTTACTCCTATATAAGAAAAATGACTACTTGTATCATTGTTTCCTTCAAGAAATATAAATATATTTTTATTTCGGTTTATTCGATTAACCATTCGGTTTTCGGTATATACCTTAAGAACAAAAATTCAAAACGGTATGAAAAGTTCATACCATATCGAAACCAGAAACCATAAAAACCGTGAATTCATTTTGGTTCGGTATGGTTTTCGGTTCGGTTTTAAAATGCACAGAGTGATACAGAAGTAATAATGTGTGAAAATTGAAAAACAGAACCAAAAAGCAAAAACCAAAAATAAAATTGGGTTGCCTCCCAACAAGCGCTATCGTTTAACGCCCTTAGCTAGGCATAAAACACGAATAGATCTACTTACTGTCATCTTTGGTCCTACCTCTTTTAGTAAGGTTATGCTCAAATCCAGGAGGCTCCTTGCGCTTCCCATCATCTTCAGCAATTTTTATGTCTAGAGCATCCAACCGTTTGTTGCAAAGAGTGATCAACATATTCATGCGGTGAAGGTTTCATCGATATTTTTGAGAGGCTCAATAGATTTTTGCAAATCAACCAATTTTTTCTGTACTTTGCATAACTTTTCCAAGACTTGTGTTTTTTCTTGGGTATTATCGAATGCCTCTGGTGGGTATGGTATTCCTACCATACCCTCTATTATCTCAAACGCAATGTTGACATCGATCTCTATAAAATTTCCTTTAGCAGAAAAATCCATAAGGTGCCTATGGGGCATGTTTAAACCAATGTAAAAATTGCGAAGTAGAATCTTAATGTCCTCCTTTGTAGTGCAGATGCGATATGACTCTATCATCCGGTACCAAGTATCCTTTAAGTTTTCTCCTTGTTTCAGCTTGAAGTTAAGAACTTCAAAGTCTGAAGACAAAGGAGGGATATTGGTGCTAGCCATTTAAAGCAAGGCAAATGATCTAACACATGAGCAAGCAAACAAAAAGGCGAAAGGAAGAGGGGTGAAGAAAAGTCGAAGGAAAAAGGAAAAAGAAAAAAGAAAAAGGGAAATCTTTTCGAAAAATTGTTTTAGAAGTGGGGGAGAGGAAAATGAGAGGCGAATGGCAAATTGTGTAAATGAAAGAGATGATAGTTTTATGAAGGGTACTTGGTATGTCTTGATTTGTCATAGATCTCAACTGCGCCAAAGATTGGCGAGTTGACAGGAGACAAATCTTGACTCTTGACTTGGCGAAAATCTCCTCGGCAATGGCGACAGAAACTGTTCCTGCTACCTCTTGAGCTTGCATTTGTTTTTCCCTTCATGTGGAATGGGTTATGCAGCAAAAGAGAGTATGTATTTCCCTCAGTTTGATTACCAAGGAATCAATCCAGTAGGAGACAATGCGCAAGTCGCCAAATACCAACACAAACAATAAACAACTTGCACCCAACGCAATAAAGGGGTTGTAAATCCCTTCACGGTTATTTGCAAAAGTGAGATCTCATAGAGATAGATAAACTATAAAGTAAATAATTTTGTATTTTGGTTTATAGATTGGACAGTAAAAGATTGCAAAATAGTAAATCGGAAACTAGTATTGTAGATTGGAAACTTATATGATGGAAAATAGACCCGGGGCCATAGGTTTCACTAGAGGCTTCTCTCAACATAGCAAATATCACGACGGGTAAACAAATTACTGCCAAGCAATTCATAGCAGAGCGCATAATTATGATGATATCTAAGGCAATGGTCATGAATATAGGGATCACGTCCGTGTCAAGTAGACCAACTCCTGCTTGCATCTACTACTATTATTCCACACATCGACTTAAATTATTCTGCGTCTAGAGTATTAAGTCCATAAAGAACAGAGTAACTCATTAAGTAAGATGACATGATGTAGCGGAATTAACTCAAGCAATATGCTGAAAAACCCATCTTGTTATCCTCGATGGCAACAATACAATACGTGTCATGTCCCTTTTGGTCACTGGGATTGAGCACCGCAAGATCGAACCCAAAGCAAAGCACTTCTCCCATTGCAAGAAAAATCAATCTAGTTGGACAAACAAACCAATAGTTCGAAGAGAATTACTAAGATATCAAATAATGCATATAATAATTCATAAAAGATTCAAATAATATTCATAGATAAGATGATCGTAAATCCATAATTCATCGGATCTTAGCAAACACACACCGCAAAAGAAGATTACATCGGATAGATCTGCAAGAACATCGAGGAGAACATGGTATTTAGAATAAAAGAGAGAGAAGACGTCATCTAGCTACTAGCTATGAACCCGTAGGTCCGTGGTAAACTACTCACGCTTCATCGGAAGGGCAATCGGGTTGATGTAGATGCCCTCCGTGGTCGAATCCCCCTCCGACAGAGTCCCGGAAAAGGCTTCCAGATTGGATCTCGTGGATACAGAAAGGTACAGCGGTGGAAAAGTGGTTTCGATGCCTCCTATAGGGTTTCTGGAATATATGTGAATATATAGGCGGAAGAAATAGGTCAGTGGGGGTGCCCTCTCCCTGGGCGCACCCTCCGTCCTTGTGGCTACCTCATGGCTCCCGTGACATGCACTCCAAGTCCTCTGGATGTATTCTGGTCCAAGAAAAATCCTCGTAATGTTTTGTTCCGTTTGGACTCCGTTTGATATTCCTTTTCTGCGAAACTCAAGAACAAGGAAAAAAAGAAACTGGCACTGGGCTTTAGGTTAGTAAGTTAGTCCCAAAAATAATACTCTCTCCGTTCCTTGATATAAGGTTTATAAATTTTTGAGAAAAAAATCTGAATTATAAGGTGCATTGCATTGCACCACTTGTTTGGATTTTTATGGTTTTGATTACATTTCCTTTTATCAGGTAAGATCCTCTATTTTCTCATGTCAATTAGTCATGTGTAATCTCGCCCAAAACTTGTGAATTTTTTCCTCCACATGTGTTCTTTAATTTCCATGCCAAGAACTAGACACCCTATATTTAGGAATGGAAGGAGTATAAAATAGCATAATAATGCATATAAAACATCCAAAACTGATAATATAATAACACAGAACAATAAAAAAATTATAGATACGTTGGAGACGTATCATGAGTGTGGGCGATAGGGGGAGTCCTTCCCACACGACCCAGAAACTGTCGGGGATAAGCCCTCTGGTCACATACGCTTGGAAAAATAAGGCCGTGTGCGATGGCCAAGCAATCGAATATAATTATACATGCCCAATCGATTCCGGTCATAAGTACATCCCACACAGTCAAGTCCCAAACAAACTTTTCCATTCGCATGTACATCCCACACAGTCAATCCAAGAAATATGTTTCCGTTCATATGTACAACCCACACGGTTAAGACAAGAAGTACGTTTCCGGTCATGTGTACATCGCACACAGTCAATCCAGGGAAACTTTCACACATACATCACACACATTTTTTCCCATTAAATCAATTGTGACAACGTCTCCATTGCATAGGATATTAACAATTTTATCGTTTGTGTTATTGAATGATCATGCATGGTGCATAGAAGAAACTGTGTGGCATAGGTTGTCTATCACACGCTTTTTATGTGGAAAACATTTATGCTAGGTGGCCTAATGCAAAGACTTTTCAAGAGGAAGTCATGTGTGATTGTTCATTGATGCAACATGTTTTCTTCCTAGAAACTGTGTGGGTTTTCTAAGGTCATCGCCCATGGTGGTTCCCATTAACCATTTGCAATAGAAAAACCCAATTAGCAGGCTAATTGGCCTATTATTAATAATCCAATTATTAATCAAATTGACATGTCATATTAAGCACATGATATATTTCATTCTCGTATTACAGAACCAGGATTTCATAATTGAAATACATCAGAGTACAACATCATATAGCTTCATCACTCAGTTACACCATATAGGCATATAGCTAGCTACCCCATTACACAACTGCACCATCACCAAGTTTCACATGCAACATCTATAACCTTAGGAAATTAGCATCATAGCCGGTAGAGAGACAGATGAAACTCATCTGGAAAACTGCTGAAGCAGAAGGCGAATATTGAGCCTTCATTGATGTTGAAGGTCTTTGTAACTTTAGGCCAGTGCATGTGGATGATTAACCGTCCATCCTTCGTCCTCCTGAGGAAGACTTCAATATTGTACTGTGGGTGTTGTATGAATACCTTCCTCGCCTCCGGACCATACAGGTGGTTTGATAGGTAATCATCCGTCAACTGATTTGGAAAGGCCTGCAAATAAAGATATGCATAAATATTTTCTCTAAATTTGGAAATGGCGCAAAGGAATAAAAAATACAAGGTATAATAGCTAGTACCATCCTGTAGTGCACTGATGTCTTCTTCATTGTCCAGACAAAGATCTTGTTGTTTTTTGTCGCTAGTTTCTTTATCATAACAATCTTTCTGAGTTTCTTAACTTGACTGATATTCATGAACAACTCATTTCCCCATATGCAAAATGGGTCGAACAATCGGTCAAAACCTCCGATAGCAGGACCTACATGTGCAAGACCAAATTGTTAAAAACCTAAATATTATAATGGTTCCCACAATTGCATAATGATGTGCTATTAGACAAAGGACCATGCATGTGCAAACCTCGATTGTAAACCTCAGTGCTTCCCATTGTTTCCCTACAACACACGTAAGGTTGTTATTGATCAGGTTAAGTGAGCGTATGATGCTATCAATAAAACATGTCGATGAAAAATAAACAGATTGCAGATTCAGCAGATGAATTTAAGTGAGGGTATGATGGTATAGCCATTTATCCAAACCAAGCATGATTAAGAACTAGAAAATACAACAATTGCATACGTTTCTCATGTATTTAGTACAACCAAATTTGATTTATTCCTCACATGCATAACAATATAAAATTGTACCCACAACAATTGAACATCGCATTGTGGAATTGAACCAAATAGTTAACCAAACACCACCACAAAGGAACCAAACATTAATTGAGCACCACATTGCACAATATAACATACTCCTAATAGAAGATCAAACAGTTAACCAAACCAAACATGCTTAACAACCTGGAAATATAGCACTTGTATTTGTTTCTCATGTATTTAGTACAACCAAATTTGATTTATTTCTCACATGATAGACAATAAAAAATGGACCCACCATAATTGAACATCGCATTGCAGAATTGAACCAAGAAGTTAACTAATTAAACATCTCAACAGATGAACCAAACATTAATTGAGCACCACATTGCACGATATATAACATACTAGAAGATCAAACAGTTAACCGAACCAAGCATGCTTGAAAACTTGGAAATATAGCAATTGTATTTGTTTTTCATGTATTTTGTATAGCCAAACTCGATTTATTTCTCACATGGAAGACAATACAAAATTGCACCCAGAAGAATTGAACTACACATTGCAGAATTTAACCAAATAGTTAACTGAAGACGACAACAAATTAACCAAACAGTTAAAAGTAAGTACCACATTGCATGACATATAGAACATATACACTAGAGGAACAGATTGCATGGTAAAAGTACATAGGACAATTCACTAGAATTTGTTAAGGAAAGGCAGGAGCAGCACATGCAACGGGTAAACCGGGCATGCTTAACCGGAGTACCTAGCTAACTGAACATAGGTCCTTATAGTGAGCTAATAAGACAAGCTGCGCCTCATCGTCGGAGATATTGATGATAATTGACTCCTTGGACATGGAAGAGGGCGAGGCCTCCACATCGTGGGTGCCCTCCTTGTAGTGGTGAGTTGCCTGAGCCGCTCCGGGCACCAAAGTACTAGCTCTCGAGTTGAGGTAAGCACGGGCACGCTGACAAAAAACCATGAACTATCATTTAAAGCAGTCAACCACGTCTCGGTTTAGCGCGCGAGGCGTCGATGGTGGCCTCGACGGCGAGGTCCTCCTCCAAGATCTGGGGGTCGGCACGAATGGCAGCCATCGCGACCTCATCCGCGTGCGTGACCGCGATTTGCTTCTTCACTGCCAAATGCTCCTTGAGCTCCTGGCTATACCACATGCACCATGGCTTAGGGTGGCGCTTATTTGGGACAAGGGTCGGTGATTTGGGTGGAAGGTGTCACTCCGCCGGTCGGGGCATGTGGGATGTAGAAGGAGGAGAAGGATGAGGTTCGAGTGTGGATTACCTGCCTAGATGGACGAGGCCGAGCAGCGTGAAGGAGGGTCGTCGGTGAGGAGGCAGCACTCCAAGCAAGGGGTGAAGGTTTGAACTTGGAAAGGAATGCAAAAACAGGGGAAATGTGGCTTTTGGTAAGGAGCAGGGGGCGGGAAGGTACATATTTCCGCGGAAGCCAAAACTTTTGGCTCGGTGCATCGGAAAACCTGGCGCGCAAAGTGTCATCGGACACTGTCCCTTATTCAATACTATGTACGATATGTGAACATCACAAACGATTCATATAGCTTACCTCGTGTGTGATGAGTTTGAACGTGCACATTTTGGTCTGAATTTCCCTGGTTACAGTGGTCATCCACAGTCATTGCATAACTTGGGTACACAAAGGAGCCTACAACACACCCACACTTCTTAATCGAGCAAGTTCAACAATTAAACAGAGCTAGCTGACCTAAACATTTATCTTAACAAATTGAAGACCGACACTGTAAATTAAACAAAGAGTACTACTCCGGCTAGCGCTCGTCGATCTCTGCTGCCTCCTCCATGTCCAGCTCGCGCCCGATGATCTCCTAGGGAAGGGCTCCATGGCATCCATCACACCATACTCCACAAGCATCTCGCCATTCACGTCTACCATCTCTTTGGAAAAGGATGCCATGAGACAGGCGTTGGCGGCCACAATATCAGCTTGGAAGGGCTCCGTCGTGGCAAGGTATGCCGCAAAGGATTGGACGACTGCTCAAACACTCTCGACGATTTAAAACTCTTCGGCCGTTGGTTGCCAACCGTTATCGGAGAAGCTTTGTTCGATTTATACGTTGACCGGCAAGAGTTGGGCGTGGGCAGCCTTGGCATGGTCGTGTGCGGCCTCCATCAGGGCTAAGGCTGCCACTGCAGAACGGTAGCTCCTGTGCCACTCTCGCGAGTTGCTATTCCCGACGCAGATGTTGCTGTTGTCACCCGAGCAGCAACAACTACTGTTTGGGCTGCCTTGGCCGCCCGGTCGCAGATTGCGGCCGTGCTCAGGCAGCTTGTTAGCACATGCATGGCGGCTGCGGCGGTTCTCTCGCCTGAGTGGGCCGCAGTAGTGGCCCTCACGATGTGTGTCCACGTCCCCATCTTTCACCAGCGATGATTGAACAATGAAATGATATTTGGGGAGCGAGCTAGTGTGCTTGACGTGCCAGACGTGGACTGTAGCCGACACACCTTCTCGCGTAAGCCATATACGTACTATACTCCGGCAGTGCTCCAAGATATTTTGTAATGCATCTCACACGGTTGGTGATAGAAAACTGGTGTGCGATCTACTTGATTTTTCATCTTGATTTGAAATACATAATGGGGTCACGGTTGCAAAGGAGGGTGTTTGAATTGCTAGAACATTTATCTGCAGTGAACATGCAACTATAGGTGTGTCGTCAAAAAAATCAAAATTATTCTGGGTTCGTTTGGACTTTTTTTATAAATGAACTTGGTTTTCTAGGCATTTGATGTGCATAATTCAAAATTAAACTACATGCACATGCTCCAGTGCACCAAAATGGGTTGTAAAGTTGTATATGTGCCCATGTGTTGATGCTTATGTCCCACACAAGAATTGGGGATGAATTTCAAACACCTCGGCACCGTGGCTCATCGATAAATATTGAGATACTTGGTTTTGTAATTCTAGTAAATCCAAAACTCGTCTGAATGTCATGAACATTGGCATGCTTTCATTGAATGACATCTACATGCTGGGGTACAAAAATGTGTCCCATTTGGGGAGGTTTTGATATGAGCTACTCACAAACCAGAGCTTCTCACAAGAAGCCTCAATGCCCCATGGTTTCGATAGGGAACATGTCACCTTTGTGGACAAAACGATATTCGTCGCCTCTTCTTGCTTTCAATTTTTTTCAGGTGTCAATATAGAACCACGGGAGTGTCGTGTTAAATTTTGGAATTTATCAGCATTCGTTTGGACAGTTTTATACGTTAATTGAGTTTTTTAGCAATTCATGTGCATAATTAAAATTTGAACACCATGCACATTGTAACATCTCAAAGTTCTAAATTTTGGAATGTTATAAATAAATAGTTTTGATTGTTTGTTTGATCGTGGTGTGGTTGCTTGTGTGAAATTGAGTGAAACATGAAACTTTTGAAAGTTTAATGAGAGGGAATGAAATGACTTTCCCAAACTTTCACCTTGCATTTATGATCTCCGTGAAATTAAATTCATTTCATCACAAAACCCTAGAGTGAAGATGATATGACTTCTTCCATTTAAATAAATGAAAAGGGTTTTTAAAATATTTGAATTCCATTTGAAAATATTTGAAATTCAGAAACTTTATTTAACCCAATGATTTTCATGAGAGAAGCTAAAATGACTTCTTCAAATTATAAGAAATATGAGTTGGAAGTTTAAAAGAAACAAATTGAAAGTCCCTTTTGAAATATTTTGAAACCCACTTTCAAATTTAAGGTATTTGGTTTTTATTCAAATTATTTTTTCTCCAAAAATAAAATATATGGAAAATAGGGTAAAATGATTCCCTACAATAGAAAATTGGAGATAAATGAGTTTGAAATGATTTTGGTATTTTAAAAATATTTTATTTGGTTCTTAAAAAAACCAATGACGCTATTTGCTTTATTTAAATTTATGTGGATTTCATTTGACTCTAGAAAAATGTTCATGTTGTAGGAAAAAAATCAATTTTTTTTATATATAATATGCCTATATTATATTTTCGTTTTATTTGGTTTTATTTATTTTCTTTGTGTGAGTTGAGAAAAAAGGGGCCGCCTAGCCGGGCCAACCCGGCCAACCGGGTCAGGCCAGCCGCAGCCGAGCCAGCCACGCGCCCCGCACGCGGAGCAGCCCGGCACCCGCTCGCCCGTTCGCTCGTGCCCGAACTGCCACTACCGCTGTCGCCAACAGGTGGGACCCGCCTGTCGGGACCGTCTTCCCCATGCCGACGGGAGTCCGCCTCCCGCACGAGTCGCCGCCCGCCGTCGTGGCCGACTCAAACTCCACGCTGCGCCGCGCCCTGCCTTGCCCCTCGCCCAAGCCACCGCCTCCTCCCCCCTATAAAACCCGGGGCCCTCTATCCCCTCTCTCCTCGCCTCGCGCCGCCGCCGCACATCCGCCCGTCGCCGCGCCTCTGTCACTGCCGCCGCACACCTGCGCCACGGCCGCTCCGCCTCAGCCGCCCGAGCCCGCAGCCGCCCGAGCCGCTTGCACTCCGCCTTGCCGCCTCGCCTAGTCTCGCCACCGACGAGCCACCGCCGCCGGATCCCGCCGAAAACAGCCGGTAAAACCACCGTCGAAAACCGCCCGTTTTTTTTTTTAATTTTTGCTTATGGTTTTTTTATTATTAAACCCGATCGGTTTTCGTTTCATTTTTTATAAAACCCATTTCGTTTTTGAGTGTAGTTATTCCGAAAACGCTCTCTGTTTAGATCTTAATAGCGAGCGTTCGCTCGATAGTTTTTTCAAACTAGCACAACTTTTTACTCGTTTGTCCAAATCCAACAAAACCAATGCCAAATTCTTCATCATGATCTCATCTATCTAGATAACCAAACTAAAAATATTTTTGAAAGTTTTAAAATTGGAATTCAAACATATTTAAATTTAAACTTCTTTGTGTCATAACTTGAGTTTTGTAACTCCGTTTGAGTTGATTCCTTTTGCAAATCGAGGCTCTTGACCTAAACTTTCTGATAAGGCCAAATTCACTTGATTTTGGTATTGTTAGAAATTGTTTTATGTTGCAAGATTTATTTTCTTATTTTCGAAGTTTTCCGAGATCTTATCTTTGGTTCTTTTCCATGATTGCTTATGTGTGGTTACTATTGCTTGTTTATGATAGATTGATCGGAGTGTGACGAGTAGGTCTATCATGAGTTGTGAGTGCGAAGAATCTACATCAACAGTACAAGGCAAGTTCACACTTTGATCATACTCCTCCTATACCTAGGATTTGCATGAGTAGGACTCGGATACATGTGGGATTGCTTTGTAGTTCATGAGTAGGAAACTATGACTTGTGATCAACCCCGGGATTATATGCTTTGTTACTTATTTCTTAGCCAAGCTCGTAGACGTGGATTGGTATGTGAGATTCATGAAAGTTGTGAGTGTAATAATAACTAAGAGGAAGTTTAAGGTGGCAACATTTACACACATCTGGGTGGAATGGTTGGGGCACCGTGCAGAAACCAGTGGCTTACCCGAGCACCTAGAGAAACCAGTGTTTGCCCTAGGGGATCCCGAAGGACCCGTGTGATCACCCTATGGAATGCCACCCAGGATCAAAGAGATCATATGATACTTCATGCCTAGAAACTTCCATGTGAGCCACAAGCCATTATGGGCTCTCGCATAGTTGAGTAAGTTTCGGGAAACCTTTCCATGATGGCCTCGTAGATGTAGGGGGATTGTAGGTATACTGATCAATCTATCGGTTAAGGGGACCTCTTAGGAAAGACTGTGTCTTGATCATCCGTTTCTCAAACATCAAGTAGTGCGAGAAATTCAACGAAGGCGATCGAGTCTTGTGGGGAAAATTGCAAAAACCTCAGCAGAGTGTACACACTATTCATGAATAGCCGTGTCACCGGTTATGGATAACTTCGAGTATCTAGAAGTGGATTATTTGTTGATCTCATCACTCTATATAATTAAATTGTTGGGTTACTAATGATATTGGTGATTTTGGTATTGAGATGGGGGAACCACTCTCAATATTGATTAATTCAACTGAGTAGTAAATAAATTTATTCCTTTGTTCTAGGGAAAAACTATCTTTATGCAAAAATGACCTTACAACCTCCACCAGCCAAATATGCATGTAGTGATAGATATTGTTCAACATTATTCTATGTTGTGAATTTACCAGTACATTCAATGTACTGACCTACATGGCTGCAACGTCTCATGTCGCAGGATTTATCCGACAAGTAAGTGATACGTTAGGGTGTGATGTCTACACTCAACTTTGCCGTTGGTGTTGCTGGGACTCCACAACCTTGTTGTTACTTCCGCTATGTTGATTGAGGTAATAGTATTTACGTTACTTTATACATGTGATTTACCTCTGTTATAAATCCTCGAGTATTGTGTGTGTCAGCATACTGATCCAGGGATGATACTTAAGCACAGAGACTTCGATCCATTGGGATTGTGGTCGCTACACACATGCTCCAGTTCATATAAATGGGTTGAAAACTCAAATGTGTGTCCTTGGTTGCATGCTTATTAGGTGCCATGCAAGAAATGGGAATGATTGCTAAACACCTTACCACTATCGCTCATCCTCTAACATTGAGATACATGGATTTAAAATTATAGTAAATAGAAAACTTGTCTGAAATTCATGAAACTTAACATGCTATCATGGAACATCATCAACATGTCATGGTAAAAATCTTGTCCCATTTGGGGCAGGTTTGGGTATAATCTTCTCACAACAAGCCTCATGGTTCCGGTAGGGAACGTGTCACCTTTGTGGACGAAATGATATTCGTTGCCTCTTCTTGCTTTCAATTTTTTTCTAGTGTCAACATGAAACAACAGGAGTGTTGTGTTAAATTTAGGAATTTTTCAGGGTTCTTTTGGACATTTTTATACACTAACTGAGTTTTCTATGCATTTATGTGCAAATTCAAATTTGAACTACATGCACATGCTCCGGTGCATATAAATGGGTTGAAAAATCAAATGTGTGTCCTTGGTTGCATGCTTAGGTCCCATGCAAGAAATGGGAATGAATGTCAAACATCTTGCCAATGTCGCTCGGCCTCTAGCATTGAGATACATGGTCTGAATTTCATGAAACTTGGCATGCTATCATTGTCAGAGATATTGACCACGGTTGTCCTCATCGACCACCCATGGTATTTCAAGACAATTGGGGGCCGCCTATTACCCGCCGGCCGCCTGCTCATCGGGCCGCCTCCTGGGGCCGCAACGCCCAGGAGCCGGCTGCCAGCAGGCGGCGGGGCGTGGACAGGCAGCAGCCTCATGACCGTCACCCAGAAGACGGCCCCACGCTTCCCCCTCGGGACGTGTGCTGGGGAACCATGACAAGACTAAGGCATGGCTATAGTTGAGCATGTCCTTAGAAAATCTATAAGGGCGTGGCTACAATGAGGGCATATCTTACGGACACTCCTTAGGAGGCGTATCACTATAGCCATGTTGCAGATGACATAGCCACGGTCAGAGGACGCCATGATCCCACTACCCATAGGCGGCTGGCCCCACCAGCCAGTGGTTGAACAAGAAGCAAGCGACCCTTGGCACACGGCCTGGGGGACGGGCCGCCTGGTAGCAGGCGACTAACCGTGCCCTAGGAGTCTGAACCCCATCAAGATGACAAGACAGGACGTGGCGGCGGTGTATGGCAGGAGGCGGCGGCACTGTAGCCATTCCCCACCTGACGATGCTACCGTCAGCAGAAGAGCGTCCATAGTGAAAAGAAAACATGAGGGCCCGCAGACGGCGGGCCCCAACAAATAGGCGGGAAGGATGGCACCCGAAGACGCTGACAACTGGGGGCCATTCCGCCTAGATTACCGTTGTACCCCTAGGGGTAGGCCTATATAAACCCCCAGGGTCCTCCATGTGGAGGGGTTGGACCAAGAAGAGAGACGAAAGAGAGACACACCGATAGGGAGAAACCCTAGCGATGACCCGCACTCCCTAGAGAGAAGATAGAGAGCTAACCTTGCCCTTCTTCCTCCTCTAGACGACACAGCTCAAGGAGCAAGCCTGTAGCTACCATATTGACATTAGTCATGACGCGGAGTCCCCGCAGAGCAGGACTAGGGGTGTTATCTCCACGGAGAGCCCCAAACCTGGGTAAGATTCGTAGGCGTCCTAAGTATCGCCTTATCCCGCTTCCAGGGCCCGGCGACGTTCTATTGTCCCCATGCATGATAACCATCCTTTGGCATATGTCGCACCAAAACCCCGACAATCATGGAATGTCATCAACATGTCATGGTAAAAATATTGTCCCATTTGGGACAACTTGGGGGTTTAAGGTTCTCACAAAACAAGAGCTTCACACAACAAGCCTCATGGTTCCGGTAGGGAACGGTTCACCTTTGTGGACGAACGATATTCCTTGCCTCTTGCTTTCAAACTTTTTCTTGTGTCAACATAGAACAACATGAGTGTTGTGTTCAATTTTGGAATTTTTTCCGGGTTCGTTTGGACATTTTTATACATTAACTGAGTTTTCTATGCATTTATGTGCATAGTTAAAATTTGAACTATAGGGACATGCTCTAGTGCATATAAATGGGTTCAAAAATCAAATGTGTGTCCTTGGTTGCATGCGTAGGTCCCATGCAAGAAATGGGAATAAATGTCAAACACCTTGCCACCGTCACTCGGCCACAAACATTGAGATACATGGTTTTTAAGTTCTAGTGAATCAAAAACTTGCTTGAAATTCATGAAACATGGCATGCTATCATTGAACGATATCAACATGTTCTGGTATTTTTTTAATCCCATTTGAGGCAGGTTTGGGTATAAGCTTCTCACAACAAGCCTCATGGTTCTGGTAGGGAATATATATGCTTCCTTCATGGATGAAACGATATCTGTTGCCTCTTCTTGTTTTCAATTTTTTTCCTAGTGGCAACATAGAACAACACGAGTGTCGTGTTAAAATTTGGAATTTCGCGGTTCCTTTGGAATGTTTTGTACATTAACTGAGTTTTCCAAACATTCTATTTGCATAATTCAAATTTTAACTACATGCACATGATCTAGTGCAGAAAAATGGGTTGAAAAATCAAATGTGTGTCCTTGGGTGTATGCTTTGGTCCCATGCAAAAAAATGGGAATGAATTTCAAACACCAGGGCACCATTGTTTGCCAACAAAACATTGAGATACTTTGTTTTAAAATTATAGTAAATCCAAAACTCATTTTAAATTCAGGAAACATGGAATGCTATCATGGAATGGCACCCGACATGCTGTGGTATTTTTCGTGTCCAATTTGAGAGAAGGCGCACTCGAATAACGACCAACAAAGGCATTTTGAAACAAATAGCTGATACTTTAACATCTGAAACATTTGTATAATTTAAATCGTGCGCGTACTGTTAACCATTCACGTGACGCCACACGTCACAGTTTTAATGGATAGGAGGTGCCGTGCGGACAGCTGCTTGAGTAGACAGGAGGAGTGCTAGCGCAATCTGCTGCGTAGGATGACCAGGAGGCGTGCAAGTTGTCCTCAATTATGCAGACTCATCGGGAAGCGTGCGAGCTGAACGCTGCATAGGCTCACTGGGAAGCGAGAGTTCTTTGACTTCCATAGCAGTCGGCCTTGTTCGCATCTTCACCATTAATGGCGCATGAGCCACTGTTTAATACGGGTGACCATATTGTTCGCCTCCCATTGCCCTCTCGCAAACCTCCACCAACGCCATGGCATAGAAGGATCATCTGCCACTAGTCTTCCAGTTTGGGGAAGTCGACTACAAGCCGGACGAGATAGAAGATAAGGAGGAATGGGGCCTCATGGAGATGGCCCTGAATGAGCTGGTCACAACGGATGTTGCCCCCGCGCGCGTCACAGCTCCCATCCCCATGCCCGCGCCAGCGACCAACCCCGTAGCATTGATCGGTTGGTTTCCGAGCATTATCCGGAGCAGGAAGCCGCGGGCATTAGCGAGGTTGCCGCAGACCCGCACGAGCTCATATACATGCCAGCGCCCGTGCCCGTGCGCGCCCCTGCACCCATCGCGACACCAGTCCCCGTGCATTTACCTGCATCTGTCGTGCTTGTGCCCATGCGCGCGCCCCCTCAGCGTCATGGGACGCCGTTATCGATTGCTACCTCGCTGTGCCGCGAGTTGCCGTCCTCCCGCACCCTACCTGTCGATCACGCGATGATAGGATGTTTGATTTCTATGTGAAGAACATTATGTGCTGCCTTGAAGACTTCAACAATGGCATCCCAAAGGACAACAACGACAACACCGGCACGGCACGCCGCCTCCGCCACCTCGAAAATTAGTATTTTGGGTTTAATACCGTATCTCGATCGAATGAATAAAAAGTTGTAGTGTGACTGAATGAAATATATGGTTTGAATGAACTTGCGTTTTCTCTGTCTGAATGTACATACTTATCAAACTTTTTTTAAAAGTCAATGGTTTTCAAATTTAAAACACTCATTGCAAATGTTTTAGATAGAAAACCCGTATGCAAACCGAGATCTTCCCCGGTAAGCCAAGGGGAAATTCCCCACACAGGATTTGTGCATCTCTTTAACACAAACATTTCAGATTCAAGACGGTATGCAAAGCAAGACTTCGCCACTAAGCCAAGAGAAAATCTAGCACCGATGATTTGTAGATCCCTTCAACGCAAACGGTTTTTTCGGATGACCCATGTGCAACCACGTGTAGAAAGTTTGGTAAGATTTACATTTGTCATATTGGGCATATTGCCATTTGTCAAACTAGAAAGATTGACATTTGTTGATCTAGTAACATTGCCCTTTGTCCACCTTGTAAGACTGCCATTTGTCAAAATTTGCCACTAATAATCACTAGCTCTATCAAATTTTTGCAACTAAAATTCACTAAGCATAGATTTCATTGATAGATTAAGCAGTCGTTATTTACACAAACAGTTCAACTCCACAGCTGAACCGACCAAACTTTTCCGCAATTGTTTCCAGCCACATATTGAAATAGCTAGTTCAACTATATATACTAGCTAATTATAAGTATGTTGTATAGTTCAACCACATATATAGCCGAATGAACTGAACAAAATCGCACCTAAATACTACTACGTACTTGATACGTCCAAAACGTATCTATAATTTCTGCTTGCTCCATGCCTCTTTTGTGTGATATTGCTATGATATTTATGCACTTCCATACACTTTTGATCATATTTGGACTAACCTATTAACTCAGTGCACCACAGTGCCAGTTCCTGTTTTCTGCTGTCTTTCTATTTCAGGTTTCCCCCATATTAAAAGTGCCCTAAAAATTCCGGGAAAAATACAGGAAAAATCAGCGTATCGGGAGCTTCAAGAAAAACCAAAGCAGGGCCAGAGGGGAGCCTGGGGTGGCCCAGGCGGCCACCCGGCGCGGCCCCACCCCTGGCCGCGCCAGGGGGGCGCCTGGGGCCCCACCTCCGCCTCTGGTGACCCCCTTTTGCATATATATTGCTCGCATCCCGAAACCCTCGAGGACGGAACCCTTTTTCGCGATCTCGTCTCTGTTCCGCCGCCGCCGCGCTTCCAAGATCGGGAGCACCAGGAGAACTCTTCCCGGCACCCTGCCGGAGGGGAGAACCACCACCGGGAGCTTCTCCACCACCATGGACGCTTCCCGGATGAGTTGTGAGTAGTCCCCCTTGGACCATGGGTCCATGACCAGTAGCTATGTGATGTTCTCCTCCCCTCTTTGTTCTTCATGGATTAGACCTCGTGAGCTGCCCTACATGATCGAGGCACATATGTAATCTTTATGCTGTTGCTATGCTGAGTTTGCTGGGATCCGATGGATTATGAGATTATGTTTAGATTGTGTGTGAGTAATATATTTGATTCACCTCTTTTATATTTATGTTCTTGAGTAATTCTTGCATGTTCTCCGTTGTTGTTTATTGCTTTGGCCAAGTAGTAGGTAGTAACTCGAAGAGGGAACGTTATGCTTGATTGTGGGTTCATGCCCCTCGATGACTAGTTTGAGTGACAGAAACATGAGTCTAGCGGATGTGTTGTTGCCACAAGGGGGAAAACAACGGTGCTTGTACTTGCGGATGCAAGAATTGTTTACTTTACGCAAAGTTCTTTTAATGCAGTTGTCTATTGCTTTGAGTTTACACTTTGGGTGGGACTCGCAACTTAATACTAGCGAGATGTTCTGGATAGATATCTCAATGTGGATGATTAGTAGTAGATGCAGATGGATTTCGGTCTACTTGCCTTGGCGTACCGCCCATGCTTTTGAGCCTCTACCTTTCTTTACAGCATAGTTAGCATTGGTTTGCGCACATAATCCTGTCAATTGCCCAGCTGTAATTTGTTTACCTCGCTTAGCTGTTTTATCGTCTTTTGGGAGAGAGACATCACTAGTGAACATCATGGGACCCCGGTCCATATTACCATCACTGATCACACCCGCTATTTACTTCATGTTCTTATTTCCTAGTTGCAGTCATACCTATCACTATTACCTCTTGCGTTTGATCCTTTGTAAACAGCAAGGCCGGAGGGATTGACAACCTCTCTGTACTCGTTGGGAGCAAAGTTATTTGTATCTGTGTGCAGGTCCTGTCAACCACTAAGTTGGCGCCGTTAGCGTTGACACCTTCTTGTTGGCCCTCGGAGTCTCACGGGATTCGATCCTTGGTATCTTGCCAAGGGAAACTTGCCGTTACGCTACATCTCAAACCTTCCACTTGGGGTAACCAACGAGGGGCGAAAAGCCATCAAGCAATGTTTCTGGCGCCATTGCCGGGGACTCCACTCTTCAAGATAGGGGAGTTGCACGCTATCTTTTATCTTTGCTTTTTAGTCTTGTTAGTTTACCTTTCAGTTTTTGCTTTAGTGTCCCTTACCAAAAATCACAAAAATAGTTATCTTGCTTGCTGCTGCTATGGGTTCCACCGAGAACACCAAGTTGTGTGACCGCACTAGTCATAACAACGATGACTTTATCTGCACGCCTATTACTACACCTGCCACTTCAGCACCCTCTTATGAAATTAAACCTGCTTTACTGAACCTAGTTATGAATGATCAATTCTCCGGTGCTGGAGATGCTGCTGCTTTGCACTTAAATAATTTTGTTGAGCTCTGTGATATGCAAAAGTACAAAGAAGTAGATAGTGATATTGTTAAGCTTAAGCTTTTTCCTTTCTCCTTGAGAGGAGGAGCTAAAATCTAGTTTCAATCCTAGCCTAGGAATAGCATAGATTCTTGGGAGAAGTGCAAGGATGCCTTTATTGGGAAGTACTATCCCCCTGCTAAAATTATCCAACTAAGGAGTAACATAATGAATTTTAAACAATTGGATAATGAACACATTGCCCAAGCTTGGGAACGCATGAAATCTCTTGTCAAGAACTGCCCTACTCATGGTTTGACTACTTGGATGGCTATCCAAACTTTTTATGCAGGCTTGAACTTTACCTCGCGGAACTTGTTGGATTCGGCCGCGGGAGGAACCTTTATGTCAACTACACTTGGTGCTGCCACGAAGCTTCTCGATGAGATGATGACCAATTATTCCCAATGGCACACCGAACGCGCTCCAACAGGTAGGAAGGTAAACTCTGTCGAGGAGATTTCCTCCCTAAATGAAAAGGTTGACTTGATCATGTCTCTACTTTCCAAGCAATCTCCTATTGATCCTCATGATGTTCCTTTAAATTCTTTGATTGCTCAAGATCAAGTAGATGTGAACTTTATCTCTAGAAACAATTTCAATAACAATGCTTATAGGAGTAATTTTGGTAGCAATCCTAGACCGTTCCCCTCTAATTCCTATGGGAACAACAATGCTTATCCTAACACCAAGAACTCCACTTCTGAACTAGAGATTATGCTTAAAGACTTTATCACTACCCAAAAAGCCTTCAATAAGAGTGTAGAAGAAAAACTAGCCAAACTAGATAATCTCTCTTCGAAGGTAGACAATTTAGCCCATGAGGTAGAGTTGCTTAAAATTAGAACTTCTCCTCTTGAGGAGAGGAAGACCACTCCTATGAATTCTATTAAAGTGCAAATTAATGAAAATATTAGGATGATGGCTAAACTTAAAGAGAGATGGGCTAGAGAAAAGGAGGAAGAAGATAGAATTAAGAGCCTTCCTACCCACCACACTGTTGCTACTATCCAAGTTGTTGAGGATATCCAAACTCTTAGCACCCAATGCACTCCTAGTCCCATTGGACCTATTAATGGTGATGCTATGACCTCAACCGTAGAAACTCCTATGACCATAGAAGCTACCAAAAAAGTGAGCCTAAAGGACACCACTACCACTTTACTTGATAGTAGTGACCTTGATTTTGATAATTGCACCCTTTCTGAAGTTATTGATTTTCTTCACAAGGTGTCTAGAGATCCCCACACTAGCACACTTAACCTTGCCTTCACGGAGCATATCACTAATGCTCTCATCAAAGCTAGGGAGGAGAAGCTTAGGGTAGAAGCCTCCATACCTAGAAAGCTAGAAGATGGTTGGGATCCTATGATTAAAATTAAGTTGAATAACTTCTCTTGCTATGCTTTATGTGATGTTGGAGCTAGTACCTCCGTTATGCCCAAAAGAATGTATGATATGCTTAAATTGAAACCTTTTGATCCTTGTTCTTTTGGTGTTCGTCTTGTTGATTCTTCCGTAAAGAAATCTTTGGGGAAGATCGACGATGTTCTTATCGTTGTCAATGACAATTATGTTCCCGTTGATTTTACTATTATGGATATTGAATGTGAACCTTCATGTTCAATTATTTTGGGACGTCCTTTTCTTCGCACCGTTGGTGCTATCATTGACATGAAAGAGGGGAATATAAAATTCCAATTTCCTCTCAAGAAAGGGATGGAACACTTCCCTAGAAAGAAGATTAAGTTTCCTTTTGAGTCCGTTACACGGGCTAGCTATTCTTTTACTCTTGATAAAACTTGATCCTCTCTTTTTGCATCATGCCTAGCTTAAAGGCATAAAAGAAAGCGCTTTTGGGAGGCAGCCCACAACGAATAAAGTTCTATTTTGCTTTTGTTGTGTCTTGATGTTTTTTACTACAGTAGCATCATCATTGTATATTTTCTTTTCAGCTTTGTGCCAAGTTTAGCCTCCGATTGCAAGAAAGTTCAAAAGTTGTGACGTGCAGTCCAGAAAACAGATTCTGTCCTTGGACAGAAAAATTCGTATAAAATCACCAGATCATCTTCTTGATCTGAATTTTTTTGACAGCGTGCTCTATACAATTGGCTTTCGGGCGTCTGTTCTGAGTTTTTTGATTTGAGTTGCATAAGTTCCCCGAAAAAATTATTTACTACCTGCTGGTCTGTTTTTCACAGATTCTGTCCTGTTTTGCCTTTTCTTCGTTTTGCAAACCTTGAGCTTGCTTTTTCTTTGCAAAAACCTTTTGGCAATCTTGAGAAACAGTAGCTCCTCAAGATTATCTTTATTTCCAGCAAGGAAAAATTATTTTATTATGGGTACTAACCTCGCTAATCAGATTATGATGAGTTATGTATGAAGGGAGTTTTCAAGTGTGCGAGGGAAGATGATAAAAAGATTCAGGAGGGTCAAACGCTCAAGCTTGGGGATGCCCCCGTGCACACCCAAGATATATTCAAGAAGACTCAAGTGTCTAAGCTTGGGGATGCCCCCGTGCATCCCCTTCTCCATCAACAATTATCAGTTCGTCTTTCGTTCCACTATATTTTAATCACTTCATGCGTTATGTGCTATGCTTGGAGCGTCTTGCTTTTAGTTTCCTTTTTAGTTTTCTTTAGCTTTGCTTGCTGTTCATAACGAGTTAGAACCCAGCTTTCTTTGTGTGGGAGAGAAACACGCTCCACTTCAACCTAGAACACAACATAGGATTTTCATGCTTATCTTTGTTGTGTGTGTTCTTTGTCTTTCCATAGCTGCTGTCATGTTTAGCTCTTAGTTTTCACGCTTTTCTTTTTAAAAGAGCTTTTGTTTAGTTGGTTGTTGCACTCTCTTGAGTTTTCATGTTTATCTTGTTAAGAGAGTTTGTCTGTTGCACTGGGTTGTGTGTCTTAACTTAAAGTAGGTAATTGAGGTTGCTATTTCATTTTAGTAGTAACTTGCAATAGTTTTGAGGTATTGCCATGAGTAATGTCAGAACTTTTGGTGTCAAGAGCTTTAGCCTATTAGTGATAGATGTCGTATTTTGGGCAATCCGTGTTTATTTTCGAAAACCTACAAAATAGTTGAGAACTTTAGCTACTAAATGGATCACTAATCTTTGGAGGGATCGAATATTAGAGTACACTCACGTACCATGAGCCGAGGATGCGCAAGGATAACCAAATCCCCATACACTCCTCCTCGGGGTACTTGTCTCTTTGGGAACCTCCTAATTAATTGAGAGTTACCGATAATAAGTGCATGAGTTCTTCGGACTAATGTGAGTATTCGAAAGTTGACACTTCCACCTATCCATATTTTTCTAGCCTCTTCGGTACCGTGCATTGCCCTTTCTCACCTCGAGAGTTGGCGCATACTTCGCCGGTGCATCCAAATCCTTGGCACGATACGCTCTGTCATCATAAGCCTCATTATATCCTTCCTCAAAACAGCCACCATACCTACCTATTAAGGCATTTCCATAGCCTTTTCGAGATACATTGCCATGCAACATCCATCTTCTCATGACTTGATCTTCATGTCATACATGCTTTTTGCTTGATCGATGAGCCGCATGCTAGTTGGGCCTTGCCCTAATCATTGCTACATGACGCGCTAGTATCATTGCATATCCTGCTACATCGGCAGAGGCATACATTTGCATACATCATGATAGTTTCATTTTCTTTATGTTGAGTACTTTTGTAAAGTGTGAAAGATCTTCTATACTTCTTGTAATACATAGAGTGTTGCCCCTAAAGTGAGGGAAAGATCCCAAAGAGGACAAATCAAAAGATCCCAAAGAGGACAAAATCAAAAGATCCCAAAGAGGACAAATGAGAGATAAATAGAAAGAGCCATTGAGGCCACAAAAAAAAATTAAAAAAATAGAAAAAAGAGAAAAAGAAATAAAAAGAGAGAAGGGGGCACACTACTATTTCTTTTGAGAGATCCACACTCGTACTCCATCTTATACCTTGTACTCCATAGAGATTATCATTCATGCATATAGCTATGTGGGGACCTTTACACTATAGAACTTGGCTTGTATATTCCAATGATGAGCCTCCTCAAAAGAGCTCTAGGTCTTCTTGAGCAAGCAAGTTGGATGCACCCCCACTAGTTCCAGTGGAGAGCTTACCTTAGCTCATATGTGCATCCGTTGCATGGCAATCCCTACTCCTCGCATCATATCTATCATTTGGCTTTCTCTCGCCGATGATTGTCCTCATTCATGTGAGCCTTTCACACCTTTTTTGTCTTCCCCCTCTATCATTTTTCTCTCTTTGCCATCCTAAGTGTCGACTTTCTTGCTTACGCTCATCCATTGCATGAGTGCTCAAAATATCGAAAGGGAGTGGATCATTTTGACTTGTACATGGCTGACGGTCTGGGGATGAGTCAAGATAAGATTCCAAAGAAGACCAAGTGTGAAACTTTAGTAGATTAAGTTCTCAACATTACAAAAACTATGATTTACTCTCTCATATATCCCTATCCCCTTTCTTGCACGCAAACACCATTTGGAGACATTCGAGTCACGGACAGCGAGAGCTCTTGCACCTTTATGTTCTTATGCTACTTGTTACAATGCTAATATAGACTCTTGCTTGTTATGACTTGAATTGGATTACATGCCTTGATTGCTTTACTTAAAAGTTCTTATATGGTTGATAGCATGTCACCACAGAAATTATGCTTGTTATCATTTACCTACTCGAGGACGAGCAGGAATTAAGCTTGGGGATGTTGATACGTCCAAAACGTATATATAATTTCTGCTTGCTCCATGCCTCTTTTGTGTGATATTGCTATGATATTTATGCACTTCCATACACTTTTGATCATATTTGGACTAACCTATTAACTCAGTGCACCACAGTGCCAGTTCCTGTTTTCTGCTGTTTTTCTATTTCAGGTTTCCCCCATATTAAAAGTGCCCTAAAAATTCCGGGAAAAATACAGGAAAAATCAGCGTATCGGGAGCTTCAAGAAAAACCAAAGCAGGGCCAGAGGGGAGCCTCGGGTGTCCCAGGTGGCCACCCGGCGCGGCCCCACCTCTGGCCGCGCCAGGGGGGCGCCTGGGGCCCCACCTCCGCCTCTCGTGACCCCATTTTGCATATATATTGCTCGCGTCACGAAACCCTCAAGGACGGAACCCTTTTTCGCGATCTCGTCTCTGTTCCGCCGCCGCCGCGCTTCCAAGATCGGGAGCACCAGGAGAACTCTTCCCGGCACCCTGCCGGAGGGGAGAACCACCACCGGGAGCTTCTCCACCACCATGGACGCTTCCCGGATGAGTTGTGAGTAGTCCCCCTTGGACCATGGGTCCATGACCAGTAGCTATGTGATGTTCTCCTCCCCTCTTTGTTCTTCATGGATTAGACCTCGTGAGCTGCCCTACATGATCGAGGCACATATGTAATCTTTCTGCTGTTGCTATGCTGAGTTTGCTGGGATCCGATGGATTATGAGATTATGTTCAGATTTTGTGTGAGTAATATATTTGATTCACCTCTTTTATATTTATGTTCTTGAGTAATTCTTGCATGTTCTCTGTTGCTGTTTATTGCTTTGGCCAAGTAGTAGGTAGTAACTCCAAGAGGGAACGTTATGCTTGATTGTGGGTTCATGCCCCTCGATGACTAGTTTGAGTGACAGAAACATGAGTCTAGGGGATGTGTTGTTTCCACAAGGGGGAAAACAACGGTGCTTGTACTTGCGGGTGCAAGGATTGTTTACTTTACGCAAAGTTCTTTTAATGCAGTTGTCTGTTGCTTTGAGTTTACACTTTGGGTGGGACTCACAACTTAATACCAGCGAGATGTTCTGGATAGATATCTCAAGGTGGATGATTAGTAGTAGATGCAGATGGATTTCGGTCTACTTGCCTTGGCGTACCGCCCATGCTTTTGAGCCTCTACCTTTCTTTACAGCATAGTTAGCATTGGTTTGTGCACATAATCCTGTCAATTGCCCAGCTGTAATTTGTTTACCTTGCTTAGCTGCTTTATCGTCTTTTGGGAGAGAGACATCACTAGTGAACATCATGGGACCCCGGTCCATATTACCATCACTGATCACACCCGCTATTTACTTCATGTTCTTATTTCCTAGTTGCGGTCATACCTATCACTATTACCTCTTGCGTTTGATCCTTTGTAAACAGCAAGGCCAGAGGGATTGACAACCTCTCTGTACTCGTTGGGAGCAAAGTTATTTGTATCTGTGTGCAGGTCCTGTCAACCACTAAGTTGGCGCCGTTAGCGTTGACACCTTCTTGTTGGCCCTCGGAGTCTCACGGGATTCGATCCTTGGTATCTTGCCAAGGGAAACTTGTCGTTACGCTACATCTCAAACCTTCCACTTGGGGTAACCAACGAGGGGCGAGAAGCCATCAGTACTACGGAGGGGCTTTCTACTACTTCCAGCAGCTTCTCCTCTGATGCGCGCGTTTAGTAAGAGGTAGAGGAGGAGGAGCCTACTAACGAGCCGGACAACTGGAATCTGGTGCCTACCACTTCTGCACCTTTAGTGGCGCTCACCTCGAACGCCCTCTACCGCTCCAGACGACCTCTCTCGAAGTGGCGGGACTCCTCATAGATATGCTCATTCCTCGCCTCTGCGGCGGCGTGTGCTGCGGCCACGACGGCTGTAAGACTCTTTGCATGCTCGATGAGGCGCTCCTCCTCCTCCCGCAAGAACTCAATGTAGGGCGGAAGGTCGTTGGCGCATGTGCGGGGCTCCACCTCCATCTCCCGCCTTCGGGCGGTGGTGGCGGAGCGGGTGATGACCCCGACGGTTGATGTTGGGCTAGCGGCTGACGGTGAGGTGACAGCCATGGCCTCCACCTCCTGCCTTCGGGCCGCAGTGGTGGAGTGGGTGTTGGCCACGGTGGCCGACAGTGGGGTGGCGGCCAAGATGGCCACCTCCCGCCATCAGGCTACGGTGGCGGAGCAGGCGATGGCCCTAGCTTTCAATGGTGGTGTGGTGGCCATGGCGGCAGACGGTGGGGTGGAGGTAATGGCGGTCGGCAACAGCTACCGACGGGCCGCGGCAGCGGAGTGTGCAGTTGGTGTTGCGCACACACCCAAAAAGGATGCCATGGGTAGTACACTATGCCGGGGACTGCATTGCCACTGTGGTGTAGCCTCTCGGCTAGAGTTGTCCTCTGATGACGGCAAAGTGGCTGAGCGACGATGACGGACCAGTGCCATTGACGATTGTGGGAGAAGCGGATGAGATAAGCTACAAAGAGGGAGGGGAAAATGTAATGCGGGACCCGCCAGCCGTGAGGGTTTATATAGCAGGCCGGTAAGCATTGGGATTTTGGGGGATTTCGCCGAGTTGGGTAGGAAGCTTGCACGGCTATGCGCAGGAACATGTGCGGTTGCACGGGAAATATGTGTGACAAGAGAATAATCATCTACCTAAAAGTCATAGCAAGTGTGCATAAAGCACTCAACAAATGGTCTATGGTAGGCATAAGAATCATTCACAACACCAAATAAAATGAAGTGTATAAACACATGGGTCAAGTGCAAGACAATCCAAGCATAACGTGCATATGGTGTAGTGAAGGTAGTATGGCACTCAACATAATAGAAAGATAAATTGTTCATCATGTGTGAGGCAAGCAAGCTAAGCATGTGACATGCAAAGGGACATGACATATGTGAAGAGATGACATTGTTGCAACCAAGCATATGATAGGGACAAGTAATCCACAAGTCGGATGCAACACACAAGGCATATATATCATGATTCATGGGATGTGAAAATGGCAAGGCGAAGTGAGATCTCTAACATGTGTGCAATCAAGGGGTCCAAGATGACAAATAAGTCTCATGGTGCAAGCAACACAAGTAGTATGATCTGTAATATCCATGCTCATGGTTTTGGGTGTCTCGAAAGAGAAAGATATCACCTTGAAAGTGTGTCCTTGTGCGTCCTTCACAATGCCGAAGCACAAGCAAGTGTGATGTAGAAGCATCATGGTAGAAGGTGGTTCACTTTCAAGAGCTCGAAGGGTCAACTCACGTGAAGTGGAAGTCGACATGAAGTTTAAGTATCCTACACATGCACACAACAAAACAAAGAACGTATGCGCATGGTGTATAAACACATCATCAATCATGATGGTTCTCTTCTCTTGCACATAACCATTAGAAGCAAAAGTGCATGAATAATATAATGCAACAATGGCTATATTCATGGCACTAGGCATATGGTGCAAAGAGGTAAGACAAGCATGATTCATAAGAAATATGTCAAAATCTTTGAATAAATGGGAGAATGCTATGGGGGCAATCTCATTAGCAAGACTAAAATCATTGTTGCACTCAATACATGGAAAGTCATCTAGCATGAGAGTGGCAACATGTGGAGATATATGACAAGAAGCAATAGAAACCAAGTGCAAAGAATGGCAATGTTTGTCATCAACCACATGAAATGAGCAAGTATGAATCATAGGTGATGCACTACACAAGGCAAACATGGGAATCATGTCGTGCAAGCTAGTGTTGCGAAGATGCAACACACTAGAGGAACTCATGGCAATCATGTCATGTGAACAAATAGTGGATATAGGCAATGCACATGACATATCACAAGTACGATCACAAATCAATATCAAAGAATCATAATAGGCATGGGGTACCTACACAAAACAGACACAAACCAAAGAAATTGTGTGCGTGGTAAATGTACACATCATCCATCATGATGTGTATGTGCACGTGTGAGTTAGCACAAGATAAGCATTGCTCAAAGAATTTGATGCATGGTATAAGAACATGGCATCCATCATGAAAGAATAGTTGTCATGTATAGCATGACGGGGACACAAATTAGAGCAAGTATGTGGCACAATAATACCATTTTCATTCATGGGTTGCATATTGTACATACAAGTATGGGGATCATGCAATGGATGGGATGGATCAAAATCTCCTAAAATGTATGAGGAAACTATGGGGGTCGCCTCATCAGCAATATCGGAAGCATAATGTGGAGAAGTGGAACAACATCCAAAACAATGCATGCCTGAAGCTAGGTAATCATGGCATGGCATATGAGGGATATGATGCAAAGGAAGCATGTCAATATCATCACAAGAAAAACAAATGCCAATAACCAAGGGCTTGTAATCTATGCCATATTTGCAAATTGGTTTATTTTAATGGCATATGCATAGTTACTACGATGATATTGCAAATATGACATATGATTGATCTCATGCATAGCATATGACAAGTCAAGCGGGTTGTCAAACATGATGTGACCAAGAGAATTATCACAAGAAATCCTATGCATAAAAGAATAGTGGAATTGGTACCGGACTTGTTCACTCACACCTATCAAGTAAAACTTATCGAGTGGCTTGGTTAGGATAAGTGGCACAAAAAATTGATGCAAAATTTAAGCAAGAGTCAATAATGTTGAAAGAGATTCACAAATTCGCATGTGAAACAAGTAGACCAATAGCAATGAATGGAACATGGAAACACACACACGGATAGATAAATGGGGTTGTGCAACCAAGGAATGACCACGAGATGTGGAATCCACGGAAACACTCGTGTTGCACAACTCGAGAGAGATGCTAGCACGATTGCTCCATAGGCGGATATGACACTTGTGCACAACCTGTGAGATGCAAAATGTATCAACTTTCTATCCCAAGTATGCTATTTATGTATGATATTCCGGTGTTCTTCTCAACATGATCCAACATGATCGGATATGACAATCTTATATGCAATGTGGTATGATGCTATGGCTATTGCTTACAAGCTTCTTTGTCTTTCTCTTTTTGCTTAAAAGCTTATTATTTTCTCTTTTTTTGGCCACGATGCGGAGTGCACAAACCAAGATAGCAATTGTGTATATGCGGGAACAATCTTGTGGCACAAGGGATGATATGATGATATGTAGGCATTGGATGCGCGGATCGATGCTCACTAATGTCCACAAGTAACGTTGCTGGCAATACTCAAAGGCTAGTCTCGATCATTGTTCAAGAATTCGTCCGATTAATCAATTAATGGGTCAATTAATCGCTACTCATTGGGTGGCCGACTTGAATAGCACCTACTCGCTGCATTAACTTGTCACGCCGATTAACTTGACTATCAGACTGATTAATCGGTTGTTAGGCCGATTAACTTGCCTATCACACCGATAAATCAGTTGTCAGGCCAACTAATTGCAGATGTCCCACTAACTTGTGGGAAAACAAAGCCCAAATTTTGACCCATGACATCTACCATCGCCCTCTCGCTCCTCAAAAGCTAGGTTTTGACCAAATAGTAGCATATGTTGGTATATACATAGCTGACATCATGAGAGTATGGTATAATACATAAAAAACTATAATATGTTCATAGGTTCCTATTTAATTAGCCGATTAATGGTCAACCAATTAATCTAGTTAATAGGCCGATTCACCGATTAATCGCTACTCCCAAGTCGACTGAGCAGTTACTAGTTACCGATTTCCTGAACAATGGTCTCGATAGGCAAGTGATGCAAAAATGAGCTAGGGGTTAACAACGCAAAGGCCAGGGGGATATACAATGATGTCGTCGAAGTTACCGTCCGATGATGATGATGAGAGGTGGTGCTCTTGATGTTGACCCGTTCCTAATTAGCCGAAACACCTTAGGAAAAAGAAAAACCACAACTCAAAATCTCAAGGACAAATGTCAAATGGTGGTGGTTGCGGAATTGTTGGTGGAAACCTGGTCAAAATGGATTATGATGGTGGAAGGGTAAGATGGGCTATACACAGTGTCAGAGTTGAAGTCACGATCACTAAGTAGCCAAAACACATTAGGAGACACAAGCCTCAACTCAAGCAAGCTCGACAAATTTGGCTTAAGTTGGGTTGGCAATGTATAGTGGGCAATGGGTATGTGGAAGTGGTGGTGGTGGTGGTTGATGAAGAATAAATTGTCCCAAAGTAGACTAAACACCTTAGGAGACTCAAATCACTACTCAAGCAACCACAAATGCTATGGGGAATAAAATGGGTTAGGTTGCGGAAGGCTATGGTGGCTATGCGGATGATATGGTGGAAGGCCTAGGCAAACTTGCCAAATTTCATAAAATTTGATCAAGTCAACTGATGATGCTAGTATTTTTGTGTGATGGGAGATGTCAATATCTTAAAAACGAGCTAAAGAACGTCAAAATCGGAGTTTGGATGAATTAGTTATGGACAAAACAAAAATCAACCGAAGTGGGAATCTACAGGTACCGGACGTCCGGTGACCGAACGTCCGAAATTCGTCAGAAATCCACTAATTTTGTCCTGTAAAGGTGTTCCGGTCGTCCGGTGGATGACGGACGTCCGGTGCTTCGGGAGGGTCCGGACGTCCGGTAAAGTGTCGGTCGTCCGATGGGTCGGGGCCAACACGGGATTTGAGCTCGGGCACGCGATTTTGGGCGGAAAATGATGATTTTGGGCTCGAAATTGATGAGATTTCGTGGATGAAAGATGGGGAAACTGGGGAAAATGCTAGATCCACTTGAAACAAGCAAATCCACGTATCAAAATCAACAAAACATCATATCACCAACAAATCAGAAAAAATTGGGACTATTTTTGGTGAGGATTTTTGAATTTTAGGACGAAATCAAGCACAAGAGGGCTAGAAACGGTGAGGGGGCTCTAAATTCGTGAGAAACCTAGGCTCATGATACAATTATGGTGTAGGCTGGAGACCCTAAGGCCGATCTTTCACAAAATGGAGGGGATCCCACGAAGAACACGATGAACACGGGGAAGAACGAGGAGAAATCACAAGGGGAAACACTCAAGAACAAGTCCAATCACACATCCACTAGACTAACAACACATAGATCCACATGATACATAAACAAGAAAGGGAAAGATACAAGGTAAAGTTCATCTCCAGGAGAAGGTCTTGATGATATCCTAGACGGATCTTCCCGTGAGGGGTATTGAATCCCGTAGGATCTTCTCACATGCTCACATGGAGGTCTTGAACTCCATGGGAGTGGTAGTCTCTCTCTCTCTCTCTCAAGAGTAGAGTGGCACAAGGAGCAAAGCTCTCTATCAAATGAGCTATCACTTTGCTAACCCTAGAAATGAGGTGGGGTGGTCTATTTATAGTCTTAGCCATGAAGGGGTAAGTGGAAGAGGGATACAAGGCCAAAGGCCCGCGGCCGCGCATAGGCAGGTACCGGACGTCAGGTGGGCTTCAGACATTCGACGGCTCATGGGGGACTAGATGTACGGTGGGTGTCGGACGTCCGGAGGCTGTAGAGTCCTTCGGCTGCAAGTGTTCTGGCGGGCTGGGCTTCTAGGTTTTGGACGTCTGGTCAGGACCGGTCGTCCAATCATCAGTCGTCCGGTACTTGTCAGACGTCCGGCCGATGTAGCTTTCGGGCAATTCTGTCTTCTTTCGTCTTCGCTTCCAAGCTTCCCTCGCAGATGGTGTAGGTGTTCCTTGGCACTTGCACTCCTCGTGGTAATCCGTGAAGCTCCGACAATACCTATGCATGCGCACGAGTGGAGTGTTAAGTAGAATACCATCCTCGAAGGGGTCAAGTGAACACGTGTAAAGGTGATGATTCACCGTTAAGTATGATAAGTAAAGGACGCACGTGTCTCATGCCAAATGGACTCTTGACAAGGTGATGTCCATGGGATGCTCCGCATCTCTTCATCCTATAGCAACAAGTAAAATCATATTCCAAGCACGCCAATGCAACAGATGAATTTGATCCCATAAAAGTTTCCCTTTTTGTGTCAAGCGATAATCCTAAGTATTTACACTGATCCAACGTTACTCCCATTATCATGTTGAATGGAGTTTTTCTCAAGATTATCAAAGTAGTGCATAATAAATTTCACATAACCCTCATCGAGGGTTTTAGGAGGTTCCCCATCTTCATGAGTAGCAGGTACAACTATTTTTTTTTGGTGTTTCATGTTCCATATCCATAACTAAAGAAAGAGAACAACTTAGAAAAGAAAATAATAACTACTTAGTGATAAAGCAAACGAGCACACATGAAAATATTCACCCCATGCTATTGCCCCCCGGCAACGGCGCCAGAAAAAGGTCTTGATAACCCACAAGTGCAGGGGATCATTTGTAGCCTTTTTTGATAAGTAAGAGTGTCAAACCGAACAAGGAGCTAAAGGTAGAACAAATATTCCCTCAAGTTCTATAGACCACCGATACAACTCTACACACATTTAACGTTTGCTTTATCTAAAACAAGGATAAAACTAGTAGTACTTAGCGGGAATAAAACTTGAAATAAATTGCAAGACACTAAAAGTAGTGTAGTAGCAAGCTTTTTGTAACACAAGAGAATGATTTTTCCCTAGGCAATTGATAACAAGAACGGTAATCATTCTTGCAATTTTATATGAGGGAGAGGCATGAGCTAACACACTTTCTGTCTTGGATCATATGCACTTATGATTGGAGCTCTAGCAAGCATCAGCAACTACTAAAGATCATTAAGGTCGTGAAACCCAACCATAGCATTAAGTATCATGTCCTCTTTACTCCCATACGTCATACCCCCCCTTACTCGAGTTTAAGCTTCTGTCACTCTAGGAACCCACCATAAGCGAACCATGAAAATATTGCAACACCCTACAGTGGGGGCCCCTCACGTTTGTGCGAGAATGGAGGGCACCGTAGGACATCACCAAAATAAAATATACAATCGTACCAACCAACATCACGATTATGCCATAGGATAAAACGGGTCTACTCAAACATCATAGGATAGCCAAATATCATTGGGAAATAATATATGGAGTTGAGCACCATGTTTAAGTAGAGAATTACAATGGGAATAGAGTGGTTACACCACTGCATAGAGGGGAGAGAGTTGGTGTTGACTGCAGTAAGATTGTTGATGTAGATCATCGTCACGATCCTAGCCCCAGCAGCACTCCGGCGCCACCGAGAGAGAGGGGGAGAGAGCCCCTCTCCTTCTTCTTCTTCCATGGCCTCCTCCCTAGGTGGGAGGAGGGTTCCCCCTCTCATCCATGGCTTCCATGGCGGTGGAGGGGCGAGAGCGCCTTCGAGATTGGATCAGTTTCACGTTCCTGTTCTCTGGCCCTTCGCCGTTTCTTAACTTCCCGAAGATCCGTAACTCCGATTGCGCTGAAATTTTAACACGATTTTTTCCATAAATTATGGCGCCAGAAGAAAGGCCCCAACCGACATTCGAGGAGGGCATAAGACACCCGGGCATGCCGAGCACCCCCTAGCGCACCGGTGGGTTGTGGTCACCGCGGGGCCCCGTTTGCATTGATTCCAAGTCCCAAAAATCACATATATTCCAAAATAATCCTGTGTAAATTTTTATCATGTTTGTACTTCGGTTGATATGGATTTTTTACGAAACAAAAACAGACAACAAACATGAACTGACACTAGGCACTGGATCAATGGGTTAGTACAAATAAATCATATAAATTGTTGCCAAAGGTATGTAAAATTTGAATATTATTGGCATGGAACAATAAAAAATTATAGATACGATGGAGACGTATCAGGATGCATAGAGGCCATATCTAGCATTCAAACTACTTAGAACTCTATGTTGGAAATATGCCCTAGGGTTATAATAAAGTGGTTCTTATTATATTTCCTTGTTCATGATAATCGTTTATTATCCATGCTAGAATTGTATTGATCGAAAACTCAAATACAAGTGTGGATACATAAACAACAAGATGACCCTAGTCAGCCTCTACCGGACTAGCTCGTTGATCGAAGATGGCTATGGTTTCCTAGCCATGGACATGAGTTCTCATTCGATAACGAGGTCACATCATTAGGAGAATGATGTGATGGACAAGACCCAAACTATAAATGTAGCATATGATCATGTCAAGTTTATTGCTATTATTTTCTACATGTCAAGTATATGTTCCTATGACCTTGAGATCATGCAACTCACTGACACCAAAGGAGTACCTTGTGTGTACCAAACGTTGCAACGTAACTGGGTGACTATAAAGGTGCTCTACAGGTATCTCCGAGGGTGTCTGTTGAGTTGGCATGGATCAAGCCTGGGATTTGTCACTCCGTGAGACGGCGATGTATCTTTGGGCCCACTCGGTAATACAACATCACAAGAAGCTTGCAAGCAATGTGACTAAGGATTTAGTCACAGGATCTTTTATTACGGAATGAGTAAAGAGACTTGCTGGTAATGAGATTGAACTAGGTATGGAGATGCCGATGATCAAATCTCGGGCAAGTAACATACCGATAGACGAAGGGGACTACATACAGGATTAACTTAATCCTTGACATCGAGGTTTGACCGATAAGATCTTCGTAGAATATGTGGGAACCATTATGGGCATCCAGGGCACGCTATTGGTTATTGACCGTAGAGGTGTCTCGGTCATGCCTGCATAGTTCTCGAACCCGTAGGGTCTACACACTTAACATTTGGTGACGATATAAGTATAGTTGAGTCATTATGGTGGTCACAAAAGGTTGTTTGGAGTACCAGATGAGATCCCAGACGTGACGAGGAACTCCATAATGGTCCGGAGGTGAAGATTGATATATTGGACAAAGGGTATTGGAGTCTGAATTGTTCCGAGGGTACCGGGTGATGACCAGCGTCACCAAAAGGGGTTTCGGGGGGGGGGGG
>LR738713.1:305392628-305422485 GCA_902687465.1 Secale cereale | reverse complement strand
TTTTCCGGAACAATGGAATGGGCAAGTGACTTGTTGGAAATTATACATACTGATGTGTGCGGTCCGATGAGTATTGACGTGCGCGGTGGATATTGTTGTTTCCTCACCTTCACTGATGATTTGAGTAGATATGGGTATATTTACTTAATGAAGCATAAGTCTAAAACGTTTGAAAAGTTCAAACAATTTCAGAGTGAATTCGAGAATCGTCGTAACAAGAAGATTAAATTCCTACGCGATCGAGGGGGGAGAATATCTGAGTTATGATTTTGGCAATCACTTAAGACAATGTGGAATTGTTTCACAGTTGACACCGCCTGGAACACCACAACATAATGGTGTGTCTGAATGTCGTAATCGTAACTTATTGGGTATGTTGCATTCTATGATGTCTCTTGTCGATCTGCCACTATCGTTTTGGGGTTAAGCATTAGAGACAGCTGAGGAAGTCCTGGATAGAGGGGGTCCTCGGGAGGCCATAAAACTCTTGGTGGGCCGTGAAGATCATAGTCGAAGATCATCTCTTGTATCCGGATAGGACTCCTATATTCATATAATGGCAAGTTTTAGGTTTGGGTGTAATCTCTCCTTCCTCTGCAAGATGGTATGTACAAACTCTAGGCCCCTCCAGTGTGTATATAAACCGGTGGGCTTTAATCCGTAGAGGCTAACGGAGAATCTCAAATCCTCACAGGCTAGACTTTAGGGTTTAGCCATTACGATCTTGATGTAGATAAACTCTTGTACTCATATTCATCCATATTAATATAGGAGGGAGTAGGGTTTTACCTCGATCGAGAGGGCATAAACCTAGGTAAACATCGTGTCCCCTGCCTCCTGTTACCATCGATCCTCAGACACATAGTTCAGGACCCCCTACCCGAGATCCGCCGGTTTTGGCACCGACATTGGTGCTTTCATTGAGAATTCCACTATGTCGTCGACCGAAGGACTAATGGATCGCGTCATCAACAATGACGGCAACACCGAGGGAATCTTCCCTCCCAGACAACTCTTCCTGTTCGGTGGCTTCGCGCTACTCGCCAACACTGAAGGCCATCTTTAGTAGATTGAGAGCTACGCTCCAGGCCATCAAGTCAGATTCGGAAGCTTAAACTACATTGCTGATATCCGCTAAGACTTGATCTTCGCCGGATTCGAGCCAATGGCAACCTCTCTCTGCCTTCGCAATGAATATGACCTAGGTCTGTCATCGGATGTCACAGCCCTAGAATACTGCTTGTTTCTAGTTGCACTTGAGTTCATCATGCATCATGTTTGATTTCAAAGGAAAGTTGAAATGGGGTTGCTCAAACCCTAGCACCAAATGAATTCAACTAGGTTCAAATAAAATTATTTTTCAATGACCCAAAATGCCTTTGAAAATGTTCATGATGTTTGAATTGGTCTAGAACCTCTGCCAAAAATGGTGCACACATTTATGGGACAATTTGGATCTTTGAATTAAATCATAAAGTATTTGCATTTGGACATTTAAATGATATAAATATTCTTAAATGTCCAAATAATCTTCAAAGTATTTTTGGGCTGTTGGATTTAATCTCTGAGGTGCCCATAAATATTTTCATCTTTTTATTAAATGGTTTAGTATTTTTACTAAACTAGAAAAACAAATAACAGAAAAGAAAGAGAAAACAAAACAGAAGAGGGAGAGGAAGCACACATGGGCCAGCTTACCTGGCACCCCAGCCGGCCCAGCACTGTTGCAGGCCCAGCCTACACCACCGACGTCGTCAAGGTGCTGCCAAGAAGACGGGAGCACGTGGCCGCGGCACACCGGCATGCGCCAGCCACCTCCTGCCTGGCTGCCTGCGTCCCCGACGTCCTCGACGCCTCCAACGTCGCCACGCATGCCCTGCACTCCCTCACTCACTCCCTCGTCCTCATCTCTTTCCCTGGTCTCTCCCTCACACGCGCCGAGCGCCACTATCGCCGCCGCTCACCATGGCCGCGCCCACCACCGTCCCGACGACACCCGAGACGTCCAAGAGCTCCGCCTCGACCACCTCCTCCTCCTCACCGAGCAAAATGATGCCGGAAGCCCGTGGAAGGCGCCAGCACCGCCGTTCCCCTCGTCGGCCACCGAGGATCGTCGCCGTCGATTTGTCGCCACTGATGCCTCCCCGAGCTCCCCGTTTGCTTCTTTCGTACCACTATGAGCCCCGTTCGAAACCCCCCTTGCCCCATCTTCTGTCGTGTCCTGTAGTTAGCTCCACTGCCGTGGCCGAGCTCGCCGCCGCCCTGCCATGTCGTTGTCGTGGCCACAGCTGCCGTCGCCCGCTTTTGAGCTTGCAGGAGTCTGTAGCACCGCCCGGTGGTGAAAATGGTGCTCCATAGACTCGTTTCGCACGTCGTCGTGGCTCTATCGCCGGTGAGATTCCGGCCGCCCTGCGACCCCCCGTCTGGCCCACTGGATGCGCAGGAGTAAGAGCTCCTCCCTGGTGCCAGCAGCGCGACCAACGGTCGTCCCTAACGCAAGTCCAGCGAGTTGCCGCCGTGGAATTGGTCGCCGCCAGCCGAACTCCGGTGACATCTGACGTGTCACTATAATTAGTATTAACACCCCCCCCACCTAGTTAGCCACCTCACAGCAACTGACAGTGGTCCCTAGCCCTGGTCAAACCCCAGTCAGCACAGGGTTTGACCAGGATTAGTCCCTGCGTCACTGACGTGTGGACCCCACACGTCAAGTTTGACCCTGGCCGCCCTGTTGACTTGCTAATGTCACACAGACATCATGCTGATGCAGTAAATATTTTCTGGGATTTAAAATAAATCATAAATGATTTATTTATTTCAGAAAATATCCAAAACTTCTAAAAAACATATAAATTCAACCGTAGCTCCAAATGAAATAATTTATATATGAAAAATTATCAGAAAAATCCAAAGAATCTGTTTATTGCATTTTCATGCATGTTTGAACAACTTATGCATGCTGATAAGGTCAAATCAATTAAATAACATTTGAATAATCACATGTGGAGTTTGGATTTGAATCTTGGATTCAAACCAACTTCATTTAAATTGTTGCTAGTTGCATTAGCTCAGACCACAGCATATTGCCATGTCATGATCATGCATCATATTTTTGCAATACATTGATTGTGTTCCTTGTCTGTTGCCGGTATTTGTCCCCTCTCAGTAGACGTGGTTCCGACAATGAGATCGATGACACCGATGAAGAACTATACTATCTTCAGAAGTGCCAGGCAAGCAACCCCCATCGAGCATTCAGATACAATCCCACTCTCTCGCTCTTGCTCTCTTTTACTGCATTAGGACAACAACGATTCAACTGCTATTTGCTGCGATAGCTGAACCCTTTTCCTCTGCATGACCTGTCATTGCCACAGTAAATAGTTGAAACCCACTGTCATGAGTAGGAGTTGTTTGAGCCATGTTGTGCCTAATCATCCATGCTTGTTTGTCATGCCTGCTATTGCTTAGAGTTGAGTTAGGTCTGATTCATCGGGGATGAATTGGAGTGGTGATGAACATGGTGGGTTGTCTCATTGAAACCGTCCTCTAGAACTGAGTTCTGTGTTTGTGATCCCTGAACATCTACTACCACGCGTTGGGCGCAAAACCAATGGACCCTCTCGACTTTATTAACCGACCTTGTCCTCTGTCCAGGAGTTGCAATTAGTTTATGGTGTTTGTAGCATACTGGAGGCCATGCACAGCGCTGTCCCTTGGGGTGGGCTGTGATGCGGTAGGTACGTGGCCCGATGTACCGAGTCGCCTGTTTGGTGCCTCGAGAACCCTGTACACATTGTTCGGGGCTGTATGTGGAAACCTCGGCCGGACTCCCTGCGGATGGAATCTGAATAGGCAATAAACCTGGACTAGGGACTTGTGTGGCTAGTCAGGTCGTGGCCGACACCCTCGCTGGGCTTCTTCTTGAAGGTTGCCGAGTAGATGTCGTGTAAACAGCAATAAGTGGTGAGAGCGTGTGTGAAGAAGTACACCCCTGCAGGGTAATATGATCTATTTGAATAGCCGTGTCCATGGTAAAGGACTTCTGGGTTGCCTGCATAGTTCATAGACAAGTGAAAGTGGATACTCTAACATGTGCAAGATAAGCGTGAGTGCTATAGATGGCCTTCTCGTAGGGAGACAGGAGCAGATCCATAGTGGTGTATTGATTGGTGAATATGTGGACTCGTGTGCACCACCTCAAAAGAGTTACTTGCAGTCGTAGTTCAGAATAGCCACTGAGTCAAAGCTGGCTTGCTGCTGTTAAACTCCACCATCCCTTTGTTGATAGTGATGCATATGTAGCTAGTTCTGATGTAAGTCTTGTTGGGTACATTTGTACTCACGTTTGCTTAATTTATGTTTTTGCAGAGAGACTTCAGTCTCACTAGTAGTTCTGCATGGACTTCGACGTTTAGCTTGTTACCTCAGCTACGATCTTGTACCCTTGGGAGGGTCTTGAAGATAGTCAGGCTTCTCAGCCTTTTTCATTTGTAGTTGTCTGTACTTAGACAAGTTAAGCTTCCGCATGTGCTTGTTGCTAGTTGCTCTTTATGTTGGGTCATGAGACCCATGATTGTAATACTTGGCTCCTCGGAGCCTAATGAATAAATACTTTGAGTTGTAGAGTTTTGTTGTGATGCCATGTTGTATTTGCACATATCGAGCATATTGTGTGTATGATTTGAAATTCTTGGTATGTGTGGGATCCTACACCTAGTTGTTTACCCTTGGTAGCCTATCTTATGGGGAAATGCCTCCTGGTGCTTCCACCGAGCCTTGGTAGCTTGCTACTGCTCCGGAGCACTTAGGCTGGCCAACATGTGTCTTTCTTTGTTCCTGTGTCTGTCCCTTCAGAGAAATGTCACGCGTTGTTCCTTTAAGTCCTTATAGCTTGCTACGACTTGGGTTCATATGTTGATGACCGACACATTCGTTGCTGGGTCATGTATGCGTGTCCCTGTAATTTAGCGCCACTTTTGGTTTACAACTAGTCATGTCGTCCCGGGTTCTCTGTCATATGGATGCTAGCGGCACTGTCATATACGTGAGCCAAAATACGCAAATGGTCCTGGGCCAGATAAGGTGGCACCCGTGGGGATACCGTACGAGGCCACAAAGTGATATGATGTGTTACATGCTAGATCGGTGTGACTTAGGATCGGGGTCTCGACAACTTTGGTATCAGAGCCTGAGTGCATGTAGGATTACCAAGCCAAACTGGTCGAAGTCATGTCTAGAAACTCTTTAGTTAAAGGGAATTGATTGTGGAAGGGAATGTAGGGCTCTTTTTAATCCTTTACCTTATGACCTTCTGATTCGAGTCACCTTCTTCTTTTCGACGGGGATTAAGAACTAGGCTTGTCACCTATCTATCAGGATCACGATAATGGTGAATTCAACTCCCAAATTCAGTTTCAAGTACTCCCGTGTGTTCAACTGTTGGTCTCAGAACCTTGACATTATGATGTTGAGTGGTTATGCTACCTTTTGCATGGATCTCAAAATTCCTTTTTGAGCATTTACATCCGTTATGCTGTCCAAGTCCTCCCAGGTTTCTAAATAGTCTGATGCATTTGCAAATCTTTCCTCCCTGTCCCGATATCCTTTTAGGCCAGATTAACCACACTAATTCTTGAGTTGAGGTATTTCATTGTCTCGGTATATATGTTGGAGCTATTATTATGAACCTAGGTGTCTTAGGGAATCACCCAGTAAACCAACCTTGTGTTGTGTTCTCAGTGTGATGATTCTGGCCATTATTCTCGAAAGGATCACGAAATGCCATTTAGTTAGTAGGTATTCCATTTCTGGGTTCTTGAACCCAAGATCCACTCAACTTACCTCGTGTTGATAGTGTTTGCTCGTTCCTTTAGGATATTAGTAACCTTGTGATAGTCCTCGAGGTCCGTGGTATATCATTCTTCCAATACCATGAACCATCATGGCAGAAGTTCTTTTGAACCAAAAGATCACAACCAGGGTGCTTTGTGACCCTGCCAGTTCTACCTTTCTGCATGGGTTATCCGGAAGAAATATGTTGAACTCGTTCGACATGCTAATCTATGCACCCACAACTCAGAAAATCGTATGTTCCTTTGAGTTGTCCCTCTTTAGTTGTTTTGACCTTCGTCTATCAATTGATAGTCAAGAGTATGCGTGCATTCGTTCATCGATGCCTATTATTCGTGTGGGCTGTCAAGCCATTCTATTCTGGAATGATTAGGAGAAACAAACTCCGGTACCTTATCCATTTCTAGGATTGGGTTGAAGCAGTTGTATCCGCAGATCAAAATGCCAATCCAGCTTTTGTTCTGTTCTACCCTGGAGCATTAGCATCTTATGTCAAGAATGTCATGGGAATTGCACATCGTCTTATGAATTCTTGATGCAGTGATCTTTCTCGCCATCATTATTCATTCCTCGGTCCCGTGTTATTGTAACCGGAATGCCGACAAGTGAACCGTGATGTGTGAAATCAATACTCCTAGCAACCTCGTTGCTTCGTAGTTTATGGACAATACTCTCATTCTTAGTGTGCTGGTTACTGAATCATCATTCTAAGATTGATCGTGCTACCTAGTCCATTTTTCTGGTGCAGGCTTCGATCAATGAGTTAGGATTGTGTCAATCCCTCGCTCTTTTGATCATATCATCTTGCCTCGAAAGCAAGATTGCTCTCGAGCTTAACAACATTCGGTGGTTCGTGATTTCTAAATTTCTTCTCAGAAGTATCACCAGGTTGTTCCCTGACCATTATGTTGAGCTCGTGTTCAAGTTGGTTTTCTTATAAACCACCCCTTCTCCAAGAATCTATGTTGGATACCCTAAGCTAGTTGGTTAAGCTAAACAACAACTTGAAGAGTTGGAAGAATAAAGCTTGATCTAACGTAGTTCATTTTGAAGGGATATTTTGTGTGTGTGTGTGTGTGTGTGTGTGTGTGTGTGTGTGTGTGTGTTGAAGAAAGATGATATTTTCATCAATTGATCTTCGTGTTCAGTTGATGCACCTACCGTCTTGTCTAAACTTTGATTTGAGTGTGGGCTATCCTCAAGTCAAATCAGAACCAACGATGTTCGTAACGTTGTCTTGCTCGTGGTTGATCCCTCGAGCATACACAGTTACATCTTTTGGTCTGACCAACACTATCGCATTGTTCACATAATGGTGGAATTCCAGTGATATGGAAAATTCCGATGAGTTGCTGTTGAGCCCATCAGCAGCATCTTGTCTCCTCCATGATTCATGTTGAACATCAAACTAGTGTTGGGAACTTTGTAAGCAATGCCTTCATGTTCCGTTCATGAAGCTTATGCTTGGATGGAAGAAGTGACTTCCTCGAATTCATGTGCATTTGGTGCAAGTTGCCACTGTGAGTTCGAGAAAGATTGTTTTTGTTTCCTCTGGAACCATCCCAAGTCAGTTATGCATCTGTGAAGAACTCTATGGTTTGATAGGTTGGCCGCCTCCATTCTATATGTGTTCCTAGCACACCAAGCCACTGATTGATTTGTTCAAGGAGAAGAAGTTTCTTCTTAAGAGCTAGACTTACGTAAGGACTTCGATATCCTCAATGATGGTTTCCCACCTAAACTCAGTAGTGTTTTATTATAAGACTACTATGTGGTCATGCTTGTCTTGGACATTGTGTTCACAGGTTTGTAGCAGAACCAGCTCATGTTTTGGAGCTTGCTATCATAGTTCATTTCCGAGAATCTCGCAACGTCATCTCGTCAATTTGTATTGCAACCTTTCTTTTTCAGACATGCTGATTCTGGAATATCCTGAAACCAACCGGATCTGAATCTCAGGCAGATATGATGGTTCGAACATTCCCGACATTTGCATTTTGTTCCCAGCTTGCACCTCAGTAATTGTGGACCAGGATCATCTTCAAAAGTGGACTTACCATGGGTCCCATCCATTTCCGATGATGAGCAAAAATCATCTGTTGTGTTGTCTTCAACAAGGTGGTCCACATCATCCATCCTAGTCCGACTATGTCATTATTTGGAACTCCTTCAAATGATCGATTGTGATTGTCTCAAGATGGTATAGGGAGTTTCAATGATCTTTGTATCAAAAGTAATTCTTTTTGCCACTTCACGGAATAATCCAACGAGTCACCTTCTCTAAGGTGCCCCGTTTGGTGACATTGCTCACCATCTTCTTTAAGTATGGAATTGCTGCCTACCAAGTGAACCTTCATCATTTGTTGTGCTCCATCCCTCTGGATGTCTGTTCTGTGTCTCAGCTCAAAATATGTTTCAACGTCTCACTCCAAGAGTTGTTCTTGAGTTGCTCGATCTTTCAGAAGATCAAGTACTGCAGATTTTCTTTCGCCGTCACTGTGTTGGACAAAGACCTCGAAAGCAAGGATGTCAGGATCAGCATGATGCAAGCAATCAACATTCATATGAAGTGCAATTGGATCGAGAAGATTGTGTTAGCTTGTGTCCCCTCTGTCTTCTTACCTAACATCTTGAATCTCGGGACAAGATTCTTGTTTAGTGGGGGTGAGTTGTCACAGCCCAAGAAAACTGCTTGTTTCTAGTTGCACTTGAGTGCATCATGCATCATGTTTGATTTCAAAGGAAAGTTGAAATGGGGTTGCTCAAACCCTAGCACAAAATGAATTCAACTATGTTCAAATAAAACACTTTTTCAATGACCCAAAATGCCTTTGAAAATGTTCATGATTTTTGAATTGGTCTAGAACCTCTACCAAAAATGCTACACACTTTTATGGGTCAATCTGGATCTTTGAATTAAATAAAAAAGTATTTGCATTTCGACATTTAAATCCTATAAATATTTTTAAATGTCCAAATAATCTTGAAAGTATTTTTGGGTTGTTTGATGCCCATAAATATTTTCGGCTTTTTATTAAATGGTTTAGTATTTTTACTAAACTAGAAAAACAAATAACAGGAAAGAAAGAGAAAACAGAACAGAAGAGGGAGAGGAAGCACACCTGGGCCAGCTGACCTGGCGCCCCAGCCGGCCCAGCACTGTTGCAGGCCCAGCCCACACCACCGCGGTCGTCAAGCTGCTGCCAAGAGGACGAGAGCGCGTGGCCGCATCACGCCAGCACGCGCCAGCCACCTCCTGCCTGGCTGCCTGTGTCGCCGACGCCCTGGGTGCCTCCAACGTCGCCACGCACGCCCTGGACTCCCTCACTCTCTCCCTCTTCCTCATCTCTTCCCCTGGTCTCTCCCTCATACGCGCTCGAGCGCCACTTTCACCGCCGCTCACCATTGTCGCGCCCACCACCTTCCCGACAATGCCCCGAGACGTCCAAGAGCTCCGCCTCGACCAACTCCTCCTCCTCACCGAGAAAAACGATGCTGGAAGCTCCTGGAAGGTGCCAGCACCGCCGTTCCCCTCGTCGGCCACCGAGGATCGTCGTCGTCGATTTTCCGCCCCCGGTGCCTCCCCGAGCTCCTCGTCTGCTTCTTCCGAACCACTGTGAGCCCCTGTTCGAAACCCCCCTTGTCCCGTCTTCTGCCGTGTCCCGTAGTTAGCTCCACCGCCGTGGCCGAGCTCGCCGCTGCCCTGCCATGTCGCTGTCGTGGCCACAATCGCCGCCGCCCACTTTTGAGCTTGCAGGAGTCCGTAGCACCGCCCGGTGGTGAAATTGGTGCTCCGTAGACTCGTTTCCCACGTCGTCGTGGCTCTGTCACCGACGAGATTCCAGCCGCCCCGTGACCCCCTGTTTGGCCCATTGGATGCGCATGAGCAAGAGCTTCTCCCTGGTGACAGCGGCGCGACCAACGGCCGTCCCTAACGCAAGTCTGGCGAGTTGCCGCCGCGGAATTGGTCGCCGTCACCGAACTCCGGCGACATCTGACGTGGCATTGTAATTAGTATTAACCCCCCCTAGTTAGCCACCTCACAGCCACTGATAGTGGGACCTAGCCCTGGGCAAACCCCAGTCAGCATAGGGTTTGACCGAGATTAGTCCGTGTGTCACTGACGTGTGGACCCCACACGTTTGGTTTGACCCTGGCCTCCATGTTGACTTGCTGATGTCACACAGACGTCATGCTGACGCAATAAATATTTTCTGGGATTTAAATAAATCAGAAATGATTTATTTATTTTCAGAAAATATCCAAAACTTCTAAAAATCATATAAATTCAACCGTAGCTCCAAATGAAATAATTTATATATGAAAAAATATCAGAAAAATCCAAAGAATTTGTTTATGGCACCTTTCATGCATATTTGAACAACTTATGCCTGCTGATCAGGTCAAATCGATTAAATGACATTTGAATAATCACATATGGAGTTTGAATTTGAATCTCGGATTCAAACCAACTTCATTTAAATTTTTGCTAATTGCATTAGCTGAAATCACAACATATTGCCATGTCATGATCATGCACCATATTGTTGCATTACATTGATTGTGTTCCTTCTCTGTTGCCGGTATTTGTTCCCTCTCAGTAGATGTGGTTCCGACAATGAGATCGATGACACCGGTGAAGAACTATACTATCTTAAGAAGTGCCAGGCAAGCAACCCCCATCGAGCATTCTGATACAATCCCACTCTCTCGCTCTTGCTCTCTTTTACTGCATTTGGACAACAACGATTCAACTGCTATTTGCTACGATAGCTGAACCCCTTTCCTTTGCATGACCTGTCATTGCCACAGTAAATAGTTGAAACCCACTGTCATGAGTAGGAGTTGTTTGAGCCATGTTGTGCCTACTCATCCATGCTTATTTGTCATGCCTGCTACTGCTTAGAGTTGAGTCGGGTATGATTCATCAGGGATGAATTGGAGTGGTGATGAACATGTCCTACTGTGTGTGTGCTAAGTGTGTGAACACGATTTGGTAAAGGTAGCGGTGAGAGGTCATGTAGGAGTACATGGTGGGTTGCCTCATTGAAACCATCCTCGGGAACTGAGTTCTATGTTTGTGATCCATGAACAGCTACTACCACGCGTTGGGCCCGAAACCACTGGACCCTCTCGACTTGTTAAACGTCCTTGTCCTCTGTCTAGGAGTTGCAATTAGTTTCTGGTGATTGTAGCATAGTGGAGGCCGTGCGTAGCGCTGACCCTCGGGGTGGGATGTGATGCGGTATGTACGTGGCCCGGTGTACCGAGTCGCCCGTTTCGTGCCTCGGGAACCCTGTACACATCGTTCGGGGCAGTATGTGGAAACCTCGACCGGACTCCCTGCGGATGGAACCAAAATAGGCCAGAAACCTGGACTAGGGACTTGTGTGGTTAGTCAGGTCGTGGCCGACACCCTCGCTGGGCTTCCTCTTGAAGGTTGCCGAGTACATGTCGTGTAAACAGCGATAAGTGGTGAGAGCGTGTGTGAAGAAGTACACCCCTGTAGGGTAATATGATCTATTCAAACATCCGTGTCTGCGGTAAAGGTCTTCTGGGTTGCCTATACAGTTCACAGACAAGTGAAAGTGGATACTCTAAAATGCGCAAGATAAGTGTGAGTGCTATGGATGGCGTTCTCGTAGGGAGACGGGAGCAGATCCATAGTGGTGTATTGATTGGTGAATATGTGGACTCGTATGCGCCACCTCAAAAGAGTTACCTGCAGTTGTAGTTCAGGATAGCCACTGAGTCAAAGCTGGCTTGCTGTTGTTAAAACTCCACCATCCATTTGTTGATACTGATGCATATGTAGCTAGTTCTGATGTAAGTCTTGCTGGGTACATTTATACTCACGTTTGCTTAATTTATGTTTTTGCAGAGAGACTTCAGTCTCACTAGTAGTTCCGCGTGGACTTCGACGTTTAGCTTGTTACCTCAGCTACGATCTTGTACCCTTGGTAGGGTCTTGTAGATATTCAGGCTTCTCAGCCTTTTTTATTTGTAGTTGTGTGTACTCGGACAAGTTAAGCATCCGCATGTGCTTGTTGCTTGTATGCTTTGTATGTTGGGTCATGAGACCCATGATTGTAATACATGGCTCCTCGGAGCCTAATGAATAAATACTTTGAGTTGTAGAGTTTTGTTGTGATGCCTTGTTGTATTTGCACATATCGAGCATATTGTGTGTATGATTTGAAATGCTTGTATGTGTGGGATCCGACACCTAGTTGTTTACCCTTGGTAGCCTATCTTATGGGGAAATGCCTCCTACTGCTTCCACCAAGCCTTGGTAGCTTGCAACTGCTCCGGAGCACTTAGGCTGGCCGGCATGTGTCCTTCTTCATTCCTGTGTCTGTCCCTTCAAGGAAATGTCACGCGTTGTTCCTTTAAGTCCTTGTAGCTTGCTACGACTTGGGTTCATACATTGATGACCGACACATTCGTTGCTGGGTCATGTATGCATGTCCCTGTAATTTAGCGCCACTTTGGGTTTACAACTAGTCATGTCGGCCCTGGTTCTCTGTCATATGGATGCTAGCGACACTATCACATATGTGAGCGAAAATACGCAAACGGTCCCGGGCCAGGTAAGGTGGCACCCATGGGGATACCGTACGTGAGGCCGCAAACTGATATGATGTGTTACATGCTAGATCGGTGTGACTTAGGATCGGGGTCCCGACATCTGATCAGGAAATAGCACCTGCAAATAGTTTTGGCCCTAGATCCGGAACAGACCGCGCCGCCCGAGGACGGGAAGCTCAACCGCGCCACGAAAGCCATGGATTCCACGGCGTTGGAGCCGCACACAGACCCAACTCTAGACGAGGTTTGTGTCATCGGAACCCCGGACCTAACTCCGGCCTCGGATTCCGAATCACACACATTTGCGCCCTTCAAGCCAGATCGGGCATCTATAGCCGAATTCGGTGCTGCAGATATCTTCCAGCACTCACCCTTTGGCAACATGCTAAGGTCGTTAAAATCCATCTCCCTAGATGGGGACACAGAGCTGCATTGTATCTGGTTTGAACTGGAGGCTGATGGAGAATTTTGCTCCCCACCCACCATCCACTTGGTAGCCACGGTTGAAGATCTAACCGATCTACTTGACTATGCTTTCGAAGACTTCGAAGGGATGGACCTCGAAGCTGAAGCGGATCCAGATCAATACCGGCCCGTAATCGGGCAGTGGACAGCTACGTCTTCATACGATGTGTACACGGTGGATACACCTAAAGAGGCGGAGGGCGACAGCGAAAACAATTCCGTAGAGGACAAGCCCGTCGAAGAACCTACCAAACGTCGGCTTCCAAAACGCCGAACTAAATCCCGTAATGGAAGAAATAGCAACACTGTCATTAACTACGGTGACACTCCGGAACAAGCCGAAGACCCCGCAGACCCAGCGATGGAGCAGGAAGAGCGAGAGGACGGCGAACAGAGTCCGAAGCCACTGTCCGATGACAGCGATGCCGAATACGGTAACTACGAACCTGTCTCCGAAGAAGAGGTTAGCCTGGATGATGATGAATATATCATCGCAAAAGAACCCTCCGAACAAAAGCGCTTCCATCGGCGGTTTATTGCCACCGCAAGGAGCCTGAAAAAGCAGCACAGACGGCTTCGAGCAGCACAGGACATGCTAAACGATAGATGGAACGAGGTGCTAGACACCGAATAGAAACATGGCTATAACAGCCAAACCAAAGGCTATCCCAAGCGTAAACTACTGCATGAATTCGATGACGAGGCCACTGCGCCCGTCTTGCTGAAGAATAACAGTGCCGACAAGCCAGACCAACCACCTCGCGGACGGGACAGAGTTGCTAGCAATGGCGTACACAAGCCCGCACCACCACCCCATAAAGGAAAGGACGATGCGGCTCAAGTCCGAAAACACGATCTGTGTGAGGACCTGAACAAAAAAGCTAGCAAGACGAGGTCTATCTACGGACCTAGGGACCGGGCTCCCGCATGTGACGGTGGCTATCAAGTCAATCGCGCCGGTAACATACCAGTTCGGGGTCAATACCGAACATCACAACCATCGGACATACCCCACGATATAGCAAAATACAGAGGAGCCGCACACCATCTGTGCTTCACCGATGATGTGTTGGATCATGATTTTCCAGAAGGGTTTAAACCCGTGAACATCGAAGCATACGATCGAACGATGGATCCTGCCGTCTGGATAGAAGACTTTATTCTTCACATCCACATGGCTCGAGGAGATGATATCCACGCCATTAAATATCTACCCCTCAAGCTAAAAGGACCAGCTCGGCACTAGCTAAACAGCCTCCCAGAGAACTCCATTGGGAGTTGGGAAGAACTTGAGGACGCTTTTCCAGCCAACTTTCAAGGGACTTATGTCCGGCCCCGGGACGCTGACGATCTAAGTCACATCATCCAACAACCCGGGGAGTCAACCCGCAAGCTTTGGAATTGGTTTCTCACTAAGAAGAACCAAATCGTTGACTGTCCGGACGCTGAAGCCTTAGCGGCATTCAAGCACAGTATCCGGGACGAATGGGTAGCCAGACACCTCGGACAGGAAAAGCCAAGGACAATGGCAGCCCTAACTACCCTCATGACTCGCTTTTGCAAGGGTGAGGATAGCTGGTTAGATCGTAGCAGTACCAGCGACCCTGGAACATCTGAAGTCAGGGACGGCAATGGAAAGCCACGACGTAACAAAAACAAACATCGAAACAATGCTGGAAGCCAAGATGATACAGCGGTAAACGCCGAATTTAGCGGCTCCAGACCCGGTCAACAGAAGAAGCCATTTAAAGGCAATAGAGATGGTCCATCCAGTCTAGACAAAATATTAGATAGGCCCTACTAAATCCATGGCACCCCAGAAAAACCTGCCAACCATACCAACCGTAACTGTTGGGTCTTCAAACAGGCCGGCAAGCTCAACGCCGAACACAAGGGGAAGGAGCCTCAGAACGAAGACGAGGATGAACCTCGGCAACCGAATATAGTGGGACAAAAGAAATTTCCACCAGAGGTTAAAATAGTGAACATGATATATGTCACTCATATCCCAAAGAGGGAGCGCAAGCGCGCACTCCGAGATGTCTACGTCGTTGAGTCTGTCACCCCCAAATTCAACCCATGGTCGGCCTGTCCGATCACTTTCGACCGGAGGGATCATCCGGCTAGTATTCGTCATGGGGGTTCAGCTGCCCTAGTGCTCAACCCAATAATTGATGGATACCATCTAACACGAGTTCTCATGGACTGCGGCAGCAGTCTTAATCTGATATATCAGGACATTGTCCGCAAGATGGGGGTCGACCCATCAAGAATCTAGCCAAGCAGCACGACGTTTAAAGGAGTGATACCGGGCGTAGAAGCCCACTGCATGGGCTCTATAACATCAGAGGTCGTATTCGGCTCTCCTGATAACTTTTGAAGCGAAGAGTTGATCTTCGACATAGCTCCGTTCCGAAGTGGCTATCATGCACTACTCGAAAGAACGGCCTTCACCCGCTTTAATGCAGTCCCGCACTATGCCTATTTAAAACTTAAAATGCCTGGACCACGTGGCGTCATCACGGTCAATGGAAATATGGAGCGCTCTCTTCATACGGAGGAGGACACTGCGGCCTTAGCAGCCGAAGTCGAAAACAGCCTATTCAAGCCGGATAATTTATCAATAGCGGACACAACTAAACGTGTCCGCCAAACGCCTCAATGCGACAGCTCAGATGAACCTGAGCAAGATTGGCAGTTACGCCCCCGTCGACTGCCCCATAAGGTGATAGCATGTGTGCCTCGAGTACATAATTATGCCTTCAAAATTCCTTGGGCAACGACCAGGGGCGCCTGCATATAGTCCATAGTTCGGCTAGACCCTATTCGGACTATAAACTTATCTTTTTAGGTTTGTTATAAACGAACCAGACTTGTTTGGCCACACTAGATTAATTTTTCTTTTCCAGGTTTATTTTCTTTTCTTTTTACAGATGGCCATCATACTTTCACTCCTTCAAGGACACATTACAAAGGAGAAAATGGCGCAGACATGCAGCAGGGACACGCACTAAGGTTTCTTTTTAGATTAAGACCCTGTGTAAACATTTTTTTGTCTTTCTTGTCGTATACCTTTTTGGCATGTAAAATGTCCAAAAAGGTTTTTCGGCATTGTTTTTAAGTTTTCGGCTCGTCGTACTATAGAGGGATATTAATAGAGCAGCTGTATTCACATGATGTTCAGAGTTTTATTCACTCACCGTGAAATGTTCTCTTCCCGCATCAGATTGCCATATGTGCCTTCTTAATAAGGGTCCATTACCGGGCGTTGTATTCAGCCCGGTATATGTTGAAAAGACCAAACACCTATAGGGAGTGTTCGGCGTCCTGGATGTTTGCCTTATATGCATCAGTTCTGAATCATGTCTTGGGTCAATAGTTGGGTTGCCCGGCTCCTGTGCTTACCCCTACGTTCCTGATTGTTCGGCTAGGGTGCAAAGGGAGAACTACTGTGATTGTACTTCTGGCTCGTCCGGTCAAGTACCTCAGCAGAGAAAGCCGAAAATTGACCGTCATGATAGGCGAGAACTTGGTCCGCAATGCGATGACTTAGTGTTATACTACGATCGATAGAGATCTATCCCGTGTTATACGAAGGGTTGGTTTTTTGCCCAGCCAGGTGCAATTGGATGCCTTAAGTAAAATAATATCATATCTGCACCAGGGGCTAGTACCTAGCCCCACATCTCAAGCTCCTACGACTAAGTGAAAGCAATAATGCCGCATAGTCTGATTGCCTGGTTCGCCCCGCATACACCTCATACATGGACCAAGACGTTGGATAAAGAGTGTACATGCATACGAGTGAACACCCCAGTATTATGTACGTGGGGGCCGAAGCCGACGACTGGAAATTTTCAAATTTAGATAAACAGTAACACGGGAGGTAAAAGACGCTGATATTATAAATAGCGCAAAAGTTATATATATCGGATTCATAAGCATAGTCTTTACATCCGAATACAATCACTCGAAGATAAGATCCGTCGAACACTGGCCTTCTACAAGGCGGGCGCCGTCGATGACGTCCTTGAAGTACTTCTCTGGCTTGCAGTGCTCCTTGCCTACGAGCGGGCCAGCAGTAGCTATATGCCCTGCATTCATCTTCGCCTAGTGCACTTTGACACGAGCGAAGGCCATCCGAGCACCTTCTATGTAGGCCGAACGCGTCAATGCATCAACCCGTGGACTCACCTCGATGAGCCGCTTCATCAGTCCAAAGTAACTACTAGGGTTTGGATCAGCGGGCCATAGCCGGACTATTAAGTCCTTCATGGCCGAACCCACCATGTTGTGCAGCTCGACCAACTGCTTCATCTGATCGCTGAGGGGCACCGGATGTTTTGGCGCATAGAACTGCGACCAAAACAGCTTCTACGTGTTGTTCCCCTCCAAGGCTCGGAAATACAGGGTGGCGACAGCACTGCTCCTCGGAAGATCAACAAACACACCTGGAGAACTCCATAACCGTGTCAGCCCAATGTACTTCTGCCCTCTGAAGATGCTCTGTAAGAGAAATGTCTTACCAGATGCTATCTGTCGTGCCTACTCGATTTCTTGACGGGCGTTGCGCGACTTGCCTCGCGCATCCTGGGCAGTCTTCACTGCCGTAGCAAGCTCGGATGCCCATTCCGAAGCCTTCTTCTCAAATGCATCACATTTGCAAATGGCATCGTTGAGCTCGACCTCGACTTCGGACACCCGAGACCGGTGCTTCTCGCACTCAGCCTTTTCGGCCTCCAAATCGACAGCTGCTTTGTCAACGGCTACCTTGTTCGCCTCGACCTCCTTCTTGGCCTTGGCAACCTCGCCCTTGAGGGCCTCGAGCTCAGTGGCGCCAACTATGTAATACAGAATATTATATCAGAATTTATAAACATAATAAATTAATTAAGTCTTAATGACATCGTAAAATCCACATACCTTGCATTTCATCTAAATGCCGGTTGACGTGGTTGAGGTCCGCGTTGGCCAACAAGAGCTTCCGGTTTAGTTCGGCAACTTCCGCATCTCGTGCAGTTACCGTAACTAGTGAAGCCTGCACAACAGTTTAGCTTTGTAAGTATGCTATACTATGGATACTTCGTCTGATTCTTTCAGAATCACACAAAGCATTAGGGGCTACTGGCTATGTATGTGCGTAAAAAATAATGAAGTTCTATAAAAAACATTACATTGCTTACCTCAAAGCCTGTTAACAAGTTGTTGAAGGCTTCATTCGGTCCGCCGTTGACGGACTGAATCTTCTTCATCACCAACCCATCATGGTACGGTGTTCTTCAACGACGAGAGCACTTTGCAGTGCTCCCTCCATAGAGTCCGGTTGGGGAGTCGGGTCTTCAGACCCCGGAGCCGCACTAGGCTCCGGGATAGTATTCGGTGGGGCCCCGAATTGTTTGGGCCCCACGTCTTCGGTCTCCATAGGGACGGTCTCCCCATGGTTGGCAGCAGCCGAGGTATTATCCCCGGCATCCTTGTGGCCTGCCCCGCCCTTGTCTACACCTGCTGGGAAGACACTTCGGTATCCCCGCCGATCACGGGCGATGAAGCCCGGATTGGCGGGTCACACTCCGTCTCTGCAGGCGCTAGAGAGTTCCCCTCTGATAAGGAGGCGTCGGGGTGTCCTCCGAGAGGGCTATAGGTCAGCAGGAGAAAAATGCTAAGTAAGCATCAAAAATACTAAACAAACAAAGGTGCAGCACTTGAATCCTGATTAACTTACGATTCGGGAAGGGGTTTCACCCTGGGCTTCACCACGAAGCTATGTTCGGACGAATCCAAACTAGTAGCGAGGGTCATCTTCCTTTTGGGTACGGGCGTGCCTGCTTCGGCAGAGGCCGCCCTCTTCTCCCCCTTGCCTTGCGCCGGGGCTCTTCCTCCTCTTCTTCTTCTTCATCCTCATCATCTTCCTCCACCTCGTCATAGGAGAGGATGTTTATTTCCTCGGACTTCTGGTCCGCAGGATGGGGCCTATCTCCGGCCCCCTTGCCCTTCTTCTTCTTGGGCTTCTTGATCGGCGCCTTGTATGGCGCCGGTACCAGCATCGCCGTCACTAGAGCCAATGTTGGGTCCTCGGGCAAAGGCGTCGGACTCTTAATCCGGGTCGCCTTCTTCGTCCAACCCTGTATATCATGTAAAAATTCCAATTCCTGTTATTATTAAATAGGGGAAGGAATATATGTTCGGCGAAGATTTCTATTACCTCTGGGGCGGAGAGCGCGGTGCTAAAGCCCGCGTCTTCGGTTTCGGCCGACCACTCCTTCTGGCTCCTAAAGAGATGCTTCCAGATCTCTTTGTGCGTAAAGCCAAAGAGATGCTTCAACGTCTTGTCTCCTGCTGAATCAAACTCCCATAGGGAGGAGCTCTGACTTTGGAAAGGGAGAACGAGCTGGGTCGGCATTACCTAGACCACGGAGGAGAGCTGGTGCCCCTTGGAGATCACGCCGGACACATGGCTCATGAGAGTCGTCACTTAAGTTTGCGACCCCCAGTCTAGACCCTTTTTGGTCGAGGAGGTCAACCTCTCTGGGGGTCCGGATCTGAAAGTAGGCTCCGCCGCCCATTTGGCGTCGCGGGGTTCGGTGATGTAGAACCACTCCTGCTGCCAGACCTTATTAGTCTCCACGAATGATCCCTTAGGCCAAGTTGCATTTGGGATCTTGCTAATCATGGCGCCCCCGCACTCCGCGTGCTGTCCGTCCACCACCTTCGTCTTCAGGTTGAAGGTTTTGAGCCATAGGACGAAGTGTGGAGGGATGCGGAGGAAAGCTTCACACACCACTATAAAAGCGGATATGTGAAGGACTGAGTTTGGGGCTAGATCATGGAAATCTAGCCCGTAAAAGAACAAAAGACCCCGAACAAAGGGGTGGAGTGGAAACCCTAGCCCCCTAACAAAATGTGAAGTGAACACTACCCTCTCACCTGCCTCAGGGATGGGAATCACCTGACCCTTGGCAGGGACTCGGTGTGCGATGGTGGCGGCGAGTTAGCACGCGCTCCGTAGATCCTCCATGGTCTTTTCAGTGACCATGGAAGCTTCCCACTTGCCCCTAGCACCGAATCCAGCCATTGCTGGGAAGGGGAGTAGTGGTTGAGGAACGAGGAGTGGTGGGCGCAGGAGATGAGAATATTGGGGCTAGGGAGATTGGAGAGCTCGAGCTTGAGGAAGGCGTGGGGCTGATGAAAGGGATAGATATCCTTTTATAATGCTGTGAATACATAGCGTCCCCCCACTTTAGCCATAAACCTCGCCGGTTCCCAAAGCGGTCGTGTGTAATGCGCGGCGTGGGTGCTCACCATATATTGATAAGGATCTCACAATAAGCGGGCACGACCTCTATTCTGATGGGACGTGTTAATGAGGATATACCTCGAAACGCGAAACTAGGACCAAATAAAATGGTTCGATAAGTTAGTGGGTTGGACGCGATGCTTCACCCAAAAGTTTTCAGTAGAGACACACTACTCATTTTCCTTTAAAAGCCTTGCCGTTGAGGCTAAGGGTTGTACTAACCTTGCAGAGCCGAACACAATACACTTTTTGCAGAAGATATATTCGGAAGAAGGAACCCGCCTTTCAATGCCGAAGACAATACGGAAGCCGAACTCAACGTCGTCGAAGACAGGTTCAGGGGCTACTGAGGGAGTCCTGGATAGAGGGGTCCTCGCGAGGCCATATAACTCTGTAATGCCCAGGATGCGACTATGTCTCCTACGTGTCGAGGCACGACTTAGAGACATAAGCGCATTCTGGAATGATCTCAAGTATGGTATCTTTGCACATCTCATGTAAAAGTTCAGCGATGAAATTGTAAAAGATAGCTGGCTTACACTCGCCACGTCACACAATGAATACAATAACATACAATCATCCAAAACATAGGGTCCGACTACGGACGAAATCCAAACGAGAAAGATACCAAAAACACAAGCCTAGATCCTCCTAGTAAGAACCACTACTGATCGTCGGGATACGAAACATAGTAACGACCATGCTCTTCATCGAACTCCTAGTGAAGTTCTGATCCATCTCCTACATTGTTCTCAGCGGTACCTGCATCTGGTGTGTGTTGAATCTGTGAGCCACAAGGACTCGGCAATCCCGTTCTTGGGTATTAAAACTACCAAAGACTTAGGTGTGGAAAGGTTATTAAAGTGTGTGCAGCAAGCGCTAAGCAACTACCTTACGAGTTTAGAGCGAGATGAGAAACAAGTGCCAACGGTTGCCAAGTTGGTCAAGAAGTGATCCTAGCTACTCACGATCAAACATAACCCCATCGTGTTCACTTCCCGAAGCCCACCGAAAAGAGACCATCACGGTTACTCACACAGGTAGTGTATTCTTAAGGATAAGGTGTCAAGTTATCTACAACCGGATATTAACAAATTCCCATCTGCCACATAACCGCGGGCACGTCTTTCGAAAGATCAAACCCTGCAGGGGTGTCCCAACTTAGCCCATCACATACTCACGACCTGCGGAGTCGCAACTCCAAAGTGGGAAGACCCGAGTATTCTCGAAATCCCATGCTCAAGATATTTCGACAAAGGTAAAACTAATCCAGCAAGACCTCCCGGCGTGCCGACACCTTGATAGTAGCCGCGCGTATCTCGTCTCAGGCCATGACCGGATGGGACAAGCTATAGGTATATACGAGCCCTCGGGTTCCCCCAAGGTGGCCCCGCAGTACGCCCAGGTTGGACCAACACTCATGAGGAGCACTGGCCCGTGTTGTTAATTAAGAACTCGGGTTAGCAACGCCCTATGCAAGTTTTAGTTATTAGGCAAATGTAAAACCAATGTTGGGCCTTGCTGGAAAAGCTTTAAGCAGAGCGAATTATCAAGGGGTCCCATATACCCTAACCGTGTTAGGAACGCAAAATCAAGGAACATAACACCGGTTTATCGGTTCCTAAGGTGGCATGAGCGGAAGAAAACACCAAGCAGAAGGCCAAGCCTTCCACCCGTTGCCAATATATAGGTGCATTACTTTATAATAGGTATATATATTGTGTTATCCCAATAAACAAGTCCGGACGTGGAGCAGTCTTCAAAACTTCACCTGCAACTAACAACGCTATAAGAGGGGCTGAGCAAAAGCGTACTTAGCCAATCAACGGTTTGCTAGGAAGGCGGTTAGAGTGTTTCATGGCAACAATAGGAGGCTGACAAACATGAATAGGCATCGAGGCATATCTAAAGAACGAGGCGACTCGCATAGGCAAAGATAGAGGTGATATCAAGGAATGGTCATCTTGCCTGTTAAGTCCACGGAGGGATCGTAACCTTGCTCATCAAACTCTGTCTCGATAGGAACCTCGAACTCCGAATCGTCATCGGGCTCTAACCAACACAACAATGAAAACACCGGAACAACAATCAATCATCATGCAATGCTCAAACACATGATGCAAGATATGATGCATATGAATATGGGTAGGATATTATGCAACTCCTAGGGGCAAGATAAGTGCACATGTGGCATGGCAATAAACAAGTTCACAACACAAGTAGGGACACATGCAAAAGGAAAGCAAGAACTAACATAGTCACAAGTGGTTATGTAGTTGAATTAAACAAGCACCCAACAAGTTTTATAAGTTGCTTATCATGGCAAGGGGTGCAACTAGGATCAACAACATCAGGCTAGCATTTTAAACGGGCTGGAAAGAACAAACACCAATTTCCGAAAACTCCCATGTTCATAATAACACATATAGGACAGATCTGATGCAAACATGTTTTAGAGTTGTTAAACATGCAAAGTAACAGCACCATCTTGCTCTACACATTTTTCCACCCCAAATACATATAAAGTTTGTCAAATTTGGAGCTATGGTCAATTAGTTATGAATTTAACAAGTTTGAGCATATTTTAAACACAAAATAATTCAAACAACAATTTAATGTTTTTAACATGGCAACACACTGCATATAAATATTCTACACTAAAAACTAGGCAGTTTTCATATATAAATTATTTTGAACAGATGCATAAATCAAAAGATATGAATTATGCAAAAGAAAATACAAAACTGAAATTAAAAACAAAAAAGGGAAAGGGGCTACGCAGACCCAGCCTAGACTAGCCCTAGCCGCTGACTAGTGGGTCCAGCGGGAACTGACGTGGCGCCTGCGGGTGTGGGAGTGGGTGTGAGGCGCTGGGAGGCTGATAGTAGGGCCAGCCTGTCAGTGAAACATAAATAGCAAAAAAGGGGGCCTCATTCCACTGCCCTGGCGGGGATTCGAACCCACGCGGCTGGGTTAACTAAACGAGAGACAGGCCACTGGGCTAGCTGCGTGCATCTAACAGAGAAGGGGAACGTTGCCATATGACTAAACAGCAGATGCAGAACAGAGGGGAAGACAGTGCCGGTCGGAGGAGCTCGTCGGAGCTGCTCCGGCGACCCATTGGAGTGGCGGAGGTGTGCGATGGATTCCTAGAGGAAAACCACATCTCTGGGTGCCACTAGGTGGACCAAACGACGATGGAGTCGACACCGACGAGCTGTGGCAGAAGCGGCGCGACGGAGACGAACGCGGCGAGGCCAGGGCTCTACTCCCAACTACACAGGGGGGAAACGACTAAGCTGAGCACGGCGAAGCTAACGGGCATCTAAACGAGGCGAGAGGGGGTCGGAGCACTCGTCGGCGACGAGGTCCGACGGCGATGAGCTCGGGCGCTCGGCGAACTAGCCTCTTGATACGTCTCCAACGTATCTATAATTTTTTATTGTTCCATGCTATTATTTATGATGTTTTGGATGTTTAATGGGCTTTGTTATACACTTTAATATTATTTTTGGGACTAACCTATTAACCTAGAGCCCAGTGCCAGTTTCTGTTCTTCTTGTGTTTTTCTCCTGTTTTAGGGTTTCGCAGAAAAGGAATATCAAATGGAGCCCAATTGACCTAAAATTCAACGGAGATCATTTTTTGGACCAAAAGAAGCCCACGGAGTACCGGGGAGGATCAGGAGATGCACGGGCTGCCCACGAGGGTGGGGGCGCCCCCCCCCCCTACTGGGCGCGCCCCCTACCTCGTGGACAGCCCGTAGACCCCCTTTGCTTGGCCCCTACTCCAACACCTCCTATATATGCTGAAACCTCTGGAAAATAACCTAGATCGGGAGTTCCACCACCGAAAACCTCTGTTGCCACCAAAAACCAATCTAGAACTGTTCTGGCACCATGCCGGAGGGGGGGAATCCCTCTCCGGTGGCCATCTTCATCATCTCGACGCTCTCCATGACGAGGAGGGAGTAGTCCACCCTCGGGGTTGAGGGTATGTACCAGTAGCTTTGTGTTTGATCTCTCTCTCGTGTTCTTGAGATGGCACGATCTTGATGTATCGCGAGCTTTGCTATTATAGTTGCATCTTATGATGCTTCTCCCCCTCTACTCTCTTGTAATGGATTGATTTTTCCCTTTGAAGTTATCTTATCGGATTGAGTCTTTAAGGATTTGAGAACACTTGATGTATGTCTTGCGTGGGATACCTGTGGTGACAATGGGGTATTCTATCGGTTCACTTGATGTATGTTTTGGTGATCAACTTGCGGGTTCCGTGACCTTGGGAATCTATGCATAGGGTTTGGCACACGTTTTCGTCTTGACTCTTTGGTAGAAACTTTGGGGCACTCTTTGAAGTACTTTGTGTTGGTTGAATAGATGAATCTGAGATTGTGTGATGCATATCGTATAATCATGCCCACGGATACTTGAGGTGACAATGGAGTATCTAGGTGACATTAGGGTTTTGGTTGATTTGTGTCTTGAGGTGTTATTCTAGTACAAACTCTATGATAGATTGAACGTTACTACGGACTCTTGAATAGATCGATCAGAAAGAATAACTTTGAGGTGGTTTCGTACCCTACCTTAATCTCTTCGTTTGTTCTTCGCTATTAGTTACTTTGGAGTGACTCTTTGTTGCATGTTGAGGGCTAGTAATATGATCCAATTATATTATCCTTGTTCAGAGAACTTGCACTAGTGAAAGTATGAACCCTAGGCCTTGTTTCCTATCATTGCAACACCGATTATGCTCACGTTTACCACTTGCTACCTTGTTGTTGTTATATTTTCAGTTTACAAAAACCTATATCTACCATCCATATTGCACTTGTATCACCATATCTTCGCCGAACTAGTGCACCTATACAATTTATCATTGTATTGGGTGTGTTGGGAACACAAGAGACTCTTTGTTATTTGGATGCAGGGTTGTTTGAGAGAGACCATATTCATCCTACGCCTCCCACGGATTGATAAACCTTAGGTCATCCATTAGAGGGAAATTTTCTAATGTCCTACAAACCTCTGCACTTGGAGGCCCAACAACGTCCACAAGAAGAGGTTGTGTAGTAGACATCAAACTCTTTTCTGGCACCGTTGGCGGGGAGGTGAGTGCTTGAAGGTATATCTTTAGATCTTGCAATCGAATCTTTTAGTTTCTTATTGTATCACTAGTTTAAATTATAAAATAAAAGTACAAAAAAATGGAATTAAGGTTACCTCATATGCTTCATCTGTTTAATATCTTTCGTGAAAATGATGGGAAGGAAAATTGTGCTCAAGTACTAGAAGAAGAATTACATAGAGTGCTTGGCATAAAATATGTGCATGATGAGAATGATTGCAATGTTGTTAGTGTGAATCCTTTGAATATCCATGATGCTAATGATACGCAAAGCCACAAGCTTGGGGAAGCTATGTTTGATGAAGATGATATTTTTAGTCCCCCAAGTTTTGATGAGCAAATTTATTATGATGAAAGCATGCCTCCTATTTATGATGATTATATTCATGAAAGTGGATTTGGTGAAGTCATGACTTTATTTAGTGATGAATCCACTATTTCAGAAGAGGTTCCAATTGATTATGAGAACAAAGTTGCTATCTATGATGATTATTGTTATGACTTGTATGCTATTAAGAATAATGGTAACCATGAAACTTGTCATTGTGATTTTAGTTTACAATTGTATTATGCCTCACATGATAATTATTTTGTTGAGTTTGCTCCCACTACTATTCATGAGAAGAAATTTGCTTATGTGGAGAGTAATAAAATTTATATGCTTGGGGATCATTAAAAGAATGCTTTATGTGCTGGTTATACTGTTGAATTCATTCATGATGCCTCTGAAAATTATTATGAGAGAGGATCATATGCTTCTACATATTGCAATAATATCAAGTATCCTCTCTATGTGCTTAAAGTTTTGAAGTTATGCTTGTTTTGCTATCCTATGCTAGTTGATTATTGTTCTCATAAGTTGTTTGCTCACAAAATCCCTATGCATAGGAAGTGGGTTAGACTTAAATGTGCTATTCATATGCTTCATGATGCTTCCGTTTTGTTTCAATTCTTATCTTTTATGTGAGCATCATTATGCCTAGCTAGGGGCGTAAAACGATAGCGCTTGTTGGGAGGCAACCCAATTTTATATTTTTTGCTTTTGTTTCTGTTTAGGAATAAATATTGCATCTATCTTCTATTTAGATGTGGTTTTGTGTTTCAATTAGTGTTTGTTCCAAGTAGAACCTTTGGGAAGACTTGTGTGAAGTTTATATGATCATGCTGTGAAAAACAGAATCGTTAGCGCTCGCTAGAATGGTCACCAGATTTTACTCGAGTGTGCTATTTAGTTGATTATTTTGGTAGATGATTAATAGACAAACTCCTCATGTTTACCAATTTAATTCAATTTTTTTGGAGTTACAGAAGTAGGCGGAAGTTACAGATTACTACAAACTGTTCTGTTTTTGACAGATTCTGTTTTTCATGTGTTGTTTGCTTATTTTGATGCATCAATGAGTAGTATTGGAGGGTGTCGTGGAATTAGCACGGCAGATGTCCGGTTTAGCGGACTTAGGTGTGAGGCCATCGTACGGATTAGATTGAAGGGTTTAAAGCGGACAAAAGACACAGGGAGTTTATACTAGTTCGGCCCCTTCAATGAAGGTAAAAGCCTACGTCTAGTTTAGTGTGGTATTGCTTGGGCGTCGATGACCAGGGAGCGAATCCGCCTGCCTGTGTCTCGAGCTGTTGTTTCGTGTCCTTGAACCGTCGCCGGGTCGTCCCTTTATATAGGAGGCGACGCCCGGCCCGGTTTACAGAGTCCCGAGGCCGGCTCATAAATGTGTCCGCCTCGGTCTCTACTCTTTCTACCTTATATCCCAAGTTACATGGTACGACGGTTTACAGACCATGGGCCTTATACATGGGCCCTAAGCCTCGATGGGCTATGTCCTCTTTGTTACATATTCTACTGGGCTTGTAACTATACAACCTTGTCAGTGTAATCCGGACCCTCCTGGCCGATTTATACCTGCTAATAATATCCCTGACATTAGGCCCCAGATTGATTTGAACTTGTTCATGTCAGTCTTCGAAGTCTTGTACAAACTTCCTTTCTGCAACTTTTTTGCTTCATAAACCGGCCATGACGTCATCTCCTGGAATCGTGTTAGTCCGTCGTGACATCATCTCCGCATTTAATGCCCGCATCTGTCTGTTACCTTTCTATAATGCCGCACCGAAGATTGAGGCGACAGCTCAATCTTTATCCGATCTCTGGCCTCCTCGATTCCCGCACTTACCGTTTTTACCTCTTAGGCCTATTAATACCGCTGAGGCTCATCTCTTTTCCCCTTCTACCTTCTTCTCCCTCTGTCTCCAACGCTCGAAGCTCCGCCGCCGTTCTTCGAGCTCGCCGTCGTCCTCGAGCCCGGCCGCTGCATCGACCTGAACGCTTCCAGAGAACTTCGCCGCTGTCTTCTGTTTCCTCAAGTACTCTATTTTCTTCTCTGTAGATCTTGTTCTAGGGTTTCTTCTGTAGCTCGCCATGAATCCTCGAGGCCTTGTAGTTTATCCCTGTAGGTCAATCTTGGCTGTAGTTTTAAACTTTGTTTACGCTCGACCTTCATCCATGCGCTTCTGTTCTGTCATTATATCCTTAGTTCCTCAAGCTTTATCAGTTTAGATCAAATCTGTAGAAAAACTCCGTGGTCTTCCCTGAATATAACTTGTATTACTCTATCTTTTTCTTGCGCCTCAGATCCATATGTACCTCAGCCCTTATGTGAAAACTGTTTTTCTCCCTTTAGATCTGCAGCTTATCTCACCGGTTTAGCCATAACTTGCACTTCATATGCTTTCCGTGACGGTTTAGATGTAAGCCTGTATCCCATAATTGACGGTTTAGCTTCTTCTTTTTTATCATATTGAACCGGTAGCTGTCTCACTCATATCTGCTTCCGGATTAGTAATACCATTAGTCCCTTGTTTAAACCGACAATTAGGCCCATAACTTCATAGAATGCACCGGCTTGTACTTAGAAGTTGGTAAACCGGGTCTTGCACTTTGTTTTTCAGCACCTTCGCATCAAACGTGATGGCCAAGCAATTTGTCACTTGCAATTGGGTTCCTTCCCGGATCACTAAAAATGATTTGGTTGAAGCGGCCTCAATGGGCGTTTTGGGCCCGAAGGAAGTTCTGCACTGGCGGGCCCCTGAAAAGGAATGCCCTCCTGAGCCTAAGGAGGGAGAAGTTGTAGTTTTTTATGATCATCTGGCCCGGGGTTTTAGTCCTCCCGGTTCAAAATCTTCCTGGATGTGTTAGCCGCTTTCCAACTCCATCCTCAAGATGTAGGCCCGAATTCTATGTCGAACATATGTAATTTCCAAGTATTCTCATAAGCATATATTCAAGAAGAACCATCAGTGGATCTGTTCCGGGACTTATTTCATCTGAACCGGCGGACAGAGTTTACTGATAGGCCGCATCAGGAGCTGGGTGGTGTCAGCATCCAGAAAAGAAAATATGTGAGCTTTCCCCACGCCGCTCTTCACAGCCATCCCAAAGACTGGAACCAGACGTGGTTCTATTGTAGGGACACTTCACCTGAAGGAGAGAATCCGCTACCGAGTTACCGTGCCTATCGCCTGGCATTAACCCATCCTTTGCCACAACGTCTCAATGCCCAAGATCGGGCTCGATTTGCCCCTCAACTTTCCAAGCTCAGGGCCTTCGTGGCCAATGGTTTAACCGGCGTTGACTTCGTCCGCTGCTGGCTCTCTTGGAGCATTCTTCCACTAAGCCGGCGCTCAAGCCTGATGTGTGAATAAGCGGCAAGCCAGAAGACCCTCAGCGCCACACCGAAATAGTGCTTCCTGACAATGAAGTAACTAAATCCGCTAAGAAAATGGTGAACATCCCTCTGGAGGAGTGCAGCCGAACTGGTTTAGCTCCGTTCTGCGCAACCAATGAATCGCCAGCGGTAAGTCCTTTGAGACCCTTTTCTGCTCGCCTTAATCCGTTCATATCAGTTGTTTTCAACTCGTTACTATCTCTTCGCACAGGCCAACGATCCTTTCTGGAAAAGGAAATCTCATGATAAACCGGCCAAGCAATCACGCAAGAAAACTTACGTTGTTAAGAAGAAAAAGGCTGTTGCTGCTTCCGGTTCACACCCTGAGGAGGATGATCCGGACTCTGAGGTACTAATTAACCCTTATGTCCTTTGACCTCCCTTTGTCTAAATTTATGTTCACAATGCCTTTTTGCAGGATCTGGCAGAAGGAAGCAAAGCGGGGGGGGAGTTGAGGTAATTTCTCTCTCATCTGATTCAGAACCTTTGCCACCCAAGATCCGCCGGGTATCCCGGAAATATCCCTTTTCTCATCCATATGCTCAATTGGATCCCAACTTTCTTCCGAAGAAACAACAGCACGAAGCTCGCCGGACCACGCGCCACAGCGGCCATGTGGTTGAGTCGTCCGGAATACCCCTTACGCCGGCTCGCAGGCGCCGCTCCGAGGTTTTACTCACTCCAACTCTCCTTCATCCAAAAGCAGGCCTTATACGTAGACCGCTTAAACCGTCTGATCCCAACTATCAGGAGGCTCCTCTGTCTTCTTCCGGCGAGTCAACTGCTACGC
>LR738713.1:305337061-305389129 GCA_902687465.1 Secale cereale | reverse complement strand
ACGGCCGGTTTAGGAGGCCATGGTGAGTTTTCGGCAAAACTCCCATGTGATACTCCTTTGTAAGAAAGACACGGCCGGTTTAGGAGGCCATGGTGAGTTTTCGGCGAAACTCCCATGTGATACTCCTTTGTAAGAAAGACACGACCGGTTTAGGAGGCCATGGTGAGTTTTCGGCGAAACTCCCATGTGATACTCCTTTGCGAAGAAGATGGTTGATTCTCCGGCTTACTGGGGGCGCCAGTTTATTTATTAATCATAATATATACATGGTACATAAAGCGGAGCCAATGGCTCAAGTGTAGTAAGGTCGCAGAAGGGCAATGTTCCACGGCCGCTTCGTCTCCTCCTCTGCCGTACGTGAGTTCTTATGTTCTCGAACGTCGACCAGGTAATATGAACCGTTGTGTAGGTTCTTGCTGACCACAAAGGGTCCTTCCCAAGGCGGGGATAACTTGTGCATATTTGTCTGGTCTTGGATGAGCCGGAGCACCAGATCTCCCTCCTGGAACGTTCTGGTCTTAACCCGGCGGCTGTGGTACCGGCGCAGGTCTTGTTGATAAATCGCCGATCGCGCTGCTGCCGTGTCCCGTTCCTCATCCAGCCGGTACAAGTTGTCTTGTCTTGCTTGCTCATTATCCGCTTCAACGTAAGCTGCCACCCATGGTGAGTCGTGCCGGATGTCACTAGGGAGAACCGCTTCAGCACCATACACCATGAAGAAAGGCGTATAACCTGTAGACCTGTTAGGTGTAGTGTTGATGCTCCAGAGGACAGAAGGTAACTCCTCTACCCAGCAACCTAGTGTTCTTTGCAGAGGAACCATAAGCCGGGGCTTGATGCCTCTCAAGATCTCTTGGTTGGCCCTCTCAGCTTGGCCATTGGACTAAGGGTGAGCTACTGATGATACATCCAGGCGAATATGTTCTCTTTGACATAACTCTTCCATCTCTCCTTTAGATAGGTTGGTGCCATTATCAGTAATGATGCTGTGTGGAAAGCCAAACCGGAAAATTACCTTTTTGATGAACTTAACCGCTGTTGCCGCATCACATTTACTGACGGGCTCTGCCTCAATCCACTTTGTAAACTTATCCACTGCTACTAACAGGTGGGTTTTCTGATCTTGGGATCTTTTAAAGGGTCCAACCATATCAAGCCCCCAAGTCGCAAACGGCCAAGTAATTGGAATCATCCGTAGCTCCTGCACCGGAACATGAGCACGCCATGAAAATTTATGGCAAGCATCACATTTTCTAACCAAGTTCTCTGCATCAGCATGAGCTGTTAACCAGTAGAACCCATGACGAAAAGCTTTAGCTACCAATGACTTTGAACCGGCGTGATGACCACAATCTCCTTCGTGAATCTCTCGAAGAATATCACAGCCTTCCTCTGATGATACACACCGCTTAAATGCCCCAGAAACACTGCGTTGAAGCTCTCCATTGACGATAGTCATAGACTTGGATCACCGGATTATCTGCCGAGCCTCAACTTCGTCCTCTGGCAACTCACCGCGGCTCAGGTATGCCAAGTAAGGGAGTGTCCAATCCAGAATAACGTGAAGAGCTGCAACTAGCTGTGCTTCCGGATCAGGAACAGCTAAATCCTCCTCTATGTAAGTTCATCTAAGAAGGTATTAGCTGGAACCGGTTTACGCTGAGAGCCCAGCCGGCTTAATGCATCGGCTGCTTCATTCTTCCGCCGGTCTATGTGGTCCACTTGATATCCTTTGAAGTACCCTGCGACTGCTTCAACTTCTCGCCGATAAGCCGCCATGAGTGGATCTTTAGAATCCCATTTACTAGACACCTGTTGTGCCACTAGATCTGAGTCACCAAAGCACTTGACCCGGCTCAAGTTCATCTCCTTGGCCATCCATAAACCGTGAAGGAGAGCTTCATGCTCCGCAGCATTGTTAGTGCAAGGGAACATTAACCGAAGGACATAATAGAACTTGTCACCTCGTGGGGAAGTTAACACGACTCCAGGCCCCGAGCCCTCCAATTGCCTTGAACCATCAAAGTGAATAGTCCAGTATGTATGATCCGGCTTCTCCTCAGGTGCTTGCAACTCTGTCCAATCATTGATGAAATCCACTAGTGCTTGGGATTTTATACCAGTACGAGGTACATACTTCAATCTGTGTGGGCTAAGCTCAATGGCCCATTTCGCCACTCTGTCGATGGCTTCTCTGTTCTGGATTATATCCCCCAATGGAGCTGAGCTGACAACAGTGATTGGGTGGCCCTGGAAATAATGCTTCACTTTCCGGTTTGCCATGAATACGCCGTATACCAACTTCTGCCAGTGTGGATACCTTTGCTTTGACTCAGTAAGGACCTCACTGATGTAGTAAACCAGATGCTGAACCGGATATTCCTTGCCTGCTTCCTTGCGTTCCACCACAATTGCCACGCTAACTGCACGGGCATTGGCGGCCACGTATAACAGCAGCGGCTCTTTGTCAACAGGGGCAGCAAGAACTGGCGGTTCTGCTAACTGCCGCTTCAAATCCTCGAACGCGACGTTTGCAGCATCGCTCCATACAAACCGGTCCGTCTTTTTCAGCATCTGATAAAGCGGGATCGCCTTCTCTCCCAAACGGCTGATGAATCGGCTCAACGCTGCAATACGGCCTGCTATGCGCTGGACATCATTGATACAAGCTGGTTTAGCCAAGGATGTGATTGCCTTGATCTTCTCCGGATTAGCCTCAATCCCTCTGTTTGATACTAAGAATCCAAGGAGCTTTCCTGCTGGAACACCATAAACACACTTCTCCGGATTAATCATCATCTTGTAAACCCGGAGGTTGTCAAAGGTTTCTTTCAAGTCTTCTATCAGCGTCTCCTCCTTCCTGGATTTCACCACAATGTCATCAACATAAGCATGGAAATTTTTTCCAATCTGCCCCTTGAAGCAATTCTGCACACAACGTTGATAAGTTGCTTGGGCACTCTTGAGCCCAAAAGGCATGGATACATAGCAGAAGGCTCCGAAAGGAGTTATGAAAGCGGTCTTCTCCTGGTCCTTAACTGCCATCTTGATCTGATGATAACCTAAATATGCATCCAAAAAACTTAGGTGCTCACATCCTGCCATAGCATCAGTAATCTGATCAATACGGGGGAGAGCAAAAGGATCAGTTGGGCAAGCCTTGTTCAAGTCTGTGTAATCAACACACATCCTCCAGGTTACATTTTTCTTTAGCACCAGCACCGGATTAGCCAACCACTCTGGATGAAACACCTCAACTATGAATCCTGCGGCCAAAAGCCTGGCCACTTCTTCACCTATAGCCTTACGCCTCTCCTCATTGAAGCGGCGCAAATACTGCTTGACCGGTTTAAACTTCGGATCAATATTAAGACTATGCTCAGCGAGTTCCCTCGGTATACTTCGCATGTCAGAAGGCTTCCATGCAAAGATATCCTGGTTCTCACGGATGAACTCGATGAGCGCGCCTTCCTATTTGGGGTCTAGGTTAGCGCTGATAGTGAACTGCTTGGACGAATCGCCCAGAACAAAGTCAACCTGTTTGGTTTCCTCGGTCGACTTAAACTTTAATGCCGGATCATGCTCTGTAGTTGGCTTCTTCAACGGGGACATATCCACCGGATCAACATTGTCTTTGTAGAATTTCAGCTCCTCCGTAGCACAAACTGCCTCAGCGTATGCTGCATCTCCTTCCTCGCATTCCAATGCGATCTTGCGGCTTCCGTGAACCGTGATGGTTCCCTTGTGACCCGGCATCTTAAGCTGTAGATAAACATAACATGGTCTAGCCATGAACTTGGCGTAAACCGGTCTCCCAAACAGAGCATGATATGGGCTCCTGATCTTTACGACCTCAAAGGTCACTGTCTCTGATCTAGAATCTTGCTCATCTCCAAAGGTAACTTCTAGATCAATTTTCCCAACTGGGTAAGCCGATTTACCTGGCACCACTCCATGGAAAACTGTGTTGGACTGCCGGAGCTTCTTATCTGTCAACCCAATACGTCGGGAAATCTCATAGTATAGGATGTTAATGCTGCTGCCCCCGTCCATAAGTACCTTGGTGAACTTGTAGCCACCCACCTGTGGTGCCACCACTAAGTCCAACTGGCCCGAATTATGAACCCGTGGCGGGTGATCCTCTCTGCTCCACACAATTGGTTGCTCAGACCAATGTAAGAAACGTGGTATCGCCGGTTCAACTGCGTGTACTGCCCGATTCAGAACCTTTTGATCTCGTTTGCACAAACTTGTGGTGAAAACATGATACTGCCCACTGCTTAGCTCCTTCGGATTATTCTGATATCCAGATTGCTGCTGCTGCTGACGATGCTGATTGCCTTGGTTGTTGTAACCACCCTGACCATGCTGCTGGTTATGTTGATGCTGACTGTTGCCATTGTGGTTATTGTTACCGCCGTGATATCCTGATCCGGATCCGTTACCTTGGTAACCCGGACCCTGAAAGCCGGAACCTGATCCGCCACCAGGGGGTCCGTGGTTATACCTGGCCTGTTTCATAACCTCCTACATGACACGGCAGTCCTTTCAGAGATGCGCGGCCGGGTTTTCCTCTGTACCGTGTCTTGGGCAAGGCACACTTAGCTGCTGATCTAGATTAAAGGGTGGCCTCTCATTGTGCGGGGGCGGTTTACCCTTGCGGCGCTGCCTGTTGCCCTGAACGTTGGTATTGGCCACAAAGTCTGAGCCGCCCTCCGCTTTTCGCTTGCCATTGTAACCTCTATCTGCCGGATTGGCTTGCACCGGTTTACCAGCTTTGTTCGCCTTCCCAGACTTGTCTTCGTCTGCATCTGGGTACTTGGTGTTGTCAGAGTCCCCATACTTCACCAAAGCGCTCATGAGTGTTCCCATATCGTTGCAATCGCGCTTGAGTCGTCCTAACTTCAGCCTCAAAGATTCAAACCGGCAATTGTTCTCCAACGTTACTATCGTCGTACTGGGGTTGATACTATTGGAAGAGTGCAGGATTTCTGATACTCGCCGCACCCAACTGCTTGTGGTCTACTGCTCTCCTTGAACACATGCTGCTAAATCCACCACAGACATCGGCTGTTTGCATGTGTCTTTGAAATTACTGATAAACCGGCGACGAAGCTCACCCCATGATCCGATGGAGTTAGGTGGCAGACCCTTTAACCAAGTCCGGGCTGTACCATCAAGCATCATTGTGAAGTATTTGGCACACGCCGCTTCGTCCACATCAAGCATCTCCATAGCCATCTCATAACTTTCAACCCATGCCCCTGGAGCTAGATCCGCCGTGTAGTTGGGTACCTTGCGCGGGCCTTTGAAGTCTTTGGGTAATTTCACGCTTCGTAAAGCAGGGATGAGACACTGTACCCCAAAGGAACTGGCCATGACTCCTGTTTCTGTGGTGGTGGGGTGAACCGGCGTCGCTTGACAGGTGTCCTCACGGGCAATATGTCTGGCCTGGTTTACCGCCTCCTGGGCGTGTGCTTCTGCCCCTGCCGGATTATCCTGCCTGTGATGGTGCCGTCTCCGCTCGCTGCTGGATACAGCCGGTTCATCCCAGTGCCTTGTGTAACTACGGCTCGGGCGTGGGGTTGAATGAATCCTCTCCCGGTTATAAGAATATGCCTGCTGCTGTGTCAGTGCCGTGTCCAGCAACTCCTTCGCCCGCCGTGCCTCTATTGCTATGGGGGACGACCCCTCAATGGGTAAAGCGGCCAGTCGTGAAGCGGCGGCGACGATGTTGTCCAACGGGTTAGAATAATGGCCGGGAGGGGCGGGAACGTGTGGCGTTGGCACAACTTGGCGGTTCCGCTCTGTGGCTGGCGGCTGAACTGACGTGCCAGTCCCTGGAGCTCCTCCCCGGTTTACCTCTGGGCGGTTATTGGCTCCCGCTCCTGGTGTGCCAAAGAGATTCCTTGCCTCGTAAACCGGTGGTAGACGAGTTTGCTGCCTTCTGTACATTACCTCGTGTGCAGAATTCTGATCCGACCTAAGCCGGAAAGCTTGGGAGTCTAGCTCTGTCTGCCTCGTAGCCATCCTGGCTTTCTCCGCATCTAGATCCAGTTTAGCTTGCTCAATCCGGCCCTTCAGCTGAACGATCTTCGCATCATGCTGCGCCTTGTCGGCAGGGGCCACTTCTGCTATCGCGAGCGCCGTCAAATTGTCGACCAAGGTGGATAGGACATCAGAGGGCGACGGGGTTTGGTTTCCTGCCCCGGTTCCCGCTGCCTCTGCGGTGAACGCCCCGGTCATCGAGGGCTGCTGCGTAGACTGTGATCCGGCCATGAAAACAGCAACCCTGCTCGGCGGATCAAGGGGCCCGGAATACTATCACCATCGGACACACCCTCTGACCGTCCATCCTGCAACAGATACAAAGATTCGGTCTCTCCGGATGAAGATTCATCGTCGGAATAAACAACTGTCTCACCACCAGAATCCGATCCGTCCTCGGCTTGCACTCCATGCACTGCTCCAACGAAAACACGCTTCACGGCAGGCTGAATCCGGGCCGATCTCGCATGCTGAGCCGGCTCGACGATGTTGGGGAAGATGTCCGACTCAGGTCCCGGTTCGCCGATCTTGCCGATGAAGATGTGGATGCCGCCGAAGGGGACCCGGTACCCGTATTCGATTGAATCGGCCTCGGGGCCCCAGCCTGCATCGTCGATGTAGATCCGGCCGCAATGACTCTTGGTCATCCGGCAACCGCGTAACCCTTGAGTCCTTCAAAGCTTCCCTTCAAGAACTCGAAACCATCGTGCGATAGCCCCACGGTGGGCTCCAACTGTCATGGAATTAGCACGGTAGATGTCCGGTTTAGCGGACTTAGGTGTGAGGCCATCATACGGATTAGCTTGAAGGGGTTAAAGCGGACGAAAGACACAGGGAGTTTATACTAGTTCGGCCCCTTCAATGAAGGTAAAAGCCTACGTCTAGTTTGGTGTGGTATTGCTTGGGCGTCGATGACCAGGGAGCGAATCCGCCTGCCTGTGTCTCGAGCTGTTGTTTCGTTTCCTTGAACCGTCGTCGGGTCGTCCCATTATATAGGAGGCGACGCCAGGCCCGGTTTACAGAGTCCCGAGGCCGGCTCATAAACGTGTCCGCCTCGGTCTCTACTCTTTCTACCTTATATCCCAAGTTACATGGTACGACGGTTTACAGACCGTGGGCCTTATACATGGGCCCTAAGCCTCAATGGGCTATGTCCTCTTTGTTACATATTCTACTGGGCTTGTAACGATACAACCTTGTCAATGTAATCCGGAACCTCCTGGCCGGTTTATACCTGCTAATAATATCCCTGACAGAGGGTATGAATCATAGAGAAGTTGGAATACAGTAGGTTTAACACCAATATAAACAAAGAATGAGTTCATTACAGTACCTTTGAGTAGTGGTTTGTTTTCTTATACTAACAGAGCTCACGAGATTTTTGTCTAAGTTTTGTGTTGTAAAGTTTTCAAGTTTTGAGTATTGCTCTGATGGACTATGGAACAAAGAGTGGCAAGAGCGTAAGCTTGGGGATGCCCAAGGCACCCCAAGGTAAAATTAAAGGACAACCAAAAGCCTAAGCTTGGGGATGCCCCGGGAAGGCATCCCCTCTTTCATCTTCATCTATCGGTAACTATACTCGGGACTATATTTTTATTCACCACATGATATGTGTTTTGCTTGGAGCATCAATTTGTTTTATTTTGTTTTGCTTGCTGTTTGAATAATATCCCAAGATCTGAAATTCTTAAATGTTAGAGAGTCTTCACATAGTTACATAATTATTCAACTACTAATTGATCTTCACTTATATCTTTCGGAGTAGTTTGTCAATTGCTCTAGTGCTTCACTTATATCTTTTTAGAGCACGGCGGTGGTTTTATTTTGAAGAAATAGATGAAATATCATGCTTCACTTATATCCTTTTGAGAGTCTATTAGAACAGCATGGTAATGTACTTTGGCTATGAAACTAGCCTTCACATGATAGACATCCAAGATCAATGTAGTAAAAACTTTCACACTGAGTGCATTGAATATGATGAGAAATTTGATACTTGATAATTGTTTTGAGATATGAGGATAATGGTATTAGAGTCATGCTAGTGTAGTTATTATGAAATTAAGAAATACTTGTGTTAAAGTTAGTGATTCCCGTAGCATGCACATATGGTGAACCGATATATGACGAAGTTAGAGCATGAGGTATTTGTAGAGTGTCATCCTTTGTGTGGAGGTCGGGGGCGCGCGATGGTTAACCCCTACCAACCTCCCCCTAGGAGCATGCGTTGATTGCTTTGTTTTGATGACTCGTAAATTTTTGCAATAAGTATATGAGTTCTTATGACTAATGTTGAGTCCATGGATTATACGCACTCTCACCCTTCCACCATTGCAAGCCTCTCTTGTATCGCGCAACTCTCGCCGGTACCATACACCCACCATATACCTTCCTCAAAACAGCCACCATACCTACCTATCTTGGCATTTCCATAGCCATTCCGAGATATATTGCCATCAACTTTCCACCGTTCCATTTATTATGACACGTTTCATCATTGTCCTATTGCCATGCACGATCACGTAGTTGACATCGTATTTGTGGCAAGGCCACCGTGCATAATTTTTCATACATGTCACTCTTGATTCATTGCACATCCCGATACACCGCCGAAGGCATTCATATAGAGTCATACTTTGTTCTAGTATCGAGTTGTAATATCGAGTTGTAAATCAATAAAAGTGTGGTGATCATCATTATTAGAGCATTGTCCCAAAGAAAAGATAAAAGAAAAAAAGAAAAAGAAAAAAAGAAGAAGGAAAGGCCAAAGAAAAAAAGGCCCAAAAAAAGAAGAAAAAGAAAAAGAAAAAAAAGAAAAGAAAAGAAAAGGGACAATTGCTACTATCTTTTTCCACACTTGTGCTTCAAAGTAGCACCATGTTCTTCATGATAAAGAGTCTCATGTTTAGTCACTTTCATATACTAGTGGGAATTTTCATTATAGAAATTGGCTTGTATATTCCAATGATGGGCTTCCTCAAATTCCCTAGGTCTTCGAGAGCAAGCAAGTTGGATGCACACCCACTTAGTTTCTTTTGTTGAGCTTTCATACATTTTTAGCTCTAGTGCATCCGTTGCATGGCAATACCTACTCACTCACATTGATATCTATTGATGGGCATCTCCATAGCCCGTTGATACGCCTAGTCGATGTGAGACTATCTCCCTCCTTTTTGTCTTCTCCACAACATCCACTCTATTCCACATAGTGCCATATCCATGGCTCACGCTCATGTATTGCGTGAAAGTTGAAAGGTTTGAAAGAATAGAGTATGAAAACAAGTCCTTGGCTGAAACCGGGGTTGTGCATGATATGAATATTTTGTGTGATGAAGAGGGAGCATAGCCAGACTATATGATTTTGTAGGGATAACTTTCTTTAGCAATAGTATTTTGAGAAGACATGATTGATTTGTTAGTATGCTTGAAGTATTATTATTTCTTATGTCAATATAGACTTTTGTCTTGAATCTTTCAGATCTGAACATTCATGCCACAATAAAGAGAACTACATTGAAAATTATGTTGGTTAGCATTCCACATCAGAAATTCTGTTTTTGTCATTTACCTACTCGAGGATGAGCAGGAATTAAGCTTGGGGATGTTGATACGTCTCCAACGTATCTATAATTTTTGATTGTTCCATGCCATTATTATGATGTTTTGGTTGTTTAATGGGCTTTGTTATTGAAACGCCCCGGACACACCCGCCGGTGGTCGTTACTCCTGGCGGGATCTAGACTGGCCTCACATATCAATACTAGTCTTTTCTGCGCACTTTGTCCTCACTCGTGCGCACCCGGGAGCAACTTCCCGGTCGGTCACCCATCCTGAGACTACTCCAAGTTGAGCACGCTTAACTTTGGAGTTCTATCCGTATAGGCTCCCGGAAAAGAAGGAATTCCTTATTGATATGAGTAGTCTATCATCCCTATTAAGCCAGGCTATCACATACACCCTCAATCAGAGGAACCGACGTCCTCGTCGGGCCACAGGAACGTTCCCTCTTGGCACAAACATCTGTGCTTCCAGGACAACACATGTGCCATGCCGTGTGCCACGACGGGTCACAAACATCATGCACAACATGACTGCAAACTATCCGCAAACATCCGTGTAACCGTGAGGGTCGGCTCTGATACCAACTTGTCAAGCCCAAGATGCGATTCTATCCCGATCACGTGACACTTACGTGATTGGGGCACAATCGCATTTCGGGCGCTTAGCAAGATGGATATCATTACAACGTACCATTACATACATACATGGGGGATACAACAATACATACAACTCACATGAATACAACAACATCAATACAAGTAACCGACTACGAATACAAACAATAAAAGCGCAAAGACATCCATCTGCTATCCCAGGCTGCTGACCCGGAACCTAACCCAAGACTGAAGAAGAAGAAGAAGAAAGAACTCCAACACAACGAACATCGCTCTCACGTCAAGACATCGGAAACCTGCACCTGCAACTGTTGTTGTAGTATCTGTGAGCCACGAGGACTCAGCAATCCCATAACCATGGGTAACAAGACTATCAAAGCTTAATAGGTAGGAAGAGGTAAACTGGTGAGGTTGCAGCAGTGGCTAAGCAATATATGGTGGCTAACTTACGAGTACAAGAATAAGATGAGCATCTACGCTAATGGTCGCAACTAGTAGCGATCGCTAAAGATCCTGAACTACTTACGAGTCAAACATAACCCCACCGTGTTCTCTTCTCAAAGTGAAAAGAGACAGTCACGGTTACTCACACAGTTGTGTGTTTTACTTCGGATCCTCTGTCAAGTTTTCTACAACCGGACATTAACAAATTCCAATCTGCCACATAACCGCGGGCAAGGCTTTCGAAAGATCATAACCCTGCAGGGGTGTCCCAACTTAGCCCATCACAAGCTCTCACGATTAGCTGAAGTGATAAATATAATATCATCACCCCTTATCTTAGGGAAATCCGATCAGGCTCGGCATCCCGGTGCACAAGACATTTCGACAATGGTAAAACAAGTCCAGCAAGACCTCCCGGCGTGCCGACACCCTGATAGTAGCCGCGCGTATCTCGTCTCAGGCCACGTCCGGATGGGATAGCCTACAGGAAAATACCAGATACCTCGGGTTTCCCCAAGGCGGCCCTGCAGTCTGCCCGTTTGGGACCAACACCATCAGCACTGGCCCCCCTGCTATGTAGAAAGAATCCTCGGGTAGCGCTAACTCCCTATGCAATTTAATTAATTAATTAAGTTGTTATTATCAGCAAATTAAAACTAATGTTGGGCCTTGCTGGAGGAGTTTTATTCAAAGACGAACTGTCAAGGGGTCCCCATATACCCATCGTGTAAGGAACGCAAAAATCAAGGAACATAATGTCGGTTTATCGGTGCCTAAGGTGGCATGAGTGGAACAAAACACCTAGAAAAAGGCCAAGCCTTCCACCCATGCCCAGTATATAGGTGAGTTATTAATAATAATAGATATTGTGATATTCCAACAACAAGTTCCCACCTGGAACGATCTTCATCTTCACCTGCAGCTAACAACGCTATAAGAGGGGCTGAGCAAGCGGGTAACATAGCCAAACAATGGTTTTGCTAGGAAGGTTTCAAAGGTTAGAGGTTTCATGGCAACAAGGAGAGGCTGACAATATTGATGGGTAGCGCGACATATAACGATAGCATCGAGACACTAAGCAATGGCAAAGATAGTAAAGGTATCCAAGGTTACGGTCATCTTGCCTGAGATCCCGCAAGGAAGAAGAACGGATCCATGAATAAGACGGAGAAGAAGCCTTGAAGAAGAACCACGGGTAGACGATCAAATCCTCACGAACGCAACGGAACAAGCACTAACGAGAAGAAGCAAGCAACACGGTAAACAAACCACTCAAGTACATGACAATATGCTCAACCAAGTATGATGCAAAACAAGTCTACTTATGATGCTCAGAAAGTATATGCAGGAAGCAAAACATGGCAAGGTAGGAAGCACAGCAAAACAACACAAGTCTATATATGATGCATTGTATGGCAAGGTATGATGCATGACAAATATATACAGGAAGCAATACATGGCAAGGTATGATGCATGACAAGTCTATACAGGAAGCACAACAGTCTATGAAGCATAACATGGCAAGGTATGATGCATGACAAGTCTATACAGTAAGCACGACAAGTCTATACAGGAAGCATTACATGGCAAGGTAGGAAGCACAGAAAAACAACACAAGTTTATATGATGCAATACATGGCAAGGTATGATGCATGACAAATCTAAACAGGAAGCACAACAAGTCTATACAGGAAGCATAACAAGTCTATACAGGAAGCATAACATGGCCACGGTGCAAGATGCACCCAAACATCAACCAAACTCACTCCAAACATGAAAACAAGATGATATTATGATTCTACATGCAAAATCACTCAAGTTTCGTATAAGGAACACTCAAAACGGAGCAACGGGCTAAAAGATACTCATGAAACAAGATATAACAACAAGCTGAAATTAACAGCCACATAGTAACTTTGGAGCAAGATAAATATATGCTACATCACTCAAACATGGTGACAAGAAGCATGGACATGAAGTAGACATATCCTACAGCAAACAACTCCATTGGAGCATCTCCATAGGAGGCATGGATCAATAGCAACAAGCTACAACATTTTGATCATGACAATAAAAACCTGACAGCAATATTTTATAGCAACTTGGGAGCAAGAATTAAATAAGCTACAGCAGCCCAAATGAGCAAGTAAGGACATGGATAGATAGACAACAACATATACAACAAGGAATGATCAATGGCCACCCCAAAACTAACATGGATTTGCCTAGGGCATCAAGCAAACATAGCATCAGGATATTACAGATTCCAGACTTAGTGAAATTTCACTAAGTGTTAAAACAGTAACAGCAACATGGCATGTTTGCAAGCATGTTTAAGTCACCTCAAGGCATATCATGGAAAGTTAAATGCACCACATCAAAGAGCACATCATGGAGATTCTAAAACAACTAGGCATGTAACAAGGGGACAAACACAAGAATAGCAACGAGCTCCTCAACTAGGCATCTCGTAACAAGTTACAAAACCTAACAGCCACATGCACTTTTGCAACAGAGATTAACATGGCAATATGAACTCAAACAAGCATGCTATAGCAACCAACATGTAGAGCATCTCATGATGAACATTTTGACATATCATTTGCATCATTTGGATAAACATGCACCAAGTTATCACATCACGAACATGGCAGCAAAATAACAAGTAGCAGCAGTTTATAACAAGTAGCACCCTTGCAACAGATATGTAAGCATCTAGATGAAGTCAAACATGCATGGCACAATGGAACAAAGTGTAGAGCATAACACCACGATCATTTTGACATATCATTCACTCAATTTGGACAAGTACACACAAAGTTACCACTATGCAAAGATGCAACATATTATTAACAGAAAAGGACTTAGCAGAAATAGGCTAGGAAAAAAACACACAACAGGCGTAAATTAGCTAAAGCATGCTCGGGCAAGATTTGAGGGGCTCACCCATGGGCCTGGCCCGGTCGGGGGGAGATGAGGCAGGCCGGCCCCTGGCTGGGCCTTGGGCGCTGGAGGATGGGGCGCCAGCCCACCGAGGCGGCTGGAGGCGGCTGGATGATGGGGACTGGGCCGGCCCTTGCGGTGGCCCACGCGGGGCGGCTGGGCGGCGCTAGAGAGGCCGGCGCTTGCGGCTAGCGCGGCTGGGCCGGGGCAGAGAGGCAGGCCCATGAGCGGAGCTGGCCCAGGCGGAGACAGATCGGGCGCCCGTCCTCCTCGGCGTCGAGGACGAGGCAGGGAGTACGGCGGCGCGCTCGTCGCCGGCGAGGGGTCGCAGCGGGACCTCGGGGAAGGTCGGCAGGCACGGATCTGCGCCGGATCCGGTGGAGATCGGGACGAGGACTCCGTTTTCGGCAACGACGAGGACCTCCGGTGACGAGGAACTCCATGGACGGCGGGGTCGCGAAGTCAAGGAGCTGCTGTTCTGGCGCGGGCGCAGAGATCGACGCGCGGTCAGCGGCGCTGGCTGTGTGCGAGGCGCGGGCGGAGGAGCGGAACTACGGAGGCGCGGTAAGCGGCGGCGGCGGACGGGATCCGGGCCCGGGCGGGCCGGATCTGGGCTTCCGCGGGCCCGCGCGGTGGGAGGAGGAAGGTGGCGGCTGGGATCCAGCCAGGGCGCGGGAGCCGCGGCTGGCTGCGGGAGCCGGCTCGAGGGACTCCGGGCCGTCTGATCTGGCCGCGGACGACTCAGATCTCGGCTCGGGGGCCGCCGGATGGCTCAGGGGAGCCGGCTGCGCGCTAGGCTCGGCGGTGGCGGCGCCAAGTGGCGAGGTGGGAGGCTGGCTGCGCGGAATTTGAGGAGGAGGGGGGCTAGGAGGTTAGGGAAGGCCTAGGGGATGCCCAAAATGGACATGGGGGTTGTTTATATAGGCATAGGACTAGGGTTTGGGGGTTTGGAGGGGTTTTAGAGCCCTCCGATCGCGATCCGACGGATCCGATCACGAGGTGAGGTAGGATGGGCCTAGGGGAGGTTAGTGGGCTGTGTAGAAGAGGTTGGGCTGAGGTGAGAGGAGAGGGAGAGAGGCCCGCGGGGGTTTTCGGAGACCGAAAACGTCCGCGAAATAACCGGCGACTAGTGCCGCTATATATATACGTTGGGCTATCAAACGAGCTCCGAATGCGATGAAATTTGGCAGGCGGTCTGTCTAAACTATAATAAGACCACACGCCAAGTTTCACCCCATTCCGAGAACATTTTTCGGCCACTCACAAAATAAAATTTCGGAGGCACCGCGGGCGCGTGCGAGTGTGTCTAGGCTTAGAACAGACAACGGAAAGGACGAGGGAACTAGGGCAGATGCAAGTTTTTAAAACTTGCTGATGCAACACACATGATGACAAGGCAAGGATGCACACGCAAGAAGATGACATGGAACTGACAACGAATAACTGGCTGACACCTGGCGCACCGGTCTCGGGGTGTCACAACACTCCCCTACTAACAAGAGATCTTGTCCCGAGATCTTAGGAACGAGACGGAAGGGAAAAAGGAAGAACAAGGTTCTTCGAGGGCAACAGAGTGAAAGGAAAGAACCTTGAGAGGATGAACAACGGAAAGAAAGGATACAATGGAGATGAACGAGATTGGAAGCTCCATTAGAAAAGAGGAACAAGGAACACGAGAACCAATTAGGTTGGAATGCATGAAACACGAGCTGAAGGGACAAGAATACATTGAAAACCACTCCGGTTAAAAGAGATAGAAAAGGAATTGAACGAAGGAATCCGAGCAGGACTCCGTCTGAAAATGAAAGGAATAGCACACTGGTTGAACACGAATGGAATGGAACGAGAACTTGAAAAGATGAAATGATAGTCGACGAGAGCAACAACACAATGCCTCTGGAAGAATTGAAATAATGGAATTAAAAGAATGAAGAAGAAGATGACAACTTTCACGACGAGTGAATTTGGAAGAGAATCTTGAAGAGAAAGGTTTGAATAGAGTTGTTGAGAAAATCAACAACAAAAGAATAAGCTTGTCATGGACTTATAGAAATCATCTCAAAACTTGAGGTGAATTATACCGCAACCAAAATATGGAATAATTAAGATGAAGGAAGAAATGCAAAACTCCACATCAAAAGAATAGGAGAATTATTTGCACTCGAGATGCAAAAGAATAATGCTAGAACTGCTCCGGAAGAATTAGATGAATATATGAAGAATGAATTTAATGATGTAGAACCACCATGAAGAACTCTGGTAACAAAAGGATGATGAGATAGAATTGAATGATAACAAGAATAAGATTACAGCCTTGCGATGATTAGACGGGGTTCCGACGAGATGGCCAAGAAACTTGAACTCCGGAAAAGAAAAGATGAAAGGACTTGGAACTAGAATTTATTCATCAAGACTAAACTCTGAAGGAAGGGATTGAATCAACTTGATGAAAAGAATAAGAATTATGTTATGCTTATCCTTCACCAATTAAATTGATGAGAAGCAATGGATTCACATACTACTTATTCTCGATGAAATTGATTAAAAGAAGAATATATCGCGAACTTGCGAAAATCTTCATGAAACACCGGTAAGATAGGAATGAACGAATGAATTGACATGATAGCACCGGAAAAGAATGGTCGAGCGAATCACCAGTAAGAATTTAAGACGAGTGAAGAAAAGGAACGAACCACCGGGAAGAGTTAAAATCGAGTGAAGAACGAGAATGACCACCGCAAGGAATTAAAATAGAATGAAGAAAGAGAAGAAAACCACCGTAAAGAATTGAAATTGAGTGAATACAAGAGAATGAATCTCCGGGAAGAATAAAGCACTTGAGGACAATTAGAATGACGAGAACGAAGAGATTGTGAACTGATTAAAGAATACTTGAACAAGCACCGGAAGAATATGAGACGAACGAAGAGGCATCAATGAAGAATATTTTGAGGACGAAGTTGAAAACTAAGAACGAAGAAATCTTCTGAAATGATGCCTTCGGAGGAACACAAGAAAAGAATTCAAGAACTACTCCGAATGAATGAAAAGAAAAAAGATTGAACCAACGATGAAAGAATTGAAAGCGATCTTGGAGAAGGCATATGAGTGATGGAATCCATAGTTACGTCACATTTGAAAAGAATTTCGAAACACTCCGGGAAATAGAACGAGTCAGGTAAGATCCTGGGAAAAGACCTGTGGGTTATGAGACCACCGAAGAGAAAACACCGTTGAAAAGGATTAGAAAGGAGACGATGCACCGAAACAATTGTGAGACTTGAATGAGGTGACAACCTCAAATTAATTGGAATACAGACAACTCTCTTGAGATGTCTTCTGAACTCCGGAATAATTAATGGCGAGAGATGAACGAGCAAGGTGAAGCAATTGAGCCGAGGAAAAAAAGAATATGAACAACACCGAATACTTTAATTGAATCCACCGGAAAAGAAGAAGAGGTGAAGAATATCAAATCGAGAGGAGAATTCACCAGTTGAAATAATTGATGAAAGAAAGCAAAGACTTCATACGAGTAGAATGAATACTCGATTAAGGACTCTGGCTCCGAGAAACAAAACGGTGGGAGGGTGGGAAAAGAAAGACCACAACGGACGGGGAAACTGAAGGAAATATGCCCTAGAGGCAATAATAAAGTTGTTATTTATATTTCCTTATATCATGATAAATGTCTTTTATTCATGCTAGAATTGTATTAACTGGAAACTTAGTGCATGTGTGAATACATAGACAAAACAGAGTGTCCCTAGTATGCCTCTACTAGACTAGCTCATTGATCAAAGATGGTTATGTTTCCTAACCATAGACATGAGTTGTCATTTGATCAATGGGATCACATCATTAGGAGAATGATGTGATGGACAAGACCCATCCGTTAGCATAGCACTTTGATCGTTTAGTTTTACTGCTATTGCTTTCTTCATGACTTATACATGTTCCTATGACTATGAGATTATGCAACTCCCGAATACCGTAGGAACACCTTGTGTGCTATCAAACGTCACAACGTAACTGGGTGATCATAAAGATGCTCTACAGGTGTCTCCGAAAGTATTCGTGGTGTTGGCATAGATCAAGATTAGGATTTGTCACTCCGAGTGTCGGAGAGGTATCTCTGGGCCCTCTCGGTAATGCACATCATAATAAGCCTTGCAAGCAAATGACTAATGAGTTAGTCAAGAGATGATGTATTACGGAACGAGTAAAGAGACTTGCCGGTAACGAGATTGAACTAGGTATAGAGATACCGACGATCGAATCTCGGGCAAGTAACATACCGATGACAAAAGGAACAACGTATGTTGTTATGCGGTTCGACCGATAAAGATCTTCGTAGAATATGTAGGAGCCAATATGGGCATCCAGGTTCCGCTATTGGTTATTGACCGGAGAGATGTCTCGGTCATGTCTACATAGTTCTCGAACCCGTAGGGTCCGCACGCTTAAACGTTCATTGACGATATAGTATTTAATGAGTTATGTATGTTGGTGACCGAATGTTGTTCGGAGTCCCGGATGAGATCACGGACATGACGAGGAACTCCGGAATGGTCCGGAGATAAAGATTAATATATGAGATAATAGTGTTTGACCTCCGGAAGGGTTCCGGAATTCACCGGAAGAGGTTCCGGATGTTTCCCGAAGTGTTTGGGTACGAGAACACTTTATTTGGGCCAAAAGGGAAAGCACACAAGGTTTTTGGAAGGCGCAAAAGGAAGTTTTGCGGAGTCCAGGGGCCAGACGCCAGGGTCCCTGGCGTCTGGGTCCAGACGCCGGGAACCCTGGCGTCTGGCCCTGGAGTCCGAGAAGGACTCTTGCCTTTCGGGTGAAACCGACTTTGTGAAGGCTTTTACTCCAAGTTTCGACCCCAAGGCTCAACATATAAATAGAGGGGTAGGGCTAGCACCCAAGACAGATCAAGATACACCAAGCCGTGTGCCGGCTACCCCGACCCTCTAGTTTATCCTCCGTCTAGTTTCTGTAGTGCTTGGCGAAGCCCTGCAGAGATTGTTCTTCATCAACAACCGTCACCACGCCGTCGTGCTGCCGGAACTTATCTACTACTTCGCCCGTCTTGCTGGATCAAGAAGGCGAGGACGTCATCGAGCTGAACGTGTGCTGAACGCGGAGGTGCCGTACGTTCGGTACTAGATCGGGACGGATCGTGAAGGTGCACGACTACATCAACCGCGTTGATAAACGCTTCCGCTTTCGGTCTACGAGGGTACGTAGACACACTCTCCCCTCTCGTTGCTATGCATCTAGTAGATAGATCTTGCGTGATCGTAGGAAATTTTTGAAAATACTACGTTCCCCAACAGTGGCATCATGAGCCAGGTCTATGCGTAGATGATATGCACGAGTAGAACACAATGAGATTGTGGACGATACTAGTCATACTGCTTACCAGCATGTCATACTTTGCTTCGGCGGTATTGTGAGATGAAGCGGCCCGGACCGACATTACGCGTACGCTTACGCGAGAGTGGTTTCACCGTTACGAGCACTCGTTGCTTAAAGGTAACTGGCGGGTGTCTGTCTCTCTCACTTTAGCTGAATCAAGTGTGGCTACGCCCGGTCCTTGTGAAGGTTAAAACAGCACATACTTGACGAAACATCGTTGTGGTTTTGTATGCGTAGGTAAGAACGGTTCTTGCTAAGCCCGTAGCAGCCACGTAAAACTTGCAACAACAAAGTAGAGGACGTCTAACTTGTTTTTGCAGGGCATGTTGTGATGTGATATGGTCAAGACATGATGAGTTATACGGTTTTGTATGAGATGATCATGTTTTGTAATGTTATCGGCAACTGGCAGGAGCCATATGGTTGTCGCTTTATTGTATGAAATGCAATCGCCATGTAATTGCTATACTTTATCACTAAGCGGTAGCGATAGTCGTAGAAGCAATAGTTGGCGAAACGACAACGATGCTACGATGGAGATCAAGGTGTCGCGCCGGTGACGAAGGTGATCATGACGGTGCTTTAGAGATGGAGATCAAAAGCACAAGATGATGATGGCCATATCATGTCACATATTTTGATTGCATGTGATGTTTATCTTATTATGCTTCTTATTTTGCTTGGAACGACGGTAGCATTATAAGATGATCCCTTACTAAATTTCAAGGTATAAGTGTTCTCCCTGAGTATGCACCGTTGCGAAAGTTCTTCGTGCTGAGACACCACGTGATGATCGGGTGTGATAAGCTCTACGTTCAAATACAACGGGTGTAAGACAGTTTTGCACACGCAGAATACTCGGGTTAAACTTGACGAGCCTAGCATATGCAGATATGGCCTCGGAACACTGGAGACCGAAAGGTCGAGCGTGAATCATATAGTAGATATGATCAACATAAGATGTTCACCATTGAAACTACTCCATCTCACGTGATGATCGGACAAGGTTTAGTTGATTTGGATCACGTGATCATTTAGATGACCGGAGGGATGTCTATCTAAGTGGGAGTTCTTAAGTAATATGATTAATTGAACTTTAATTTATCATGAACTTAGTCCTGGTAGTATTAGCATATCTATGTTGTAGATCAATAGCTCGCAATGTTGCTCCACGTTTATTTTGTATATGTTCCTAGAGAAAAACCAAGTTGAAAGATGTTAGTAGCAATGATGCGGAATTGTTTCGTGATCTGAGGATTATCCTCATTGCTGCACAGAAGAATTATGTCCTTGATGCACCGCTAGGTGACAGACCTATTGCAGGAGCAGATGTAGACGTTATGAACGTTTTGACAAAAGCTCGATATGATGACTACTTGATAGTTTAGTGCACCATACTTTACGGCTTATAACCGGGACTTCAAAAACGTTTTGAACGCCACGGAGCATATGAGATGTTCCAAGAATTGAAATTAGTATTTCATACTCATACCCGTGTCGAGAGGTATAAGACCTCTGACAGTACTTTGCCTACAAGATGGAGGAGAATAGCTCAACCAGTGAGCATGTGCTCAGATTGTCTGGGTACTACAATTACTTGAATCAAGTGGGAGTTAATCTTCCAGATAAGATAGTAATTGACAAAGTTCTCTAGTCACTATCACCAAGTTAGTAGAACTTCGTGATGAACCATAATATGCAAGGGATGACGAAAGTAATTCCCGAGCTCTTCGCGATGCTGAAATCGGCGAAGGTAGAAATCAAGAAAGAGCATCAAGTGTTGATGGTTAACAAGACCACTTGTTTCAAGTAAAGGGCAAAGGGATAGAAGGGGAACTTCAAGAAGAATGAAAAGCAAGTTGTCACTCCCGTGAAGAAACCCAAAAGCTAAACTCAAGCCTGAAACAAGTGCTTCTACTGCAAAGGAAATGGTCACTGGAAGTGGAACTACCCTAGATACTTGGCGGATAAGAAGGATGGCAAAGTGATCAAAGGTATATTTGATATACAGATTATTGATGTGTATTTTACTAGTGTTCATAGCAACCCCTCGGTATTTGATACTGGTTTAGTTGCTAAAGAGTAGTAACTCGAAATGGGAGTTGCATAATGAACAGAAACTAGTTAAAGGATGAAGTGACGATGTGTATTGGAAGTAGTTCCAAGATTGATATGATCATCATCGCACACTCCCTATACTTTCGGGATTAGTGTTGAACCTAAATAAGTGTTATTTGGTGTTTTTGTTGAGCATGAATATGATTTGATCATGTTTATTGCAATACGGTTATTCATGTAAGTTAGAGAATAATTGTTGTTCTGTTTACATGAATAAAACCTTCTATGGTCATACACCCAATGAAAATGGTTTGTTGGATCTCGATCGTGTGATACACATATTCATAATATTCAAGCCAAAAGATGCAAGGTTAATAATGATAGTGCAACTTATTTGTGGCACTGCCGTTTAGGTCATATTGGTGTAAAGCGCATGAAGAAACTCCATAGTGACGGACTTTTGGAATCACTTGATTATGAATCACTTGGTGCTTGCGAACCATGCCTCATGGGTAAGATGACTAAAACTTCGTTCTCCGGAACTGTGGAGCAAGCAACAGATTTGTTGGAAATCATACATGCTGATGTATGCAGACCAATGAGTGTTGAAGCTCACGGCGGAAATCGTTATTTTCTGACCTTCACTGATGATTTGAGCAGATATGGGTATATCTACTTAATGAAGCACAAGTCTGAAACATTTGAAAAAGTTCAAAGAATTTCAGAGTGAAGTGGAGAATCATCGTAACAAGAAAATAAGAGTTTCTACGATATGATCGTAGAGGTAAAATATTTGAGTTAGCGAGTTTGGCCTTCAGTAAAAACAATGTGAAATAGTTTCACTACTCACGCCACCTGGAACACCACAGTGTAATGGTGTGTCCGAACGTCATAACCGTACTTTATTAGATATGGTGCGATCGATGATGTCTCTTACCGATATACCACTATCGCTTTTGGGGTTATGCATTAGAGACATCTACATTCACGTTAAATAGGGCACCATCTAAATCCGTGGAGATGACACCGAATGAACTATGGTTTGGCAAGAAACCAAAGTTGTCGTTTCTTTAAGTTTGGGACTGCGATGCTTATGTGAAAAAGTTTCAACATGATAAGCTCGAACCCAAATCGGAGAAGTAAATCTTCATAGGATACCCAAAAAGAAACTGTTGGGTACACCTTCTATCACAGATCCGAAGGCAAGATATTCGTTGCTAAGAATGGATCCTTTCTAGAGAAGGAGTTTCTCTCGAAAGAAGTGAGTGGGAGGAAAGTAGAACTTGATGAGGTAATTGTACCTTCTCTTGAATTGGAAAGTAGTACATCACAGAAACTGGTTCTAGTGATTCCTACACCAATTAGTGAGGAAGCTAATGATGATGATCATGAAACTTCAGATCAAGTTTCTGCTGAATTTCATAGATCAACCAGAGTTTGTTCCGCACCAGAGTGGTACGGCAACCCGGTTCTGGAAGTCATGTTACCGGAACATGATGAACCTACGAACTATGAGGAAGCGATGATGAGCCCAGATTCCGCAAAATGGCTTGAGGCCATGAAATCTGAGATGGGATCCATGTATGAGAACAAAGTGTGGACTTTGGTGGACTAGCCCGATGATCGGCAAGCCATCGAAAAATAAATGGATCTTCAAGAGGAAGACTGACACTGACGGTAATGTTACTGTTTACAAAGCTCGACTTGTTGCGAAAGGTTTTCGACAAGTTCAAGGAGTTGACTACGATGAGACTTTCTCACCCGTAGCGATGCTTAAGTCTGTCCGAATCATGTTAGCAATTGCCGCATTTTATGAAATCTGGCAAATGGATAACAAAACTGCATTCTTTAATGGATTTATTAAAGAAGAGTTGTATATGATGCAACCAGAAGGTTTTGTCGATCCAAAAGGTGCTAACAAAGTATGCAAGCTCCAGCGATCCATCTATGGACTGGTGCAAGCATCTCGGAGTTGGAATATACGCTTTGATGAGGTGATCAAAGCATATGGTTTTATACAGACTTTTGGAGAAGCCTGTATTTACAAGAAAGTGAGTGGGAGCTCTGTAGCATTTCTAATATTATATGTGGATGACATATTGTTGATTGGAAATGATATAAAATTTCTGGATAGCATAAAAGGATACTTGAATAAGAGTTTTTTTTTAATGAAAGACCTCGATAAAGCTGCTTATATATTAGGCATCAAGATCTATAGAGATAGATCAAGACGCTTAATTGGACTTTCACAAAGCACATACCTTGATAAGATTTTGAAGAAGTTCAAAATGGATCAGTCAAAGAAAGGGTTCTTGCCTGTATTACAAGGTATGAAGTTGAGTAAGACTCAATACCCGACCACTGCAGAAAAATATAGAGAGAATGAAAGTCATTCCCTATGCCTCAGCCATAGGTTCTATAAAGTATGCCATGCTGTGTAGCAAACATGTTGTGTACCTTGCCATGAGTTTGTCAAGGGGGTACAATAGTGATCCAGGAGTAGATCACTGTACAGCGGTCAAAATTATCCTTAGTAACTGGATGACTAAGGAAATGTTTCTCGATTATGGAGGTGATAAAGAGTTCGTCGTAAAGGGTTACGTCGATGCAAGCTTTGACACTAAATCCAGATGACTCTAAGTATCAATCTGGATGCGTATTGTAAGTGGGAGCAATTAGCTAGGGTAGTTCTATGCAGAGCATTGTAGACATAGAAATTTGCAAAATACATACGGATCTGAATGTGACAGACCCGTTGACTAAACTTCTCTCACAAGCAAAACATGATCACACCTTATTACTCTTGGGTATTAATCACATAAGCGATGTGAACTAGATTATTGACTCTAGTAAACCCTTTGGATGTTGGTCACATGGTGATGTGAACTAAGGGTGATATTCACATAAGGATGTGAACTATCGGTATTAAATCACATGGCGATGTGAGCTAGATTATTGACTCTAGTGCAAGTGGGAGACTGAAGGAAATATGCCCTAGAGGCAATAATAAAGTTGTTATTTATATTTCCTTATATCATGATAAATGTCTTTTATTCATGCTAGAATTGTATTAACTGGAAACTTAGTGCATGTGTGAATACATAGACAAAACAGAGTGTCCCTAGTATGCCTCTACTAGACTAGCTCATTGATCAAAGATGGTTATGTTTCCTAACCATAGACATGAGTTGTCATTTGATCAATGGGATCACATCATTAGGAGAATGATGTGATGGACAAGACCCATCCGTTAGCATAGCACTTTGATCGTTTAGTTTTACTGCTATTGCTTTCTTCATGACTTATACATGTTCCTATGACTATGAGATTATGCAACTCCCGAATATCGTAGGAACACCTTGTGTGCTATCAAACGTCACAACGTAACTGGGTGATCATAAAGATGCTCTACAGGTGTCTCCGAAAGTATTCGTGGTGTTGGCATAGATCAAGATTAGGATTTGTCACTCCGAGTGTCGGAGAGGTATCTCTGGGCCCTCTCGGTAATGCACATCATAATAAGCCTTGCAAGCAAATGACTAATGAGTTAGTCACGAGATGATGTATTACGGAACGAGTAAAGAGACTTGCCGGTAACGAGATTGAACTAAGGTATTGAGATACCGACGATCGAATCTCGGGCAAGTAACATACCGATGACAAAGGGAACAACGTATGTTGTTATGCGGTTCGACCGATAAAGATCTTCGTAGAACATGTAGGAGCCAATATGGGCATCCAGGTTCCGCTATTGGTTATTGACCAGAGAAATGTCTCGGTCATGTCTACATAGTTCTCGAACCCGTAGGGTCCGCACGCTTAACGTTTCGTTGATGATATAGTATTTAATGAGTTATGTATGTTGATGACCGAATGTTGTTCGGAGTCCCGGATGTGATCACGGACATGACGAGGAACTCTGGAATGGTCCGGAGATAAAGATTAATATATGGGATAATAGTGTTTGACCTCCGGAAGGGTTCCGGAATTCACCGGAAGGGGTTCCGGATGTTTCCCGAAGTGTTTGGGTACGAGAACACGTTATTTGGGCCAAAAGGGAAAGCACACAAGGTTTTTGGAAAGCGCAAAAGGAAGTTTTGCGGAGTCCAGGGGCCAGACGCCAGGGTCCCTGGCGTCTGGGTCCAGACGCCGGGAACCCTGGCGTCTGGCCCTGGAGTCTGAGAAGGACTCTTGCCTTTCGGGTGAAACCGACTTTGTGAAGGCTTTTACTCCAAGTTTCGACCCCAAGGCTCAACATATAAATAGAGGGGTAGGGCTAGCACCCAAGACAGATCAAGATACACCAAGCCGTGTGCCGGCTACCCCGACCCTCTAGTTTATCCTCCGTCTAGTTTCTGTAGTGCTTGGCGAAGCCCTGCAGAGATTGTTCTTCATCAACAACCGTCACCACGCCGTCGTGCTGCCGGAACTTATCTACTACTTCGCCCGTCTTGCTGGATCAAGAAGGCGAGGACGTCATCGAGCTGAACGTGTGCTGAACGCGGAGGTGCCGTACGTTCGGTACTAGATCGGGACGGATCGTGAAGGTGCACGACTACATCAACCGCGTTGATAAACGCTTCCGCTTTCGGTCTACGAGGGTACGTAGACACACTCTCCCCTCTCGTTGCTATGCATCTAGTAGATAGATCTTGCGTGATCGTAGGAAATTTTTGAAAATACTACGTTCCCCAACAGAAACAACACCGGTTGGTTGAAAAGAACTGAGGGTTGAACTTGCAAAGAAGAAGAGGGTCGAGTCCACTTGACGAGAGATGCACCAGATGAAAGAACTAACAACGCAACGAATGAAAACTAACCACATGATCCTAAAAAAAATTGAAGGGGAAGAGGGGTAATTCAAAACACCTACGTCAAGATTCCTCACCAGAGCGACGAAGGGGCTGGGAAGTAAAAAGAATTCCTACTCTCCGATATAACTAGACTCCGAAAAAGTTTTCTCCTAGACTCGACAACGGCCAAACTACGATCAATCAAGGGGGCTCCTATGGTCGGTCGAGGCTCTGATACCAACTTGTCACGCCCCGGACAAACCCGCCGGTGGTCGTTACTCCTGGCGGGATCTAGACTGGCCTCACATATCAATACTAGTCTTTTCTGCGCACTTTGTCCTCACTCGTGCGCACCCGGGAGCAACTTCCCGGTCGGTCACCCATCCTGAGACTACTCCAAGCTGAGCACGCTTAACTTTGGAGTTCTATCCATATAGGCTCCCGGAAAAGAAGGAATTCCTTATTGATATGAGTAGTCTATCATCCCTATTATGCCAGGCTATCACAGTTATACACTTTTATATTATTTTTGGGACTAACCTATTAACCCAGAGCCCAGTGCCAGTTTCTGTTTTTCTCCTGTTTTAGGGTTTCGCAGAAAAGGAATATCAAAAGGAGACCAATTGACCTGAAATTCAACGGAGATCATTTTTGGACCAGAAGAAGCCCACGGAGTACTGGTGGAGGATCAGGAGATGCACGGGCTGCCCACGAGGGTGGGGGGTGTGCCCCCCTCCCCTACTGGGCGCGCCCCTGCCTCGTGGACAGCCCGTAGACCCCCTTTGCTTGGCCCCCGACTCCAACACCTCCTATATATACCGAAACCTCCGGAAAATAACCTAGATCGGAAGTTCCGCTGCCGGAAGCCTCTGTTGCCACCGAAAACCAATCTAGACCCATTCTGGAAACCTGCCGGAGGGGGGAATCCCTCTCCGGTGGCCATCTTCATCATCCCGGCGCTCTCCATGACGAGGAGGGAGTAGTCCACCCTTGGGGCTGAGGGTATGTACCAGTAGCTATTTGTTTGATCTCTCTCTCTCTCTCTCTCTCTCTCTCGTGTTCTTGAGATGGCACGATCTTGATGTATCGCAAGCTTTCCTATTATAGTTGGATCTTATGATGCTTCTCCCCCTCTACTCTCTTGTAATGGATTGAGCTTTCCCTTTGAAATTATCTTATTGGATTGAGTCTTTAAGGATTTGAGAACACTTGATGTATGTCTTGCGTGGGATACCTGTGGTGACAATGGGGTATTCTATCCATTCACTTGATGTATGTTTTGGTGATCAACTTGCGGGTTCCGTGACCTTGGGAATCTATGCATAGGGGTTGGCACACATTTTCGTCTTGACTCTTCGGTAGAAACTTTGGGGCACTCTTTGAAATACTTTGTGTTGGTTGAATAGATGAATCTGAAATTGTGTGATGCATATAGTATAATCATGCCCACGGATACTTGAGGTGACAATGGAGTATCTAGGTGACATTAGGGTTTTGGTTGATTTGTGTCTTAAGGTGTTATTCTAGTACGAACTCTACGATAGATCGAACGTTACTATGGACTCTTGAATAGATCGATCAGAAAGAATAACTTTGAGGTGGTTTCATACCCTACCATAATCTCTTCATTTGTTCTCCGCTATTAGTGACTTTGGAGTGACTCTTTGTTGCATGTTGAGGGCTAGTAATATGATCCAATTATGTTGCCCTTGTTGACAGAACTTGCACTTATGAAAGTATGAACCCTAGGCCTTGTTTCCTATCATTGCAACACCGTTTATGCTCACGTTTACCACTTTCTACCTTGCTGTTTTTATATTTTCAGTTTACAAAAACCTATATCTACCATCCATATTGCACTTGTATCACCATCTCTTCGCCGAACTAGTGCACCTATATTTATCATTGTATTGGGTGTGTTGGGGACACAAGAGACTCTTTGTTATTTGGATGCAGGGTTGTTTTAGAGGGACCATCTTCATCCTACGCCTCCCACGAATTGATAAACCTTAGGTCATCCACTTGAGGGAAATTTGCTACTGTCCTACAAACCTCTGCACTTGGAGGCCCAACAACGTCTACAAGAAGAAGGTTGTGTAGTAGACATCACCTCTAAATGGCGCAAAGGAGGGGGGAAAAAGGCACGGGAAGGCGCGGATGCTCACCACGAACACGGTGGTGTGTTCGGCTGGTCGGGAGGTGGTCGAAGTCGAGGGCGACGATGATTGAGCACTTGTGGTGGGCGGAGTCGGTGTCGAGGAAGAAGAAGAAGAAGCCGAGGCCTTCAGCTCCGTGTAGCAGGCGTAGGGGACGTAGTCAACGTCAGGGAAGAAGCGGGACAAGCTTGGAGAGGCCGCGGAGGACGAGGAGCTCGTCGTCAACGAGCCCGTGCGCTCAGATGCGCACGGGATGATGCTACTTCTCGAGCTTGCGTTGTATTCCCTCGAAGAGGAATGGGAGATGCAGCATAGTAGTGTAAGTATTTCCCTCAGTTTTTGAGAACCAAGGTATCAATCCAGTAGGAGACCACTCGCGAGTCCCTCGCACCTGCACAAACAAATAAGAACTTCGCAGCCAACACGATAAGGGGTTGTCAATCCCTTTACGGTCACTTACGAAAGTGAGATCTGATAGAGATGACAGTTTATATTTTTGGTATTTTTGTTTTATAAGAACAGCAAATAAAAGCAATAAAAGTAAAGTAGATGTAGATTGATACATTGAGAATAGACCCGGGGGCCATAGTGTTCTCTAGTGGCTTCTCTCATGATAGCGATATTCTACGACGGGTAAACAAATTACTGTCGAGCACTTGATAGAAAAGCGAATTATTATGAGACTATCTAGGCATGATCATTGTATATAGGCATCACGTCCGAGACAAGTAGACCGACTCCTGCCTGCATCTACTACTATTACTCCACACATCGACCGCTATCCAGCATGCATCTAGTGTATTGAGTTCAAAAGAACAGAGTGATGCCTTAAGCAAGATGACATGATGTAGAGGGATAAACTCAAGCAATATGATATAAACCCCATCTTTTTATCCTCGATGGCAACAATACAATGCGTGCCTTGCTGCCACTACTGTCACTGGGAAAGGACACCGCAAGATTGAACCCAAAGGCAAGCACTTCTCCCATTGCAAGAACTATAGATCTAGTAGGCCAAACCAAACCAATAATTCGAAGAGACTTGCAAGGATATTATGAGCACACATAAAAAGTTCGGAGAAGAACCAAATATCTTTCATAAATAATCTTGATCATAAACTCACAATTCATCGGATCTCGGCAAACACACCGCAAAAAGAGATTACATCGAATAGATCTCCTCGAAGACCGAGGAGAACTTTGTATTGAGATCTAGAGAGAGAGAGAAGAAGCCATCTAGATACTAGCTATGGACCCGAAGGTCTGTGGTAAACTACTCACAACTCATGGTGAGGGCGATGATGATGATGATGATGATGATGAAAAACTCCGTGATGGATCCCCCTCCGGTGGAGCTCCGGAACAGGCTCCAAGGTGGAATTAGGGTTTTTTCTCTGTTGTCGAAGGTTTCGGGGTACGTATATTTATATAGGAGGAAGGAGGACACCGGGGGACGCTCGAGGGGCCCACGAGGTAGGGGGCGCGCCCTGGGCAGGGGGGCGCGCCCCCCACCCTCGTGGGTGCCTCGATGCTCCCTTGACGTGGTTCTCAAGTTTCCTGAGCATGATTTTCTCCAAAAATATCTCTCGTGAAGGTTTCATTCCGTTTGATATTCTTTTTCTGCAAAACCCTGAAATAGGCAAAAAAACAACAATCTGGACTGGGCCTTTGGGTTAGTAGGTTAGTCCCAAAAATGATATAAAAGTGTATGATAAAGCCCATTAAACATCCAAGACTTCATAAATAATATCATGGAACAATCAAAAATTATAGATACGTTGGAGACGTATCTAGCATCCCCAAGCTTAATTCTTGCTCGTCCTCGAGTAGGTAAATGATAAAGAAAGAATTTTTGATGTGGAATGCTAACCAATATAGTGTTTCAATGTAATTCTCTTAATTGTGGCATGAATGTTCAGATCTGAAAGATTCCAAATAAAAGTCTATATTGATATAAGAAATAACAATACTTCAAGCATACTAACAAAGCAATCATGTCTTCTCAAAATACTATGGCTAAAGAAAGTTATCCCTACAAAATCATATAGTATGGCTATGCTCCCTCTTCATCACACAAAATATTCATATCATGCACAACCCCAATTTTAGCCAAGCACTTGTTTTCATACTCTATTCTTTCAAACCTTTCAACTTTCACGCAATACATGAGCGTGAGCCATCGACATAGCACTATGGGTGGAATAGAGTTGGTTGTGGAGAAGACAAAAAGGAGGGAGATAGTCTCACATTAACTAGGTGTATCAACGGGCTATGGATATGCCCATCAATAGATATCAATGTGAGTGAGTAGGGATTGCCATGCAACGGATGCACTAGATCTAAATATGGATGAAAGCTCAACAAAAGAAACTAGTGGGTGTGCATCCAACTTGCTTGCTCACGAAGACCTAGGGCATTTGAGGAAGCCCATGGTTGGAATATACAAGCCAAGTTCTATAATGAAAATTCCCACTAGTATATGAAAGTGACTAAACATGAGACTCTCTACAATGAAGAACATGGTGCTACTTTGAAGCACAAGTGTGGAAAAAAGATAGTAGCAATTGTCCCTTTTTTCTTTTTTCTTTTTTTTTCTTCTTTTTCCTTTTTTTGGGCCTTTCTTTTTTCTTTGGCCTTTCTTTTTTTCTTTTTCTTTCTTTTTTTGCGGAGGGGCTTTATAGATTTAGTCTTTCCTCCCATGTTCAATGCTCTAATAATGATGATCATCACACTTTCATTACAACTCGATACTACAACAAAGTATGACTCTATATGAATGCCTCCAGCGGTGTACCGGTATGTGCAATGAAACAAGAGTGACATGTATGAAAATTTATGCATGGTGGCTTTGCCACAAATACGATGTCAACTACATGATCATGAATGGCAATATGACAATATGATGCCTGTCATATGAACGGAACGGTGGAAAGTTGCATGGCAATATATCTCGGAATGGCTATGGAAATGCCATGATAGGTAGGTATGGTGGCTGTTTTGAGGAATAATATGGTGGCTGTTCTGAGGAAGGATATATAGTGGGTTTATGGTACCGGCGAAAGTTGCGCGGTACAAGAGAGGCTAGCAATGGTGGAAGGGTGAGAGTGCATATAATCCATGGACTCAACATTAGTCATAAGAACTCATATACTTATTGCAAAAATCTACGAGTCATCAAAACAAAGCAATCAACGCATGCTCTTAGGGGGGAGGTTGGTAGGAGTTAACCATCGCGCGCCCCTGACCTCCACACAAAGGTTGGCACTCTACGAATACTTCATGCTCTAACTTCATCACATAGCGGTTCACCATACGTGCATGCTACGGGAATCACTAACCTTAACACAGGTATTTCTCAATTTCATAATAACTCCACTAGCATGACTCTAATTTTACTATCCTCGTATCTCAAACAATTATCAAGCATCCAACATCTCATCATATTCAATGCACTTAGTGTGAATTTTTTTACTACATTGACATAGGATGTCTATCATGTGAAGACTAGTTTATTTAGCCTAAACACATTACCATGCTGTTTCAATAGACTCTCAAATAGATATAGGTGAAGCATGAGAGTTCAACAATTTCTACGAAATATTACCACCACCGTGCTCTAAAAGATATAAGTGAAGCACTAGAGCAAAAACTATTCAACTCAAAAGATATAAGTGAAGCACATAGAGTGTTCTAACAATATCTAGGCCATATTTAACTCTCTCAAATAGATGTGTCCAGAAAGGATGATTGTGACAAGATAACAAGCAAATACTCAAATTATACAAGATGCTCCAAGGAAAACACATATCATGTGGTGAATAAAAATATAGCTCCAAGTATAGTTATCGATGGATGAAGACGAAAGAGGGGATGCCTTCCCGGGGCATCCCCAAGCTTAGGCTTTTGATTATCTTGAATTTACTTGGGGTGCCATGGGCATCCCCAAGCTTAGGCCCTTGCTACTCTTTGTTCCATAGTCCATCAAAGCAATACTCAAAACTTGAAAACTTCACAACACAAAACTTAGACAAAAATTATCGTGAGCTCCGTTAGTATAAGAAAGCAAACCACTACTCAAAGGTACTGCAATAAATTCATTCTTTGTTTATATAGGTGTTAAACCTACTGCATTCCAACTTCTCTATGGTTCATACTTGCCAATACTACTCATAGATGCATTGAAATAAGCAAACAATACACGAAAAACAGAATCTGTCAAAAACAGAACTGTCTATAGTAATCTGCAGGTTCGCCTACTTATGGAACTACAAAAAATTCAAACTAAATTGGTAAATTTGAGGAATTTGTCTATTAATCATCTGCAAAAATAATCAACTAAATATCACGCTCCAGTAAAATATGGTGACCATTCTAGCGAGCGCTAACGATTCTGTTTTTCACAACAAGATCATATAAACTTCACACAAGTCTTCCCAAAGGTTCTACTTGGCACAAACATTAATTAAAACACAAAACCACATCTGAACAGAATCTAGATGCAATATTTATTCCTAAACAGAAGCAAAAACAAAAATTATAAATATGGGTTGCCTCCCAACAAGAGCTATCGTTTTACGCCCCTAGCTAGGCACGATACATGGATAGATCTAGGTATTGCCATCTTTGGAAGGCAATCCATAAGTGGCTCTCATAATAGATTCATATGGTAATTTGATTTTCTTTCTAGGAAAGTGTTCCATGCATTTCCTTAACGGAAATTGGAACATAATATTTCCTTCCTTCAAATCAATAATTGCACCAGTCGTTCTAAGGAAAGGTCTATCAAGAATAATAGGACATGAAGGATTGCAATCTATATCAAGAACATTGAAATCTACGGGCACATAATTCCTATTGGAAACAACAAGAACATCATTAATTCTTCCCATAGGTTTCTTAATAGTGGAATCTGCAAGATGCAAGTTTAAAGAACAATCATCAAGTTCATGGAACCCTAACAAATCACACAAAGTTTTTGGGATAGTGGAGACACTAGCACACAAATCACACAAAGCATAGCATTCATGATCCTTTATTTTTATTTTGATAGTCGGTTCCCACTCATCATAAAGCTTTCTAGGGGTAGAAACTTCTAACTCAAGTTTTTCTTCATAATATTCCATCAAAGCATCAACTATGTGTTTGGTGAAAGCTTTATTTTGACTATAAGCATGCGAAGAATTTAGTACGGATTGCAACAAGGAAATACAATCAATCAAAGAGCAATTATCATGATTGAATCCCTTGAAATCCAAAGTAGTGGGTTCATCACTATGCAAAGTTTTAATCTCTTCACTCCCACTTTTAGCAATTTTAGCATCAAGATCTAAAAACTCTGAATCATTGGGACACCTTAAAGCAGAATCATCTCCAATCCTATCTTCATCAAAATTTATACTAGAAAACGAGGATCTAATAGGAGACACATCAATAACTTTCAGATCTTCATCTTTATTTTCATGATAACTAGAAGAACACGCTTTAATATAATCCTCTCTTTTAGCACGCATCCTAGAGGTTCTTTCTTTGCATTCGTCTATGGAAATTCTCATGGTTTTGAGAGACTCATTGATATCATGCTTAGGTGGGATAGATCTAAGTTTCAAAGAATCAACATCAAGAGTAATTCTATCCACACCTCTAGCCAATTCATCAACCTTAAGCAATTTCTCTTCAAGCAAGGCATTGAAATTCTTTTGCGAGATCATAAACTCCTTAACACTAGTTTCAAATTCAGAAGACATCTTTCCATAAGAGTTGTTGTAGGAATTACCATAATTATTAGAGGAATTACTAGGAAAAGGCCTAGGATTAAAATTACCTCTATAAGCATTGTTACCAAAATTATTCCTACCAACAAAATTCACATCCAAGGATTCATTGCTATTTTCAATCAAAGTGGACAAAGGCATATCATTAGGATCAGAAGAAGCACTCTTAGCAGCAAACAATCTCATAAGTTCATCCATATTTCCACTCGAAAGACTAATTTCTTCAATAGCATGCACCTTTTTACTAGTAGATCTTTCGGTGTGCCATTGAGAATAATTGACCATAATATTATCTAGGAGTTTGGTAACTTCTCCTAAGGTAGTTTCCATAAAAGTGCCTCCCGCGGCCGAATTTAAAAGATTTATAGAAGCAAAATTCAAGCTAGCATAAAAGTTCTGAATTATCATCCATATATTCAAACCATGCGTAGGGCAATTACGTATCATTAATTTCATTCTCTCTCCAAGCTTGTGCAAAATGCTCATGATCTAGTTACTTAAAATTCATAATATCGTTTCTAAGAGAGATAATCTTAGCAGGAGGGAAGTACTTAGAGATAAAAGCATCTTTGCACTTATTCCACGAATCAATACTATTTCTAGGCAAAGAGGAAAACCAAGTTTTAGCACGATCTCTAAGTGAAAACGGAAATAACTTCAATTTAACAATATCGTTATCCATATCCCTTTTCTTTTGCATATCACACAAATCAACAAAGTTGTTCAGATGGGTAGCGGCATCTTCAGTAGGAAGGCAGGAGAATTGATCTTTCATGACAAGATTCAACAAAGCAGCATTGATCTCACAAGATTCAACATCGGTAATAGGAGCAATCGGAGTGCTAATAAATCATTGTTGTTGGTATTGGAGAAGTCACACAATTTGGTATTTTTTTGAGCCATAGTGACAAGCAAGCAATCCAACACACACAAGCAAACAAGAAGCAAGCGAACGATAAACACACGGCGGAAGAAGGGCAAATAAAACGGCAAGGGTGAAGTGGGGGAGAGGAAAACGTGAGGCAAATAAACGTAATGCGAAGGATAAGGGTTTGTGATAGGTACTTGGTATATGACTTCTGCGTAAGCCTCCCCGGCAACGGCGCCAGAAATTCTTCTTGCTACTTCTCGAGCTTGCGTTGTATTCCCTCGAAGAGGAAAGGGAGATGCAGCACAGTAGCGTAAGTATTTCCCTCAATTTTTTAGAACCAAGGTATCAATCCAGTAGGAGACCACGCGCGAGTCCCTCGCACCTGCACAAACAAATAAGAACTTCGGAGCCAACGCGATAACAGGTTGTCAATCCTTTACAGTCACTTACGAAAGTGAATCTGATAGAGATGATAGTTTATATTTTTGATATTTTTGTAAGAACAGCAAATAAAAGCAATAAAAGTAAAGTAGATGTATATTGATAGAAAAGCGAATAATTATGATAGCGATATTCTACGGCGGGTAAACAAATTACTGTTGAGCAATTGATAGAAAAGCGAATAATTATGAGACTATCTAGGCATGATCATTGTATATAGGCATCACGTCCGAGACAAGTAGACCCACTCCTGCTTGCATCTACTACTATTACTCCACACATCGACCGCTATCCAGCATGCATCTAGTGTATTGAGTTCATTAGAACAGAGTAATGCCTTAAGCAAGATGACATGATGTAGAGGGATAAACTCAAGCAATATCATATAAACCCCATCTTTTTATCCTCGATGGCAACAATACAATACGTGCCTTGCTGCCCCTACTGTCACTGGGAAAGGACACCGCAAGATTGAACCCAAAGCCAAGCACTTCTCCCATTGCAAGAACTATAGATCTAGTAGGCCAAACCAAACCAATAATTCGAAGAGACTTGCAAGGATATTATGAGCACACATAAAAAGTTCAGAGAAGAACCAAATATCTTTCATAAATCATCTTGATCATAAACTCACAATTCATCGGATCTCGACAAACACACCGCAAAAGGAGATTACATCGAATAGATCTCCTCGAAGACCGAGGAGAACTTTGTATTGAGATCCAGAGAGAGAGAATAAGCCATCTAAATACTAGGTATGGACCCGAAGGTCTATGGTAAACTACTCACAACTCATGGTGAGGGCAACGATGATGATGATGAAGAACTCCGTGATGGATCCCCCTCCGGTGGAGCTCCGAAACAGGATCCAAGATGGGATCTCACGGGAAGAGAAGGTTACGGCGGTGGAATTAGGCTTTTTTCTCTGTTGTTGAATGTTTCGGGGTACGTAGACTTATATAGGAGGAAGGAGGACACCGGGGGACGCTCGAGGGGCCCACGAGGTAGATGCGCGCCCTGGGCAGGGGGCGCGCCTCCCACCCTTGTGGGCGCCTTAATGCTCCCCTGACGTGGTCCTCAAGTTCCCTGAGCGTGATTTTCTCCAAAAATATCTCTCGTGAAGGTTTCATTCCATTTGGACTCCGTTTGATATTCTTTTTCTGCTAAACTCTGAAACAGGCAAAAAACAGCAATCTGGACTGGGCCTTTGGGTTAGTAGGTTAGTCCCAAAATGATATAAAAGTGTATGATAAAGCCCATTAAACATCCAAGACTTCATAAATAATAGTATGGAACAATCAAAAATTATAGATACATTGGAGACTTATCAGACGACGATGGCGCGGTGGATCTGGTGGCTCTTAGCTCACCTAGCGGTGGGAGGAGGAAGAGGAGAACCCTAGTGTGACACCCCGAGACCGGTGCGCCAGGTGTCAGCCAGTTATTCGTTGTCAGTGCCATGTCATCTGCTTGCGTGTGCATCCTTGCCTTGTCATCATGTGTGTTGCATCAGCATGTTTTCAAAACTTGCATCCGCCCGAGTCTCCTCGCCCTTTCCGTTGTCCGTTCTGAGCCCAGACACACTCACACGCGCCCGCGGTGCCTCCGAATATTTATTTTATGTGTGGCCGAAAAATGTTCTCGAAATGGGATGAAACTTGTCATGTGGTCTTATTATAGTGTAAACAGGCCGCCTGCCAAATTTCATCGCATTCGGAGCTCACTTGATAGCCCAACGGATATATATAGCGGCATTAGTCGCCGGTTTAATCGTCAGACGTTTTCGGTCTCCGAAAACCTCCGCGGGCCTTCCTCTCTCTTCTCTTCCCTAAACCCTCCCTAGAACAGTTTGTAGGAGACTTCTTAAGAAGACTAGACTAAAGCTAAACCCTTTCTTTAACCAGTTGGTTTTTGGGGTGCTTGACATAATGGAGGGCCCCTGACCATTTCTTGGGCTAGGGGTCCACATCATGTCCTGCATGTTAACCCTGACACTATGTAACATTTGTTGATATATGGGAAGTCAGTAGGATGCTCTCCTACTGTCATTGATATTTCAAAAAAAAAACCCAGCTCAAACCCTTCCCTTCATCTAGGCCGTTCAATTGTGATCTCGTGGCCGAAAACCTCTCCTCATTTGGACTACCCTAGCTTCTTGTGCCTATATAAACGTCCACCCCCCTCCAATTTTGCGTCCAAAACGCTAGTGTTTCCACCTCTACCGCGCAGTGCTTCCACCGTTGCCGCGCCGTGCTTCCACCATTGCCGAGCCGTGCTTCCACCGCCACCGCACTGTGTTTCCTCCACCGCCGCGCTGCGCTTCCACCGACCGCCGCCTGTGCTTCCCTCCTCGCCGCGTGGGCCCGCTCGGCCCGAGGCCAGCCCGCCAGCCCGCCAGATCTCGTCGAGCCGCCGGCTTCGTCTTCCTGCGAAGTTCTCGCCCACCGCCGCCGGAGGTCACATCCTCGCCTCGGCTGCAGCGCCCCTCTCCGCCGGCCACCTTTCCCCGCCGCCGGGAGCTCACTCGTCGGCCTCTTGCCGCCGCCCTTCGACCACCTCGCCGCCAGGCCGCAGGAGCGCCGCCGCACCGGCCCCTCACCTCCTCGCCGGCCAGCCACCGCCTCCCGGCCCCCTCGCGCCGGCCGCCTCGCTGGGAAGGCCGCCGCCCCGAGCCCCTCAGGACGCCAGCCGCCGAGCCTCGATCGAGCGCCAGCCCCGATCGGATCTGGGCGCCAGGCGTCGAACCCTAACGGGCTGCGGGTCCGCCCCGACCCGTTGACCGCCCGACCCGCTTCTCCGATCCGATCCGCCAGATCCGCCCCGACCCGTTTGACCGCCCCTGAGGTTGACTTCGTTTATCTGCTAAGTCTTAGTTTTTCAGTTTCTGATGCATATTTGTGATGATGATAACTTTTACTTTGCATGTCCGTTTTGTGTATATGATATGTCAAAATGATCGTGGTGACATGTACTATGCTTTGTTCTATTGTGCCATGCTCATTTGAGTTCATCTAGATGCTTAAATATCTGTTGCAAGAGTGCTACTTGTTATAAACTGCTGCTACTTGTTGTTTTGTTGCTATGTTTGCAATGTGATAACTTGGTGCATGTTTATCCAAATGATGCAAATGATATGTCAACATGTTCATCATGAGATGCTCTACATGTTGGTTGCTATAGCATGCTTTTTTGAGTTCATATTGACATGCTTATCTATGTTGCAAAAGTGCAATTGGCTGTTATGTTCTGAAACTTGTTTCGAGATGCCTAGTTGAGGAGCTTGTTGCTATTGATGTGTTTGTCCCCTTGTCACATGCCTAGGTGTTTTAGAATCTCCATGATGTGTTCTTTGATGTGGTGCATTTAACTTGCCATGTTATGCTTTGAGGTGATTTAAACATGCTCACAAACATGCCATGTTGTTATAGTTGTTTTAACACTTAGTGAAATTTCACCAAGTCTGGAATCTGTAATATCCAGATGTCATGTTTGCTTGTTGTTATAGGCAAATCCATGATAGTTTTGGGTTGTACATGTTGTTGGCTATCCATTCATGCTCTCACATGCTCATTTGAGTGGCTGTAGTGTCGGGACCCCGATCCTAAGTCACACCGATCTAGCTGTAACACGTCATATCACTTTGCGGCCTCTCGCACGGTAACCCCATGGGTGCCACCTTACCTGGCCCGGGACCGTTTGCGCATTTTGGCACACGTATATGACAGTGTCGCTAGCATCCATATGACAGAGAACCCGGACCGACATGGCTAGTTATAAACCAAAAGTGGCACTAGATTACAGAGACAGGCACCCATGACCCAACAACGAACATGTCGGTCAGCAACGTATGAACCCAAGTCGTAGCAAGCTACATGGACTTAAAGGAACAACGCGTGACAATTCCCCTAAGGGACAGACACAGGAACGAAGAAGGACACATGCCGGCCAGCCTACGTGTTCCGAGCAGTAGCAAGCTACCAAGGCTCATTGGAATCACTAGGAGGCATTTCCCTGTAAGGTAGGCTACCAAAGGAAAACAACTAGGTGTCGGATCCCACACATACCAAGCATTTCAATCATACACGCAATATGCTCAATATGTGCAAATACAACATTGCATCACAACAGAACTCTATGACTCAAAGTACTTTATTTAAAAGGCTCCAAGAGCCATACATAACATATCCATACAGGTAGGGGTCACATGACCCAACACTCAAGTCATACAGTCATACAAGCACAAGCGGAAGCTACATGTCTGAGTACAGACAACTTAGAAAATAAAACAGGCTTGGTGTAGCCTGACTATCTACAAGGCCCTTCACAAGCTCCAGATCTCCGTCTGGGTGTCAAGCTACTCGTCGACGTCAATGTCTATGTAGAACCCATCAGCAGGGGCAGGGTTCTCCTCTGCAACAGTTATTAAGCAAACATGAGTACAAAGGTACTCAACAAGTCTTACCACAGAACCTATCATACATGCAACATTATCAAAGGGGGTAGTGGAGTTCATAGCAGAAAGCCAGCTTTAACTCTTGGCTAACCTATACTACAACTCTCAACAGATTGCAAGATGTTATTACGAACACGAGTCCTCTACTCACCACATCAATACACTACCGAGGATCCTCTTCCATCATCCTACGGAAGGGCCATCCACGGCACTCACACTTATCTTGAGGCTTTTCGTAGTATCCATCAACTTGTCTATGAACTGTAAGAGTAACCAAGTAGTCCGTACCGCGAACAACGACTATTCGAATAGTTTGATAACCCTGCAGGGGTGTACCTCTTCACACACGCTCCCACCACTTATCGTCGTATACTCGGCGTGTACTCGGCAACCTTCAAGCGGAAGCCCAGCGAGGGTGTCGGCCACGACCTGACTAACTACTCAAGTCTCTCGTCCAGGTTTATCGCCTATTTGGGTTCCATCCGTGGGGAGATCCGGCCGGGGTGTCGCTCACGGCCCCAAACGATGTGTACAGGGTTCCCGAGTCACCAAACGGGCAACCGGTACACCGTGCCACGTACCTGTCGCATCACAACCCACCCCGAGGGTCAGCGTTGTGCACGACCTCCAGTAATCTATAAACACCAGAAACTAGTTGCAACTCCTGGACAGAGATCGAGGGTAATTAATAAGACGAGAGGGTCAATTAAGGATCCCAATGTGTGGTAGTAGCTGTAACTTGAACCACACATACAGATCTCGGGTCCTAAGGATGATTCCAATGAAACAACCCACCATGTACTCCTACATGGCCTTTCATCGATACCTTTACCAAGCGTATTCCACACTTCCTTCTCTTTATCGGTATGATCATTTCGCTCTGATCCATCACCCAGATGAACTAGACCAGACACAACTCTGAGCATAGCAGGCAACATAAACAAATAGCATGGTGGATCACACATCACATGGCTCAATCAACTCCTACACATGCTAGTGGGTTTCAACTATTTACTGTGGCAATGACAGGTCATGCAAGGGATAGGGTTCAACTACCGCAGCAAGTAGCAGTTCACACGCTGTTGCCTTAATGCAGTAAAAGAGAGCAGGAGCTAGAAGATTGGGTTTGTATCGGAATGATCAATGATTGCTTGCCTGACAAAGTGGTTGTCGGGTACTGCTCTTCAACTGGATACGCAGCAGTATCCTCGGGAGCAGGACCTAACACAGAGAATACCGGCGATACAATCATTAACAAACAAATGCAACAATATGATGCATGCTCATGACATGGCAAGATGCATGTGTGTTGGCTAATGCAACTAAAGCCAGAAGGGTTTGAGCCTATTTGAACCAAAGATTCAAATTGGCATTTTAGCTATTATTTAAACAAGTGCATTATCATGTTTTAATGTATACAGCAAGGTTAACATGCTCAAACATGCATGAAACCAGTGCCATTGGAAAGATTGGATTTTTCTGATCATTTTTCATATATAAATTATTTCCATCTGAGCTACGGTTGATTTTATATGAATTTTAGAAGTTTTAGGTATTTTCTGGAATTTCCTGAATTATTTTTAAATCTAAAAATGTAATGCCTAGGATGGAACTATACCTCCTACGTGTCGAGGCACGACTTAAAGGCATAAGTCCATCCTAGAATGATCTCAAGTTTGGTAATCTTTGCACATCTCATGTAAAAGAGGGGAATTGTAAACATAAAAATAGTTGGCTTACACTCGCCACGTCACACAAATACAATACATGTCTCAAACATCATACATTAAGAATATCACAACCCTCTAAGGGCAAAATCCAAATGTCAAGATACCAAACTTAAATAAAACCACAGGTCGGATCGAATCCTAGTAGAAGTCTCCACTACTGATCATCCGGATAACGAACATAGTATCGACTACGCTCCTCGTCGTACTCCCAATCTAGCTCGGTGCCATCACCTGGATAGCTCACAGCTGGACCTGCATCTGGTGTGGTGAAGTAACTGTGAGCCACAGAGGACTCAGCAATCCCGTTCCCTGGTAACAAGACTATTTATGCCTTGGGAGAGGATAAGGCTGAAGAAAAGAATAAGTGTCTGCATCAGCAACTAGCAACTAGCTTACGTGAGAGAGAGCGAGAAGAGAAGCCTCGGCCGAGAAGTGATCACGAAGTGATCCTAGCTACAAGCTCAACAAACATAACCCCTCTGTGTTCAACTGCCGAATCCCTATTCGGAAATTGACAGTCACGGAACACACGCTGGTAGTGTATTGAAACATTGTGTCAAGTTATCTACAACCGGATATTAACAAGCTCCCATCTGCCACATAACCGCGGGCACGGCTTTCGAAAGTTCATAACCCTGCAGGGGTGTTCCAACTTGACCCATTACAAGCCCACGATCCGCGGAGTCGCAACTCCAAAGTGGGAAGACCCGAGTATTCTCGGAATCCCGTGCTCAGGATACTCCGAACTAAGGTAAGGCTAATCCAGCAAATCCTCCTGGCGTGCCGACACCCTGATAGTAGCCGCGCGTATCTCGTCTCAGGCCACGACCGGATGAGACGTCCTACAGGTGTATGCCAAATACCTCAGGTTGCCCCAAGGCGGCCCCGCAGTCCGCTCGTTTCGAACCAACACTCATGTGGAGCACTGGCCCGGGGTTGTTGATTAAGAAAAGAGGGTTAATTACTCCCTATGCAAGTTTAGTTTGTTATTAGGCAAATAGTACCAATGTTGGGACTTGCTGGAAAAGACTTAGCACTTAGCGGTTTATCGAGGGGGTCCCATACACCCCAACCGTGTTAGGAACGCATAATCAAGGAACATAACACCGGTTTATACGGTTCCTAACGGCATGAGTGGAACAAAACACCAAGCAAAAGGCTTAGCCTTCCACCCTTGCCAATATATAGATGATTTCAATTAGCAATTATATAGTGCGATATAACCCAACCAAACTTCAACATGAAGTAAGCATCTTCGATCTTCACCTGCAACTAGCAATGCTATAAGAAGGGCTGAGCGAAGCGTACTTAGCCAAGCAACGGTTTGCATAGGTAGGGTGGTTAAACATGGCAATGGTTACAAGTAGGAGGCTGACAGGAAGAACATGGGCATCGAGGCAAAACTATAGAGCGGAACTACTAGCAATAGGCAAAGATAGTAATGTTATCGGGGTTCGGTCATCTTGCCTGAAGAGAAGTCGTTCGGATCGTAAGAAGGGTCCTCGTGCTCAACCTCGTTGGTAACCTCGTGCTCGTACTCGTACTCGGTCTCAGCTTCCGGCTCTAAACAATACAATCACACAAGGCACAAATCAACAAAATGCAATGCGCACTCGAAAATGATGGATGCATGATGGATGCACTAAGGATGCACACTGAGCACGAAAAATAGCACTCAAGCAAAACACCTCAAAACATGATAACAATAAGAGATTATGAATCTACACGGAAAATCAATCAAGTTTCATATAAGACTCGCTGAAATCGGAGCTACGGGCTAAAAGTTATGCCCGAAACAAGAAATGAGCGAAAGCTGAAAATTACAGCAACATAACAACTTCGGAGCACAAAATAATTAAGCTACAGCACTCAAACATCATGGCAAAGGACATGAACATAAACTAGACATATCCTACAGCAAATAAGTCCAAAGGTGCACCCCCAAAGGAGCCACAGCTCAATAGCAATAAGCTTGGACATATTGAACTTGACAATAAAATTCTGGCAGCAGAATTTTATTGAAACTTTGGAGCAAAAGTTAAACATGCTACAGCCACTCAAATAATCATGTGAGAACATGAATGGAAAGCCAACAATATAAACTACAAGGAACAATCAAGATCCACTCCAAAACTATTATGGTTTGTCCTAGAGCAGCAAGCAAACATGGCATCGGAACGTTACAGATTTCAGACTTAGTGAAAAACCACTAAGTGTCAAAACAGCAGTTTCATCATGGCATCTAAAAGAGCAAGTTTAAGTCATCTCGAAACTAAACATGGCAAGTGGTAAGCACCACATCAAAGTACACATAATGGTGATTCTGAAACATACAGGCATGCATCATGGAGATAAACACAACGATAGCAACGAGCTCAACAAGATGGCATTTCATAACAAGTGAAACAACATCACAGCCACATGGCACTTTGCAACGATGATAAACATGGCAAGAATAAATCTATCATGCAACCTAACACAAGCAACATGTAGAGCATGGCAAGACGAACACGTGGACATGTCATTTGCATCATTCGGATAAACGAGCTAAAAGTTATCACTATGCAAAGATGGCATAAAAACAACACATAGCAGCAATTATATCAGGATGCACTCTTGCAACGGGAAAACAAGCACCTAGATGATCTCTAACATGCATGACACAAAAAGATAAAACGTAGTGCTAATCACCACGAACGTCTGGACATGCTATTTGCACAAAACGGACAAAAACACACGAAGTTAGAGCAGTTCTAATAATGCATCAGACAGGTAAAACTGGGCTTAGGAGGGAAAAGGTCAACCTCTCAGATTTACTGAAAAAACAAAGGCCCGGGGTGGATCTGAGGAAGTGGGCCGGCCCGGGCGCGGCGGCGGCCGGCGCGGCTGGTGGGCGGCGGCCTTCGGGCCCGACTGGAGCGCTGGGGCGGCGGCCCGTGTGGAAGGGAGGCGGCGGCGCCTGGAGCGGCCTGGTGGAGATCGAGGCCCAAGGAGGGGCGCGGCTGGCGGGGCGCTCGGCGCCTGGGCCCCTTGCGGCGGCGGCCCGCGGGAGCCTGCGGTGGCGCGGGGCGAGTGAAGCGAGGCGGAGGCGGGAGTGGGCCGGTTGGGCGCGGCCTGGAGGAGGGCGACGCCCGGTGGCGAGGATGGTGGGCCGACGCGCGGCGGTGCGGGGATGTGGTCCAGGGCGCTGGACCAGATCGAAGCGAGGGAGGTGGTGGCCTGGCGCGGTCGCTGGAGACTGAATCGAGGGAAAGGTCGATCGGGCATTGACCGAGGGAGGAATCGAAGGAACTGGTCGGCGCTCGATCCCAGGCGAGCGAATCGGCGCTGGTTCGTCTGATTCCTGCGGGAGGGAGCCGAGGGGAACTGCCAAGTGGAGAAGAGGGGCTGGCCAGATCCAAAAATTAGGGGGAAGGAGGAGGAAGAAGCTAGAGATGCCCAAAATAGACCTAGGGGTCTATAAATAGCAGATTTTTAGGGTTAGGGGGCAATGGGTGTTTAGGAGCCCTCCGATCGCGATCCGACGGATCCGATCGCGGGGGAAGTTTAGATGGGCCTAGGAGAGGGTAGTGGGCAGCTGTCGGGGGTCTCTGGGCCACAAGTGAAGGCACTTTGGACCCACACGAATAACTGATGGGATAGCAAACGGACTCCAAACGCGACGAGATTTGACAGGCGGGTTACACACAACAAAACAACAACACACGACAAGTCTCGCGGCACACCGGTAACGTTACACGGCCAAACCACAAAGTAGGCCTACGGGACGTCACGGACACGTGAGGGAGCTCCGGAACGCGAAACGGACAACGGGAAGGAACGCGTGGAACCGGATGCAACCGACAACACAAATGCAATGCGATGCACATGTCTACATGATATGAATGAATGCCACACACGCGCACAACAAAACGACGAAAACCCGAAAGACAAAGAACCTAAAATGGAATAGATGAAGCCGGAGATATATTATATGCCCAAAAGGGAAAGTATTACATCTGGGGCATTACAAAAAATCCCAGAAAAACCTTTACTGCGTCAGCATGACATCATGCTGACGTCAGTCAGTCAACAGGAGCTGGTCCAGTCAAACATGACATGTGGGCCCAGCATGTCAGTGTCACAGCTAACTAACAAAGTTAATTAGAGTTAAACTAAAACCAATTAGCTGTTAGTGGGGCCTGGACCCACGGGTCAGTGACTAAATTAATTAAATAGTTAAATTAACAGAAACTTAATTAAACTAACTAATTAGTAAAAGGTGGCCCACACGTCAGTGACCCATGGGTAGTCAACCCCCCGGTCAAACAGGTCAAACCCGCCGGCGACGTGACGCCGGCGAGGCCAAGTACGGCGGCGTGCTTCGGAAATCGTCTAGGGGGCATGGCTCGAGCTGCGGTTGGGTGCGTTGGGAAGCTCTTGTCGTTGCGCGTCGAATGGTGGTGGTCGCCGGACCTGGGGTGGCCGGAGACGACGGCAACAAGCTCGACGGCGGCGACCGGCGTCGGCCGTGTGTGGAGACGCGGCTGCAGTGGCCTAGGCGATGCGTGCGTAGTACCTAGCGCATCTACGTGCTGCGGCGAGTGCGATGGACGTGTGCCAGTGACCAAATGGTCACCGGAGCATCGCCGGCGGCGAGCACGGCGGCGGTGCGTTTCGGTGATCAACGGAGCGGCGGCTACAAGGCGCAAACGAAGCAAAGGAAGGAGGGGAACGGCATAGGAGCTCACTGCGGTGCTAACGAGCTCGACGGAGGGGTCGGGGACGCGCTGTAGCTTCGTAACGGCGGAGAGGTGCTCCGGCGATCCGAGGAAGGGGACGGCGGCGTGAGGACGTTGCAGGGCTTCCGGCGATCCGTGGCTTAGCGAGGAGGAAGAGGACGACGCGGCGCTCCTTCTGGATACACTCACGGGTCGAGGGGGTAGCCCTAGGTGCGGCAACAGCGAGCGGCAGCGACGGGCGGCTCGGTGATGGAGAAGGAGAGAGCCAGGGGAGGCGACGGGGACGAGGGGGAGAGTGCGAGAGGGTTCGGGCAGCTGCGTGGCGTTGCGGGGAGTCGTCCAGGCCGTCGGGATGCAGGCAGGCAAGGTGGAGGTGGCCGGACGCGTGCCGGCGCGCGGCGGCCACGCGCGCGTCCTTCTGGCGCGAGGAGGAAGGTGACAGAAGAGGCTGTGGGCTGGGCCGGCCTGCTACAGGGCTGGGCCCGAGGTAAGTGCTTTCTCCCTTTTTCTTTTTCCTATTTTCTTTTCTGATTCATTTGTTTTGCATCTTTGTTTAATTTATAAAAATGCTAGAGCATTTTTACAACTCATGAAACTTGTCATACCCACTGTATATAATATGAACAGTAGGGAACATTATAGTTCATGATTATTTGAGCATTTAAATATTTTAAAGTATTTAAATGCCCAAATACAAATACCATATGATTTAATCCAAAGGCCTTTGATGTCCTAGAAAATTGTGCACCATTTTTGGCAGAGGTTTAAGACCAAGGCAGAAATGATGAACATTTTTGAAGGGCATTTTGGGTACATTGGAAAATATTTTATCAAACCCTAGTTGTTAGAAGAGGGGTGCTGGGGTTTCTGTCATTCCCATTTCAAGTTTCTGTGATAAATAAACATGATGCACACTCTAGCTAGCCCTAATGCAAGTACTAAACTAGGGATGTGACAACTCACCCCCACTTAAAAGAATCGCGTCCCGAGATTCGGGTTCCTCCGGAAAGAGGGTGGGGTACTCAAGTCGAAGACGATCCTCCCTTTCCCAAGTAGCTTCACTCTCGGAATGATGTGACCATTGAACCTTGAGAAACTTGATATTGTGGCGTCGAGTGGTGCGCTCGGTTTGATCAAGAATACGAACGGGGTATTCTCGATATGTAAGATTGTCCTGGAGATCAAGCGTTTCGTGGTCCACTCCGCGGATAGGATCCGAGAAGCAACGCCTGAGTTGAGATACGTGGAACACGTCATGAACTCTGGATAGGTGCGAAGGTAGTTCCAATTGGTAGGCAACTTCTCCTCATTTGGCAAGAATGCGAAAAGGACCAATGTAACGAGGGGCCAATTTGCCTTTGATACCGAAGCGATGGGTTCCCTTAAGAGGAGTAACCCGAAGGTAAGCCTTATTGCCGACTTCAAAAGTCACAGCCTTATGATGACTATCATATTGGCTCTTCTGGCGAGACTGGGGTGTTTTCAATCTCTCACGAACGATGCGAACTTGCTCTTCTGCTTCCTGGATCATATCCGGGCCAAAGAATTGTCTTTCCCCGGTCTCTGACCAGTTAAGAGGTGTTCGACACCTTCGTCCATATAGAACTTCGAAGGGAGCTTTGCCCAAGCTGGCTTGATAACTATTGTTATAAGCGAATTCGGCAAATGGAAGACATTTTTCCCATTCCATACCGAAAGAAATGACAGAGGCTCGAAGCATGTCTTCCAGAATTTGATTGACTTGTTCCACTTGACCACTTGACTGGGGATGGAAGGCGGTACTGAAGGAGAGATGAGTTCCCATAGCATTTCGGAAACTTTCCCAAAATCGTGAAGTGAAGAGACTTCCACGGTCTGAGTTAATCTCCAACGACACACCATGAAGTGATACTATCCGAGAGACATACAAGTCTGCTAGCTGGCTAGCGGTAATACTCTCTCGAACAGGGAGGAAATGAGCTACTTTAGAGAGGCGGTCGATAACGACGAAGATAGCATTATTCCCTTTCCCGGTCCTGGGAAACCTGTTAATGAAGTCCATACCGACTTTATCCCATTTCCATTCAGGAATAGCTAAAGGTTGAAGGGTGCCAGCAGGCCGTTGATGCTCTGCTTTGACTCGACGACAAACATCGCAGTTAGCAATGAATTGAGCGATTTCCCTCTTCATCCTAGTCCACCAGAATCTCTGACGTAGGTCCTGATACATTTTGGTACTACCGGGATGAATCGTGAGAGGAGATTCATGAGCCTCCTTAAGAATCATTTGTCGTAGTTGTGGTTTCTTGGGTACAACCAAGCGGTTCTCGAAGTACACTACACCTCGATCATCCATAGAGAAACTTCTAGCAACTCCGCTAGCAATGTTCTCCTTGATCCGAGATATGCCTTTATCATACCGCTGGGCAACTATGATTTGATCCATAAGGGTAGGTTTCGCCACCAAGGTGGAAAGGAATCCTCGAGGAACAATGTGAAGGTTAAGCTTACGAAATTCCTTGTGGAGAAGTGGTTGACCTTGTTGTAATATCAAGTTGTTACAATAAGACTTACGACTTAGTGCATCAGCCATGACATTGGCCTTTCCAGGAGTATAAGTAATTCCTAAGTCGTAATCCGTGAGCAACTCAACCCAACGTCTTTGCCTGAGATTTAGATCCGGTTGGGTGAAGATATATTTCAAACTTTGGTGATCAGTGAAGATTTCACAGCGATTACCAAGAAGGTAATGTCGCCATGTTTTGAGTGCATGGACTACAGCTGCAAGCTCTAAATCATGAGTAGGATAGTTATCTTCATGTGGACGCAACTGTCGAGATGCGTATGCAATCACTTGACGATCTTGCATGAGTATGCAACCTAGTCCTTGTCGCGAGGCGTCGCAATAGATTATAAAATCCTTGGAAAAGTCTGGTGGTACCAGTACAGGCGCAGATGTCAGGCGTCTTTTCAGTTCCTGAAAACTGGACTCGCACTGTGGGGTCCACTCAAACTTTTTATCTTTCTTGAGGAGATCAGTTAGAGGTTTAGCAACCTTGGAGAAATTCTTGACGAAGCGTCGGCAATAGCGCGCTAAACCAAGAAAAATCCTAACTTGCTTGACCAATTTAGGGGGAGTCCAATCAAGGACGGCTTGAACTCGCTCGGGATTGACAGCAATACCCTTGCCAGAGATCACATGACCTAGATAGGTTACTTCTGGCAACCAAAATTCACATTTAGAGAATTTGGCATAAAGGCGGTGCTCTCGAAGTTTCGTCAATACCAGCCTTAAATGCTCGGCATGATCTTCCTTGTTCTTGGAATAGATGAGTATATCATCGAGGTATACCACGACGAATTTATCCAAGTACTCCATGAATATAGAATTCATTAACCGAGAAAAGGTAGCTGGGGCATTGGTTAATCCGAAGGACATGACGGTGTACTCATATTGGCCATAACGAGTAACGAAAGCCGTTTTAGGAATGTCCCCGTTCTTGATTTTGATTTGATGGTAACCCAACCTCAAATCCATCTTAGAGAAGAATGAGGATCCAGCAAGCTGATCATACAAGTCGTTGATCCTGGGAAGCGGGTACTTGTTCTTTATGGTGACCAGATTGACAGGTCGGTAATCTACAACCATCCGCTCCGTTCCATCCTTCTTCTTGATGAAGAGGACGGGGCAATCCCAAGGGGAAGAACTAGGACGGATGAAACCTTTTTGCAAGGACTCATCGAGTTGTTTCTTTAGCTCAGCTAATTCTAGTGGTGCCATCTTATAAGGTCTCCTAGAGATTGGGACAGTTCCAGGGATAAGATCTATCATTAACTCGACATCTCTGTCAGGTGGAACTCCTTGCAGTTCTTCTGGAAAAACATCCGGAAAGTCACGGACTACCGGGATATCTTCGAGTTCAGGTAGAGGGCTGGCATTAAGAGAGTAGAGCTGACGTTCAGCCATTCGGGTCAAGACATTGACTATCTTGCCGGATGGATGTGTAAGTTGAACGGTCCTAGTATAGCAATCAATCTTGGCGTAATGAGTCGTCATCCAATCCATACCCAAGATGATGTTTATGTCCGAGGACTTGAGAGCGATTAGAGATGCAAGGAAAACAAGTCTATCGACAAGGATTTCATTTCCATGGCTTACCCTAGAGGTTTGCCATTTTGAACCAGGAGTTTGAATAACCATGGAAGTAGGCATGTCACAAAAAGTCATGTTGTGCAATCGAGCATAGTTCTCAGATATGAACGAATGGGATGCTCCATTATCGAAAAGAATAGATGCCGGATGGCAGTTAACGAGAAGCGTACCAAGGACGACGTTAGGATCCTCATAAGCTTCCTCAGCAGAGACATAGTTGACATGACCACGTGCAGTGGGGATTGGCTTGACATAATTCATCTTGCCGGTTGGCTTACCACGGCCAACGGGTTTTCTTGGTTGGTTCTGAGGACACTCACGCATGTAGTGCCCCGGTTCTCCACACTTGAAGCATGTCACAGTGGTAGTGCGTGGAGCAAAGTTGGAAGGTGGTCCTCCATAGGTTTTAGCAGGTGCAAACTGTTGAGTTGGGCGAGGCGCCTCATAGGATGGCCTCGGTGTGTACTTGGGTGGCAGAGCAGTGTTAGGAACCCACACACGGCGCTTGTGAGAGCCAGAGCCGGATGAGGAACCAAGGTCTCGGGTATGCTTGCGTGTGGCCTCGAAGTCGGTCTGGCCTGTTTCAGCACTGATAGCCTTGTTTACCAACTTCTGGAAGGAAGTGCACTCGTGCAGACGCAGATCTCGGCGGAGTTCAGGGCTGAGTCCCTTGCGGAACCTCACCTGCTTCTTGGCATCGGTGGATACTTCTTCAGGTGCATAGCATGCCAAGTTGCCAAACTCGCGACTATAACCATCCACAGATAACCGGCCCTGGGTGAAATTGCAGAATTCCTCTCGCTTGCGATCCATGAGACCTTCCGGAATGTGATGTTCACGGAATGCCTCACTGAACTCAACCCAAGTAGTGATTTGGCCAGCAGGACGCATAGCTTCAAAATTTTCCCACCAAAGACTGGCAGGGCCCTCCAGATGGTAGGCAGCGTAGGTAACCTTGTCCGCTTCGGCCACACGGGCAGAGTGTAGCTTGTGGGTAATACTACGTAGCCAGTCATCCGCATCCAGAGGTTCAGTGGAGTGATGGAACTTCGGTGGACACATCTTGATAAAGTCATTGTTTGACACCACGTCATTCCTCTGACGGAACCCAGTGTTCTGCTCTATGCGTTCCAGCAGACGGTTGGTCTCTCTCTTGTTCCGTTCTGCCTCGAACATAACTTCCGCCAAGGAGGGTGGCTGGGGAAGATTCCCATCTCTAGCCCCACTAGCCTCACCCTGCTCCTGAGCAGCAGGAGTGTTGCGAGTGTTGACCATCCTAGGAAAACAAAACAACGGTTTCGACAAGGATGGCAAAAATTTGACATAGAAGTGCAGAATGTAATGGATGACACGGAATGCAGAGATGTTCATCCGTACGACATGGTAATATAGAAACTGCTATATATACACCAGTGGTTATACACACCATACAAAGTTTAGTACAAGCCAAGGCTAAAGTACAACTGCGGTGAAAGACGATACATCCCATCAGAGGCATTCCAAGCTCCTATACATTATTTAACTACACCTCCGGAACTCAGTACACACTAAGTCATATTCCACAAGACGCGCATGACTGTGGGAATACAACTACTACAATACTACTACAACCACGGTCTAGCTCAGACATTCGCGTAGTAATCCTCATAAAGATTACCACCGTAGCCTGGAAGTGGAACAGATGGATCTTGAAACTCGCGAGCACTCGAAGGTTGTGGACCATAGGGACATGGATGTGGTCTCGGTCCCGATGCTGGTGGTAACTGACGCCCACGTGGAGGTGTAATACCCCCAACGTCACGCCAATCCATGCGATCGGGCAGACGAGTCCGCACGGGGTACAAATCCCGCATGTCCAGATATCCGGCGTGCACAGCAGGTGCAAGCCGTGTCAAAGTAGTCCAGTGG
>LR738713.1:305307931-305324374 GCA_902687465.1 Secale cereale | reverse complement strand
TGCTTCCTACCTTGCCATGTTATGCTTCCTGTATAGACTTGTTGTGCTTCCTGTATAGATTTGTCATGCATCATACCTTGCCATGTAATGCATCATATAAACTTGTGTGTTTTCTATGCTTCCTACCTTGCCATGTTATGCTTCCTGTATAAACTTGATGTGCTTCCTTTATAGACTTGTTTGCTTCATACTTGCTTAAGCACATTGCCATGTTTCCTGTGATGTTTTCTGTGCTTCCTACCTTGCCATGTTATGCTTCATAGACTTGCTGTGCTTCCTGTATAGACTTGTCATGCATCATACCTTGCCATGTATTGCTTCCTGTATATAATTGTCATGCATCATACCTTGCCATGTAATGCATCATATATAGACTTGTGTTGTTTTGTTGTGCTTCCTACCTTGCCATGTTTTGCTTCCTGTGTAGACTTTCTGTGCATCATAAGTAGACTTGTTTTGCATAATACTTGGTTGAGCATATTGTTATGTTCTTGAGTGGTTTGTTTACCGTATTGCTTGCTTCTTCTCGTTAGTGCTTGTTCCGTTGCGTTCGTGAGGATTCGATCGTCTACCCGTGGTTCTTCTTCAAGGCTTCTTCTCCGTCTTCTTCACGGAACCGTTCTTCTTCCTTGCGGGATCTCAAGCAAGATGACCGTAACCTTGGATACCTTTACTATCATTGCCTTGCTTAGTTGTCTCGATGCTATCGTTACATGTCGCGCTACCCATCATTATTGTCAGCCTCTCCTTGTTGCCATGAAACCTCTAACCTTTGACACCTTCCTAGCAAAAACCATTGTTTGGCTATGTTACCCGCTTGCTTAGCCCCTCTTATAGCGTTGTTAGTTGCAGGTGAAGATGAAGATCGTTCCAGGAGGGAACTTGTTGTTGGAATATCACAATATCTATTATTATTATTAACACACCTATATACTGGGCATGGGTGAAAGGCTTGGCCTTTTTGCTCGGTGTTTTGTTCCACTCATGCCACCTTAGGCGCCGATAAACCGTCATTATGTTCCTTGATTTTACGTTCCTTACACGATGGGTATATGGGGACCCCTTGACAGTTCGTCTTTGAATAAAACTCCTCCAGCAAGGCCCAACATTGGTTTTAATTTGCTTCATAATAACAACTTAATTATTTAATTAAATTTGCATAGGGGGTCGCACCCTCGGGTACTTTTCTTCTACATAGTAGGGGGGCCAGTACTGATGGTGTTGGTCCCAAACGGGGGTCCTGCGGGGCCACCACGGGGAAACTCGAGGTTTGGTTTTACCTGTAACATCGCCCATCCGGTCGTGGCCTGAGACGAGATACACGCGGCTACTATCAGGGTGTCGGCACGCCGGGAGGTCTTGCCGGACTTGTTTTACCATTATCGAAATGTCTTGTGCACCGGGATGCCGAGCCTGATCGGATTTCCCTACGATAAGGGGTGATGCTATTATATTTATCACCTCAGCTAATCGTGAGAGCTTGTGATGGGCTAAGTTGGGACACCCCTGCAGGGTTATGATCTTTCGAAAGCCGTGCCCGCGGTTATGTGGCAGATTGGAATTTGTTAATGTCCGGTTGTAGAAAACTTGACAGAGGATTCGAAGTAAAACACACAATTGTGTGAGTAACCGTGACTGTCTCTTTTCACTTTGAGAAGAGAACACGGTGGGGTTATGTTTGACTCGTATGTAGTTCAGGATCTCTAGCGATCACTACTAGTTGCGACCGTCTGCGTAGATGCTCATCTTATTCTTGTACTCGTAAGTTAGCCACCATATATTTTGCTTAGCCGCTGCTGCAACCTCACCACTTTACCTCTTCCTACCTATTAAGCTTTGATAGTCTTGTTAGCCATGGTTATGGGATTGCTGAGTCCTCGTGGCTCACAGATACTACAAAAACAGTTGCAGGTGCAGGTTTCCAATGTCTTGACGTGAGAGCGTTGTTCGTTGTTTGGAGTTCTTCTTCTTCAGTCTTGGGTTAGGTTCCGGGTCGGCAGCCTGGGATAGCAGATGGATGTCTTGTGTTTTTTTGTTTGTATCCGTAGTCGGATACTTGTATTGATGTTGTTGTATTCTTATGACTTGTATGTATTGTTGTATCCCCTATGTATGTATGTAATGGTACGTTGTAATGATATCCATCTTGCTAAGCGCACGAAATGCAGTTGTGCCCCAATCACGTAAGCGTCACGTGATCGGGCTAGAATCGCATCTTGGGCCTGACAAGTTGGTATCAGAGCCTCGACCGACCATAGGAGCCCCCTTGATTGATCGTAGCTTGGCCGTTGTTGAGTCTAGCAAAAAACTTTTTCAGAGTCTAGTTATATCAGAGAGTAGGAATTCTTTTTACTCCCCTGCCCCTTCGTCGCTCTGGTGAGGAATCTTGATGTAGGTGTTTTGAATTACTCCTCTTCCCCTTCAAAAAAAAATTTAGGATCGCGTGGTTAGTTCTTCGTTCGTTGCGTTGTTAGTTCTTTCATCTGGTGCATCTCTCGTCAAGTGTTTTCGACCCTCTTCTTCTTTGCAAGTTCAACCTCAGTTCTGTTAACCGACGGTGTTTTCTTCGTCCGATGTGTTCCTTCTTTTTCCCACCCGCCCACCCTTTTTCTTCTCGGAGCCAGAGTCTTTTATTGGGTATCCATCTTACTCGTGTGAAACCCTTGCATTCTTTACTTAGTTATTTCAACCGGTGAATTCTTGTCTTGTACGTCATCCTTCATCTCTTTTTCTTCTCCGATGAATTCTCCTCTCGTTTGATATTTTTCACCTCTTCTTCTTTTCTGGTGGATTCAATTCAAGTATTCGGTGTGGATCATATCCTTTTCCCTCGGCTCAAATGTTTCACCTTGCGCGTTCACCTCTCGCCATTTAATTGTTCCGGCGTTCCAAAGAAATCTCAAGTTATTCGTCCGTCTTCCGATTAATTCGAGGTTGTCACCTCATTCGAGTTTTTCAATTGTTCCGGTGCATCATCTCCTTCGCATTTCATTTTAACGGAGTTCTCCCTTCGGTGGGCTCATAACCCACAGGTTTATTCCCAGGATCTTACCTAACTCTTCTAATTTCCTGGAGTGTTCCAATTATTTTCAAGTGTGACGTAAGTATGGATTCCATCAGTCTTATGGCTTCTCCAAGATCGCTTTCAATTCTTTTCATCGTTGGTCCAACCTTTCTTCATCCTGAGTAGTTCTTGAATTCTTTTCTTTGTGTTCCTCCGAAGGCCATCATTTCAGAAGATTTCTTCGTTCTCAGTTTTCAACTTCGTCCTCAAAATATTCTTCAGTGATGCCTCTTCGTTCGTCTCACATTCTTCTGGTGCTTCGTTCAAGTATTCTATAATCAGTTCACAATCTCTTCGTTCTCGTCATCCTAATTTCCTCAAGTGCTTTATTCTTCCCGGCGATTCATCGTATTCATTCAATTTCAATTCTTCACGGTGGCTTGTCCTCTTGCGTCGTTCAATTTCATTCCTTACGGTGGTTATTCTCGTTCTTCACTCGATTGTAATTCTTCCCGGTGGTTCATTCATTTTATTCTCTCGGCTTCAATTCTTTACGGTGGTTTGCTCAAGAGTACTTTTCCGGTGTCGTCATTTCAGTTCATTCGTTCTTTCCAATTCTACCGGTGGTTCATAAAGATTTCGCAAGTTCGCGAGATATCCCTCTTTAATCAATTTCAACGAGAATAAGTAGTATGTGAATCCATTGTTCATCAATTTAATTGGTGGAGAACATAATTCTTATTCGTCTTTGTGGAGTTGATTAATTCCTTCCTTCGGAGTTTATTCTTGATGATAAATTCTAGTTCCAGGTGTTTTATTCTTTTCTTCCCCGGAGTTCAAAGTTTTCCTCGGCTATCCCGTCTAATCATCGCAAGGCTTTAATCTTATTCTTTTCGCCCGCCATTTCTATATCATCATCCTTTCATTTTACCGGAGTTCTTCATGGTGGTTCTCCATCATTTAATTCATTCTTCAATCGTTCAGCTAATTCTTCCAGAGCAGCTCAAGCATTCTTATTCTTTTGCCTCTTGAGTGCAAATAATTCTCCGTATTTTTTTGAAGGGAGCTTTGCATTTCTTCTTTCTCAGCTAATCCATCTTTGGTTGTGGCATAATTCACCTCAAGCTTTGAGATGTTTTTCATAAGTCCAAAACAAGCTTATTCTTTTGTTGTTGATTATCTCAACAGCTCCGTTCAAGCCTTTCTTCTGAAGATCCACTTTCGAATTCATTCGTGATGGAAGTTGTCATCTTCTTCTCCGTTCTTTTAATTCCATCCTTTAATTCTTCCGGAGGCTTTGTGTTGTTACTCTCGTCGAGTATCGTTCCATCTCCTCACGTTCTTGTCCTATTCCATTCACATTCAATCGGTGTGCTATTTCTTTCAGTTTCAGCCGGAGTGCTGCCCGAATTCCTTAGTTTGGATTCCTTTTCTATCTCTTTTTAACCGGAGTGGTTTCGAATTCATTCTTGTTCCTTCAACTCGTGCTTCATATACTTCAACCTTTTGGTTCTCATTGTATTCCTTGTTCCTCTTATTTACCAAAGTCTTTGCAACTTCGTTCTTCTTCGTTGCATTCTTCTTCTTTTAAGTTGTTCATCCTTTCAAGGTTCCTTGCTTTCACTCTTTTGTCTTCGAAGAACTTTGTTCTTCCTTTTTCTCTCCCGTCTCGCTCCTAAGATCTCGGGACGAGATCTCTTGTTAGTAGGGGAGTGTTGTGACACCCCGAGACCGGTGCGCCAGGTGTCAGCCAGTTATTTGTTGTCAGTGACATGTCATCTACTTGCGTGTGCATCCTTGCCTTGTCATCATGTGTGTTGCATCAGCATGTTTTCAAAACTTGCATCCGCCCGAGTCTCCTCGCCCTTTCCGTTGTCCGTTCTGAGCCCAGACACACTCACACGCGCCCGTGGTGCCTCCGAATATTTATTTTATGTGTGGCCGAAAAATGTTCTCGGAATGGGATGAAACTTGTTATGTGGTCTTATTATAGTGTAGACAGGCCGCCTGCCAAATTTCATCGCATTCGGAGCTCGTTTGATAGCCCAACGGATATATATAGCGACACTAGTCGCCGGTTTAATTGTCGGACGTTTTCGGTCTCCGAAAACCTCCGCGGGCCTTCCTCTCTCTTCTCTTCCCTAAGCCCAAGGCCCTCTACACAGCCCACCAACCCAGCTCAAACCCTTCCCTTCATCTAGGCCATTCGATTGTGATCTCGTGGCCGAAAACCTCTCCTCATTTGGACTACCCTAGCTCCTTGTGCCTATAAACGTCCACCCCCCTCCAATTTGCGTCCAAAACCCAAGTGTTTCCACCTCTGCCGCACAGTGCTTCCACCGTTTCCGCGTCGTGCTTCCACCGTTGCCGAGCCGTGCTTCCACCGCCACCGCACCGTGTTTCCTCCACTGCCGCGCTGCACTTCCATCGACCGCCGCCTGTGCTTCCCTCCTCGCCGCATGGGCCCGCTCGGCCCGAGGCCAGCAAGCCAGATCTCGTCGAGCCACCGGCTTCGTCTTCCTCCGCAGTTCTCGCCCGCCGCCGCCGTAGGTCACCTCCTCGCCTCAGCCGCAGCGCCCCTCGCCGCCGGCCACCTTTCCCCGCCGCCGGGAGCTCACTCGCCGGCCTCTCGCCGCCGCCCTTCGACCACCTCGCCGCCAGGCCGCAGGAGCGCCGCCGCGCTGGCCCCTCACCTCCTTGCAAGCCAGCCGCCGCCTCCCGGCCCCCTCGCGCCGGCCGCCTCACTGGGAAGGCCGCCGCCCCGAGCCCCTCAGGCCGCCAGCCGCCGAGCCTCGATCGAGCGCCAGCCCAGATCGGATCTGGGCGCCAAGCGCCGAACCCTAACGGGCTGCGGGTCCGCCCCGACCCGTTGACCGCCTGTCACACCCTGATTTTCATGTCACATTGCTTAAGCTAATTTCCATGTTAAAAATGTGGATTTGCAAAAACTTTTGAGTGTTTTTGACTTTGCTTGATTTGACTTTTGTCTGTTGTTTGCTAGTGCTCTAAAAATCAAATTAATCCTCCAACTCTTATACTTCATCTCCTTGACCCAAAACCTTTTCCCAATGATCATGCCATGTGTATAGACCAGTATAGAATTTTCTTATAAAAATATTTTGGCCAAATGGTATTTTCTAAAATTAGTTTTCCAAAAACCCCTGAATTGAGGTTTGCACTGCAAGTACCTTATTTAGGGTGTGAAAAATCTTTCAAAAAGTTTATTTGAATCCTATTAGGTATAGGACTCCCAGAAACCACAAAAGTAAAATTTTAAGAGTTATTTTTATATTTTATTTAACAACTTTTTCTTAAGGCCAGAAATGGTCTTTAATAGGGAAAAATTATTTACTCATTTCAAAAATATTTGCCAAAATTCAGGGAGACTCATAGGACATATATTGTCCATATATAAGAGTTTCAACACATGGTCATGTTCAAAATATTGGACAAATCCTTCCAAAACCCTTTCTGGATATTTCAAGCTTTTGAAATATTTACAAAGGAAATATTCTCCAAAAATTCCAGGGAAATTCTATCATGTCATATATGACATATTTGATGATCTTGCAAAGCCTCATGCCTTGAAGATCAAGGAAACATCCTCTAATCCCCTCAAAACCATTCTGTCCATATTTGAAGTTTGAGCAACTCTACATTGCCAAACTTGTCCAAATGCTCTCAAATTTGGTGCACATGCTAGAATGGCCTAATAAGGCATCTAGACCAAATGGCACAAGATTTGGAATAGAACAACTTGATCAGATCACCCCAAAACCACTTCTGTTCAAATTCAAATTTGAACAACTTTACATTGTCAACTTTTTATCTGGAGCCTCAAACTTTGTGGGCATGATCAATACCCTAAATGATGATGCTACACCAAGTGGTGCATCAAGGGGAGATGAATTGCTTGACTCAAACATGGTGAAACCATTTCTGTTGATTTCTAGGGTTCACCAAAGTTACATTGGCCACTTTGCCCAAATGAGCTCAAATTTGGTGTAGGGGCCTAATTATATGTGACATTTGATCCTGTTAAGTCTCATGCCAAGTGGAGGTCATTTGCTCTCCCAAAACCTGATCAAACACCTTCTGTACAATTACCAAAACAAGTGGTTGGACCTCTTTTACTATTTCCCCTTAACCCAAATTCTTACCGCACCCTCCCCTGATCATCCTCTACCCCCAGTAACTTCTCTATGGCCTCAGCTCAATCATTGGAGGGGGTAAACCCCCAATTTCTACTGCTGGACAGCAGTTTTCACCTTCTTCCTCACCTCCCTCCTCATTTCAGTGGCTCACCAGAGCATCCAAGACTGCCTCCCCATTGTTTACTACCCCCTAGCACTACTGGACACTGGGGGACACGGCTTGGAAAGCAAAGACATGAGCATGCCAGCCAAAGGCGCGCTCTGGAGCACGCTACAGTGCACCGAGGCACTGTAGCTCGGCCCTCCCGAGGCTTCCAGGCAACCTTGGGCAGAGAGAGCGTGTCCCCCGAGGTCCCCTCGACGTCCGCAACCTGCCGGGCTGTCGGTCTTATCCTCCCCTGGCCTCCTCCTCTCTCCACGAGCTCGCCCGAGCACGTCCATGGGCGTCGCTCACGGTGCATCGCGGCTGCAGCTATAAAAGGCCTCCCCCCGAGCACCTCTTGCCTCTTCTGGACCCCCCTCTCTCCCGTGCACCTCCTAGACATGCCCCCTCTCCCCCTAGTGCTCACTTTCCCTCTCCGTGGCCACCATGGTTGCCGTCGGCCTCTGCCCGGCCCGGATGAACCAGAGCCTCTCCCACTCTTCCTTGGCCACCAGGAGAACCGCAGCAGACCGGCAGAGCTCCCCCACTCTCTATCTCCCGCTCTGGTGCCGTGTGGCGCCGCAACCACCTTCCCCCGACGCCTCATCCGCCGGCATCAGAGTCACCGTCACCCTGGGCCTCCCCAGCCTGCGTGGGGGCCATAGATGGGCGCGGCTCGGCCTCACGAATCCGTCGAGCGCCGGACCCATCGGCCTCCACGGACGCAAGGAGCTTGCCGCGCCTCCCTGCAACCCCTCATGCGGATGCGGCTAGGCCCCGCGGCTCCGTCCCCACCGCAGGTCGACGCCGGCGGGCTGAGCAGCGCCGGCGGCGAGCAAGGCCGGCGCCCTCCTCTGTCTCCCGTCGGGAGGAAGAAGAAGGAGACGTGAGAGAGGGAGAGAGCCCGGTGGGCCCTGGCTGTAAGTGACCCAATGGCTTGGCCCCACTGTTTAAGTGGAAACGTATTCCATGAAAAACCGTTTCTGGCAAGCGGAGACGTACTTCCTGGAGGGCGCTATCGGCGTAGCACCTGTGCGCTCGCAGCCGTGTAGCTGGGCCGGCCCATCAGCTATCCCTCGCCCTGCATGCAGTATAGGGGTAAACCCTTATTCCTTTTCCTTTTTTTTCTGTCATCTTCAAATATCTCCCAAATAATCATATGAACTCCAAATTGCATGATTCAAATTTCCTACGGCTCCATAAATCATGCTCTATCACATGGTGCAACATGCACAGTATTCCAAAGACTTTTCCTACACAAATATTTATCAAATACCCATATTTCATTTTCTGTGATGAACTTTAGAAAATCACAGAGAGGTCATTTTTGATCCAAATGCAGTGATTCAAATTCCTACATGCTTGTCATGTCCAAACTTAGTTTTGGAACATTTTAAATAATAGTTTCTGTACCCCACCAAATATTTAGCCATTTCTTCATATTTATTAGCTTTGCAAAATCCTAGGAAATTCATTTCAAATCCAAATCCAGTAAAACCAACTCCTAGATGCTTCTAAAATCATGACTTGTTGATGGGTGCCTTTGCTCATCATTCAAAAAAATATTTCTGTATACTTCTTCCAAATCCATAAACCCTTTGGTTCCATCACATTGAAATGTTCCAAACTACCTATCGATCCAACACCTATGAAACCACCTTGGTCATTTCTAATATGACCAGAGGTATCCTAGAAAAGTCCAACTCCTATTTTTAGAGCACTTTTATTTTTGTTTTGATTGTGTTGCTTATTACGATTGTTTCCATCGTTAGTTGACGAAATAATCGAAGTACTCGGAGATGGACCAGAAGGTTTGAAGACTCGGAAAAATAAGGCAAGCAGCCCTTTGACCATGTTCAAGAGACCTTTTTATGCATGTCTCATAACACCTTATTATCCAATGCATCGGAATCATGTTGAGGTGGAAACCACTTTGGTTGCTATCTTTGTTACTTTACCGTTGAAACTTGCATCAAACATGACCCTACCTCCCTATGAGGGTTATGTGGGTGGGAGTAGTTAGGTTGCTTTAATAGTGGCTACGCAAAAGGGACGGGTATATGCATGGTGGCGGAGGCAGGATACTTTCAAAAGACTTTTCGAAAACCCCGTCGGGTGCCATTAATGCCCGAGGGAGATGGTGAGTTGGGTAACCACTTGATGACGAAGTGGTTTACCGAGGAAAGTGTGTGTGTTGTTTTGAAAAACGGATTGGTTTAAGTTGCGACTGTTATTCCAACCTTACATGCGCAACCACTCTACCCTTATATGGGAAAGGGCATTATTGATTACCTAGGTCGATACTAGCATGGTGCCCGCATTACTAGTGACGGGGGTGACACGAGGTCACTCTCGGGACGGGGTCGTGCTTGGATAGGCGGCCATGACTGTTTTTACAGGGCACCGGACACACCGTTGGTACCCCGTGTCAGTGGGATGTGATGAATACGGAGCGAGTCTCCACAAACCTTGAGATGTGAAATGTTTGGCACGGGGCTGTTACCAATCGAGTGGACTCCATATTAGTGTCGCCTAGGTAAAGATAGTGATCGGGTGCTTACCCCGGGTAATTGAGGTACCGCGGGTCGTGGATGACACGGAAGTTCCCCGGATCTTGTGTGTAAAGTGTGCAACCTCTGCAGAGTGTCAAACTATTCGAATAGCCGTGTCCACGGTCATGGACAGTTGGGTAACCGCTCTTGGGCTACGTCCAGTGTTTACGGAACCTGGTGTGTGTGTGTGTGTGAGGAAGCAACATGGTTCAGTGATGTTGATGATGTGATTGTGAGAAAGTCACAATGAACTTGAGCATGAGTTGATTACAACTCTTTCTCGATAATGATGTTTGTGACCTCCTGATACTTGTTACAAGACACATGCATATCCATGTTACATGTTGATCATACTTGCATATGAAAAACTAGCTTTTCGCAAAACTGCCAACCTAGCAGTAGAGCCTTGCATAATTATTCTGTTATCACACTTGGGTTGCTTGCGAGTACATTCAATGTACTCATTGGCTTGCCACTGGTTATTTTATTGGCCAGGCAGGAGAGAACAGGTTATGATGAAGGTCTCTTGGTGACGAGCATGCGAGCTAGGACGCTTCCCAGTCAGAATGCCTGTAGGGTTAAGGCAGATGGCATGGGTCCATGTTGTTGTTGAAGATTTCCGCTGCGATGATATACTCAAGACTTGACCATTACGGTCCTATTTGTGTAACACGGTATGTAAGGATGTAAGACTCTTGTTATTCAGCTTCTGTGTGTTCACTGAGCATTGATCTCTGGGATCACTGTACACGTACATTCGGTGATCACGACTTATGAGTCGGGGTCCCCACAGAGCTGGTATCAGAGCCATCCTGACTGTAGGAAGCCTTAGTTAGCATGGTCGTTAGTTAGGGCAAAACTATTTTCAAAACTATTACTAGTTTTCAAAACTATCTATACTTCTCTTCCCTTCTCACTTTTCGAAAACTAGGCTATACTTGATCTCTTCCCCTTCAAAACCTTGGTCGCTAGAACCCTTATGCCCCAGACCACTGGATTTTCTGTAATCCTCGTGGAGTGCACCTTGCCAAACACTCACCCACCACTTTTGCACACAAGATTGGTGACACCATGACAAGACGATACCAACAGAAATTACATCCTCGATGGATGAGGACATGAAGACCCAGAAGGTGGGGGACACCCTTGACAAGAACCCCCAAGATGGTGCAACTTTGGCCTATAAATGACCAGGGTATAGGTTATGCAAAGTCATGATATGCACCGCTAATAGAGTAATCCTGTCACTACCGTTGTTGTATCGACAACCACCGGTGGATGAGAACCTTGCCAGTTGGTCCGCCTCACTATAGTGAGCAGGAAAACGGTTCTCTTCGTTCCCCGCTCTTGGTGTCGATGTTTTCATCAACGAAACCGACATGTTGGACCTCTATTATGCCTTGTCATTGTCATTGCACATGGATTGCCTACCTGGTACCCTCGACGCCCCAGAAGGCACAGGGGATCGTCATGGTTAAAGAGACAAGAGAAGACCAAGTCAACGCCAGCTACAAGGAGGCACCTTCACCACCTCACCTCATCAGGCGAGAAGTTGTTGAAGATTCTTCAGGCTCAACCCGGATCATTCATCAAGCAACTACAAGGGGCAGAGCAACATCCGAGGAAGCTCAGAAGACTGCACGAGGCACAAGTCACGACACTGAGTCCGAGAACCCCTAGGGTAGGATGAGTCGTGTACCCCCTATGCGCAGTCGAGTCCATATGATGGTTCGAATGGAACCATGATTGTGTGTTGTTTGCTTTTATTCGTTTGTGTTTTGATATAAGTCGCACTTTTGCCCCAGGCAACAAGTGCATGGCTATATCACCTTCCTTGCATTGTTTCTTTTGTTTCGGCCTTTTTGCACCTGTTTGTTGCACCTGCACTATAGCACCCCCTTTAGGCATTTCCCTCCTCTACGCTGCTTCTTCCCTCTATTCTCCCTCTCCCCAATTGAAGACCCGCAAGACAAGATGCACCAAGGATTCTACCTCGGCAGCCAACTGGCACCGAAGACTTCTGCTACAACCTCCACGATCTATTGCAACTCCGTAGAGTTATGTTTAACCCTCCAGACCAGTAACCCCATTCCTAGACCCTTTGAGACTTCACGAGACACTCCAGCACGAATCCTTAACCATGTGCCTAACCCATGGTAAAGCGAGAGAACCAGTTAAGCCTTTATAACCTTGCACAACACTGGGTTCGTAAAGGAGCTAGTGGACACGATGAGTGAGCACATTCTCATCCTAATATAGCACGAGGTCTGACGTGCCATAGATAGACCAGTTCGAGGATATTGGACAGATGACTTGGTGGTTTATATCAGCGACTTCGAGGAGTTATCTGAGACCTTGATGGATTGTGAGGTTTTCATATTGGTGGGATCATGACTATGGGGGAGTATGTAGAAGTGCCTGTTGGGCATGAGATTTGGATTTATGTAGGTGATTCTGGTTGGTATAGATGATGGATATGTCTGCATGGTTCGGAGTAAGATTGGATTTAGGCTTATGATCCTGATTATCATATCATGCTTCTCGGAGGACAATAACCTAGGAGATTGGATTATTTGTCGGAGATGATTTAGGAATCTATATAATCGTGATCTTGGAGTTTACTTGACCCGGATGATGAGAATTTGGTGGACTTACTGTCATAATGCATAGTCCTTCCGAGTATTTGGGGATTATAGGGACTTGAGATCTTGCGAAACACCGTAGACATCGGATTCGTAGAATTGTTGGATTATGTGGTGATTGATGGAGATTACCGGGCTATTGGAGTTGATCTATAGGAAGGAAACAAATCTTGGAGTGGCATATGACGTGTTTCCTTAGAATAGAGATGTATTACCGTGAGCCTTGCAAGGCTAGGTTGAGCGCTTGGATCATGGAGTTTATTTTAAGCTCAGCAGCATGTATGATCTACCTTTGGATTTTAGAGGTAGACGTACATATGGATTTGGGGATCGTAGACTAGTGCAATTTTGTTAGACCGTCTCTTGAGAATCATGAGGATAGGTATGGCATGAGTGGTGATTGAAGTTGGTCTCTGCGAGAAGATGCTTTTTTGTTTGGAGTACTAGATAGAGCTATTGGCATCTCAGAAACTGTGCTTAAGGATAAGATGATATAAGTTCACTCACTCACTAGAATCCTTGAAATCCTTAAGCCCCACCGAGCCACAGCTTGGTCAGATTCTGACCACGGGCCTTCGCTCTGAGTCAGGAAGGCCTCTGCAAATACTCAACCGAGACCACCACCAATACCCCAGCCTACCTCGCGTACCCCCATAGACCTCATGGAGTAAGTGGACAAGATGGGTAACATCATTAATTGATGGCCTACTTGTCTGCCCGAAGACAAAGAAGAGACGGACAGCTGGATAGAAGACATTTGAAGGCCGCCCTGTCAAGAAGGAAGATCTACACCGACCACCGCCATCAAGAAGTAAACTTCCGCATCGAAGACCGGGCGTATCTGCAAACCACTCCTCCCGGAGGAACCGAGCAATTCCGTGTCGAAGGAACGCTCACACCAAGTTGTATCAAGACTTGAAGGCACGATTCTGGTGGCGCGGGATGAAAGAGAGATTGCAACCTATGTTGCAAAGTGTGATGTGTGCCAAAGGGTCAAGACTGAATATCAGCGACCCACCGGATTGCTTCAACCACTCAAGGTTCCTGAGTGGAAGTGGGATAAAGTCGGAATGTACATCGTCATTGGGTTACCAAGGTCGGATAGAAACATGACTCTGTTTGGGTCATGGTCGATCATTTGACCAAGGTGGTCCATTTCATTCCTGTCAAGATCCCTTATGATGGCAACCGGCTGGCAGCTCTCTACATCGACAGAATCGTAAGTCTTCACGGCATTTCCCAAGGAGATTGTGCCAGATCGAGGAACCCAGTTCACCTCAAGGTTCTGGAAGAAGTTCCGAGAAGCCTTGGGAACCAAGTATCTTTCAGCATGGCTTTCCACCCACAGACCGGAGGTCAGACTGAGCGAGTCAATGAGATTCTCGAAGTCATGACTCCGAGCCTGTGTCTTGGCATATGGAGCCAAGTGGGAGGAATTGTCTCCCTTTTTGCCGAGTTCTCCCATAATAACAGTACCAGTCGAGCCTTCAGATGGCACCATTTGAGGTGTTGTACGGACGCAGGTGTCGCACACCCCTCAACTGGTCAGAGACTGGAGAAGGGCTAGTCTTTGGACCGGGTATTCTCTGCGCAGCAGCAGAGCCAGTCCAACTAGTCAGAGAGCGTTTGAAGGCAGCCAAGTCAAGGCAAAAGTGCTATGCTGACACTCACCGTCGGGACATGAGTTTCCATGTCGGGGACCACGCGTACCTGCGGGTAACTCCTCTGAAGGGAACCAAGCGTTTCCACGTCAAGGGGAAGCTCGCACCAAGATTCATTGGACCCCTTTGAGATCACTGCAAGACATGTGGTAGATGGCTCCCCAGCTAGATCTACCACCTAAGATACCCTCCGTGCACCAAATCTTCCACGAGCCCCCACTCTGGAAGTACTTCTTACCTTCTAGCTAGCCCGATGCCCGCAAGGACATCGATCACCGAGCCTTTGGCAGCTAACCCAACCTAACCTATGCAAGAGACCCCTCAGCAACCTCCATCAAGGAAGGCATCAAGCAAGAAGCCATACCATCAAGCACTTCAAGATTCCAAGGAGCACCACTCGGAAGCAGAACCAACAAGAAGAAGTGAATACTACCCCGTTTCCAAGACTCCGCCTTTCTTTCCACGCCTAGTCTGGGAATCTCGGGGACGAGATTCTTGTAAGGGGGGTAGGTCTGTCACACCCTGATTTTCATGTCACATTGCTTAAGCTAATTTCCATGTTAAAAATGTGGATTTGCAAAAACTTTTGAGTGTTTTTGACTTTGCTTGATTTGACTTTTGTCTGCTGTTTGCTAGTGCTCTAAAAATCAAATTAATCCTCCAACTCTTATACTTCATCTCCTTGACTCAAAACCTTTTCCCAATGATCATGCCATGTGTATAGACCAGTATAGAATTTTCTTATAAAAATATTTTGGCCAAATGGTATTTTCTAAAATTAGTTTTCCAAAAACCCCTGAATTGAGGTTTGCACTGCAAGTACCTTATTTAGGGTGTGAAAAATCTTTCAAAAAGTTTATTTGAATCCTATTAGGTATAGGACTCCCATAAACCACAAAAGTAAAATTTTAAGAGTTATTTTTATATTTTATTTAAAAGCTTTTTCTTAAGGCCAGAAATGGTCTTTAATAGGGAAAATTATTTAATCATTTCAAAAATATTTTCCAAAATTCAGGGAGACTCATAGGACATATATTGTCCATATATAAGAGTTTCAACACATGGTCATGTTCAAAATATTGGACAAATCCTTCCAAAACCCTTTCTGGATATTTCAAGCTTTTGAAATATTTACAAAGGAAATATTCTCCAAAAATTCCAGGGAAATTCTATCATGTCATATATGACATATTTGATGATCTTGCAAAGCCTCATGCCTTGAAGATCAAGGAAACATCCTCTAATCCCCTCAAAACCATTCTGTCCATATTTGAAGTTTGATCAACTTTACATTGCCAAACTTGTCCAAATGCTCTCAAATTTGGTTCACATGCTAGAATGGCCTAATAAGGCATCTAGACCAAATGGCACAAGATTTGGAATAGAGCAACTTGATCAGATCACCCCAAAACCACTTCTGTTCAAATTCAAATTTGAACAACTTTACATTGTCAACTTTTTATCTGGAGCCTCAAACTTTGTGGGCATGATCAATACCCTAAATGATGATGCTACACCAAGTGGTGCATGAAGGGGAGATGAATTGCTTGCATCAAACATGGTGAAACCATTTCTGTTGATTTCTAGGGTTCACCAAAGTTACATTGGCCACTTTGCCCAAATGAGCTCAAATTTGGTGTAGGGGCCTAATTATATGTGACATTTGATCCTGTTAAGTCTCATGCCAAGTGGAGGTCATTTGCTCTCCCAAAACCTGATCAAACACCTTCTGTCCAATTACCAAAATAAGTGGTTGGACCTCTTTTACAATTTCCCCTTACCCCAAATTCTTACCACACCTTCCCCTGATCATCCTCTACCCCCAGTAACTTCTCTATGGCCTCAGCTCAATCATTGGAGGGGGTAAACCCCCAATTTCTACTGCTGGATAGCAGTTTTCACCTTCTTCCTCACCTCCCTCCTCATTTCAGTGGCTCACCAGAGCATCCAAGACTGCCTCCCCATTGTTTACTACCCCCTAGCACTACTGGACACTGGGGGACACGGCTTGGAAAGCAAAGACATGAGCATGCCGGCCAAAGGCGCGCTCTGGAGCACGCTACAGTGCACCGAGGCACTGTAGCTCGGCCCTCCCGAGGCTTCCAGGCAACCTTGGGCAGAGAGAGTGTGTCCCCCGAGGTCCCCTCGACGTCCGCAACCTGCTGGGCTGTCGGTCTTATCCTCCCCTGCCCTCCTCCTCTCTCCACGAGCTCGCCCGAGCACGTCCATGGGCGTCGCTCACGGTGCACCGCGGTTGCAGCTATAAAAGGCCTCCCCCCGAGCACCTC
>LR738713.1:305130612-305307535 GCA_902687465.1 Secale cereale | reverse complement strand
GGGAGACCACCGAGCGCCGGACCCGTCGGCCTCCACGGACGCAAGGAGCTTGCCGCGCCTCCCTGCAACCCCTCATGTGGATGCGGCTAGGCCCCGCGGCTCCGTCCCCACCGCAGGTCGACGCCGGCGGGCTGAGTAGCGCCGGCGGCCAGCAAGGCCGGCGCCCTCCTCTGTCTCCCGTCGGGAGGAAGAAGAAGGAGACGTGAGAGAGGGAGAGAGCCCGGTGGGCCCTGGCTGTAAGTGACCCAATGGCCTGGCCCCACTGTTTAAGTGGAAACGTATTGCATGAAAAACCGTTTCTGGCAAGCGGAGACGTACTTCCTGGAGGGCGCTATCGGCGTAGCACCTGTGCGCTCGCAGCCGTGTAGCTGGGCCGGCCCATCAGCTATCCCTCGCCCTGCATGCAGTATAGGGGTAAACCCTTATTCCTTTTCCTTTTCTTTATTCTGTCAACTTCAAATATCTCCCAGATATTCATATGAACTCCAAATTGCATGATTCAAATTTCCTACGGCTCCATAAATCATGCTCTATCACATGGTGCAACATGCATAGTATTCCAAAGACTTTTTCTACACAAATATTTATCAAATACCCATATTTCATTTTCTGTGATGAACTTTAGAAAATCACAGAGAGGTCATTTTTGATCCAAATGCAGTGATTCAAATTCCTAGATGCTTGTCATGTCCAAACTTAGTTTTGGAACATTTTTAATAATAGTTTCTGTACCCCTCCAAATATTTAGCCATTTCTTCATATTTATCAGCTTTGCAAAATCCTAGGAAATTCATTTCAAATCCAAATCCAGTAAAACCAACTCCTAGATGCTTCTAAAATCATGACTTGTTGATGGGTGCCTTTGCTCATTATTCAAGAAAATATTTCTGTATACTTTTTCCAAATCCATAAACCCTTTGGTTCCATCACATTGAAATGTTCTAAACTACCTATCGATCCAACACCTATGAAACCACCTTGGTCATTTCTAATATGACCAGAGGTATCCTAGAAAAGTCCAACTCCTATTTTAGAGCACTTTTATTTTTGTTTTGATTGTGTTGCTTATTACGATTGTTTCCATCGTTAGTTGACGAAATAATCGAAGTACTCGGAGACGGACCAGAAGGTTTGAAGACTCGGAAGAATAAGGCAAGCAGCCCTTTGACCATGTTCAAGAGACCTTTTTATGCATGTCTCATAACACCTTATTATTCAATGCATCGGAATCATGTTGAGGTGGAAACCACTTTGGTTGCTATCTTTGTTACTTTACCGTTGAAACTTGCATCAAACATGACCCTACCTCCCTATGAGGGTTATGTGGGTGGGAGTAGTTAGGTTGCTTTAATAGTGGCTACGCAAAAGGGACGGGTATATGCATGGTGGCGGAGGCAGGATACTTTCAAAAGACTTTTCGAAAACCCCGTCGGGTGCCATTAATGCCCGAGGGAGATGGTCAGTTGGGTAACCACTTGATGACGAAGTGGTGTACCGAGGAAAGTGTGTGTGTTGTTTTGAAAAACGGATTGGTTTAAGTTGCGACCGTTATTCCAACCTTACATGCGCAACCACTCTACCCTTATATGGGAAAGGGCATTATTGATTACCTAGGTCGATACTAGCATGGTGCCCGCATTACTAGTGACGGGGGTGACACGAGGTCACTCTCGGGACGGGGTCGTGCTTGGATAGGCGGCCATGACTGTTTTTACAGGCACCGGACACACCGTTGGTACCCCGTGTCAGTGGGATGTGATGAATACGGAGCGAGTCTCCACAAACCTTGAGATGTGAAATGTTTGGCACGGGGCTGTTACCAATCGAGTGGACTCCATATTAGTGTCGCCTAGGGAAAGATAGTGATCGGGTGCTTACCCCGGGTACTTGAGGTACCGCGGGTCGTGGATGACACGGAAGTTCCCCGGATCTTGTGGGTAAAGTGTACAACCTCTGCAGAGTGTCAAACTATTCGAATAGCCGTGTCCACGGTCATGGACAGTTGGGTAACCGCTCTTGGGCTACGTCCAGTGTTTACGGAACCTGGTGTGTGTGTGTGTGTGTGTGTGAGGAAGCAACATGGTTCGGTGATGTTGATGATGTGATTGTGAGAAAGTCACAATGAACTTGAGCATGAGTTGATTACAACTCTTTCTCGATAATGATGTTTGTGACCTCCTGATACTTGTTACAAGACACATGCATATCCATGTTACATGTTGATCATACTTGCATATGAAAAACTAGCTTTTCGCAAAACTGCCAACCTAGCAGTAGAGCCTTGCATAATTATTCTGTTATCACACTTGGGTTGCTTGCGAGTACATTCAATGTACTCATTGGCTTGCCACTGGTTATTTTATTGGCCAGGCAGGAGAGAACAGGTTATGATGAAGGTCTCTTGGTGACGAGCATGCGAGCTAGGACGCTTCCCAGTCAGAATGCCTGTAGGGTTAAGGCAGATGGCATGGGTCCATGTTGTCGTTGAAGATTTCTGCTGCGATGATATACTCAAGACTTGACCATTACGGTCCTATTTGTGTAACACGGTATGTAAGGATGTAAGACTCTTGTTATTCAGCTTCTGTGTGTTCAGTGAGCATTGATCTCTGGGATAACTGTACACGTACATTCGGTGATCACGACTTATGAGTCGGGGTCCCCACACCGCCCGACCCGCTTCTCCGACCCGATCCGCCAGATCCGCCCCGACCCGTTTGACTGCCCCTGAGGTTGACTTCGTTTATCTGCTAAGTCTTAGTTTTTCAATTTCTGATACTTATTTGTGATGATGATAGCTTTTACTGTGCATGTCCGTTTTGTGTGTATGATATGTCAAAATGATCGTGGTGACATGTACTATGCTTTGTTCCATTGTGCCATGCTCATTTGAGTTCATCTAGATGCTTAAATATCTGTTGCAAGAGTGCTACTTGTTATAAACTGCTGCTACTTGTTGTTTTGTTGCTATGTTTGCAATGTGATAACTTGGTGTATGTTTATCCAAATGATGCAAATGATATGTCAACATGTTCATCATGAGATGCTCTACATGTTGGTTGCTATAGCATGCTTGTTTGAGTTCATATTGCCATGCTTATCTATGTTGCAAAAGTGCAATTGGTTGTTATGTTCTAAAACTTGTTTCGAGATGCCTAGTTGAGGAGCTTGTTGCTATTGATATGTTTGTCCCCTTGTCACATGCCTAGGTGTTTTAGAATCTCCATGATGTGTTCTTTGATGTGGTGCATTTAACTTGCCATGTTATGCTTTGAGGTGACTTAAACATGCTCACAAACATGCCATGTTGTTATTGCTGTTTTAACACTTAGTGAAATTTCACTATGTCTGGAATCTGTAATATCCAGATGCCATGTTTGCTTGTTGTTCTAGGCAAATCCATGATAGTTTTGGGGTGACTATTGATGTTTCCTTGTTGTACATGTTGTTGGCTATCCATTCATGCTCTCACATGCTCATTTGGGTGGCTGTAGCATGTTTAACTCTTGCTCCCAAGTTGCTATAAATTATTGCTGCCAGGTTTTTAGTGTCATGATCAAAATGTTGTAGCTTGTTGCTATTGATCCATGCCTCCTATGGAGATGCTCCAATGAACTTGTTTGTTGTAGGATATGTCTACTTTATGTCCATGCTTCTTGTTGCCATGTTTGAGTGTTGTAGCTTATATTTATCATGCTCCAAAGTTGCTATGTGGCTGATAATTTCAGCTTGTTGTTATATCTTGTTTCATGTGTATCTTTTTGCCTGTTGCTCCGTTTGGAGTGTTCCTTATATGGAACTTGTGTGATTTTGCATGTAGAATCATAATATCATCGTGTTAACATGTTTGGAGTGAGTTTGGTTGATGTTTGGGTGCATCTTGCACCGTTGCCATGTTTTGCTTCCTACCTTGTCATGTTATGCTTCCTACCTTGCCATGTTATGCTTCCTGTATATACTTGTTGTGCTTCCTGTATAGATTGTCATGCATCATATCTTGCATGTATTGCATCATATAGACTTGTGTAGTTTTCTATGCTTCCTACCTTGCCATGTATTGCTTCCTATATAGACTTGTTATGCTTCCTGTATAGACTTGTTGTGCTTCCTGTTTAGATTTGTCATGCATCATACCTTGCCATGTAATGCATCATATAAACTTGTGTGTTTTCTATGCTTCCTACCTTTCCATGTTATGCTTCCTGTATAGACTTGCTGTGCTTCCTGTATAGATTTGTCATGCATCATACCTTGCCATGTAATGCATCATATAAACTTGTGTGTTTTCTATGCTTCCTACCTTGACATGCTATGCTTCCTGTATAAACTTGATGTGCTTCCTTTATAGACTTGTTTGCTTCATACTTGCTTAAGCACATTGCCATGTTTCCTGTGATGTTTTCTGTGCTTCCTACCTTGCCATGTTATGCTTCATAGACTTGCTATGCTTCCTGTATAGACTTGTCATGCATCATACCTTGCCATGTATTGCTTCCTGTATATAATTGTCATGCATCATACCTTGTCATGTAATGCATCATATATAGACTTGTGTTGTTTTGCTGTGCTTCCTACCTTGCCATGTTTTGCTTCCTGTGTAGACTTTCTGTGCATCATAAGTAGACTTGTTTTGCATCATACTTGGTTGAGCATATTGTTATGTTCTTGAGTGGTTTGTTTACCGTATTGCTTGCTTCTTCTCGTTAGTGCTTGTTCCGTTGCGTTCGTGAGGATTCGATCGTCTACCCATGGTTCTTCTTCAAGGCTTCTTCTCTGTCTTCTTCACGGAACCGTTCTTCTTCCTTGCGGGATCTCAGGCAAGATGACCGTAACCTTGGATACCTTTACTATCATTGCCTTGCTTAGTTGTCTCGATGCTATCGTTACATGTCGCGCTACCTTTGACACCTTCCTAGCAAAAACCATTGTTTGGCTATGTTGCCCGCTTGCTCAGCCCCTCTTATAGCGTTGTTAGTTGCAGGTGAAGATGAAGATCGTTCCAGGAGGGAACTTGTTGTTGGAGTATCACAATATCTATTATTATTATTAACACACCTATATACTGGGCATGGGTGGAAGGCTTGGCCTTTTTGCTCGGTGTTTTGTTCCACTCATGCCACCTTAGGCGCCGATAAACCGGCATTATGTTCCTTGATTTTGTGTTCCTTACACGATGGGTATATGGGGACCCCTTAACAGTTCGTCTTTGAATAAAACTCCTCCAGCAAGGCCCAACATTGGTTTTAATTTGCTTCATAATAACAACTTAATTATTTAATTAAATTTGCATAGGGGGTCGCACCCTCGGGGTACTTTTCTTCTACATAGCAGGGGGACCAGTGCTGATGGTGTTGGTCCCAAACGAGGTCCTGCGGGGCCACCACGGGGAAACTCGTGGTTTGGTTTTACCTGTAGCATCGCCCATACGGTCGTGGCCTAAGACAAGATACGCGCGGCTACTATCAGGGTGTCGGCACGTCGGGAGGTCTTGCTGGACTTGTTTTACCATTGTCGAAATGTCTTGTGCACCGGGTTGCCGAGCCTGATCGGATTTCCCTAAGATAAGGGGTGATGATATTATATTTATCACCTCAGCTAATCGTGAGAGCTTGTGATGGGCTAAGTTGGGACACCCCTGCAGGGTTATGATCTTTCGAAAGCCGTGCCCGCGGTTATGTGGCAGATTGGAATTTGTTAATGTCCGGTTGTAGAAAACTTGACAGAGGATTCGAAGTAAAACACACAACTGTGTGAGTAACCGTGACTGTCTCTTTTCACTTTGAGAAGAGAACACGGTGGGGTTATGTTTGACTCGTATGTAGTTCAGAATCTCTAGGGATCACTACTAGTTGCGACCGTTTGCGTAGATGCTCATCTTATTCTTGTACTCATAAGTTAGCCACCATATATTTTGCTTAGCCGCTGCTGCAACCTCACCACTTTACCTAGCTTTGATAGTCCTGTTAGCCATGGTTATGGGATTGCTGAGTCCTCGTGGCTCACGGATACTACAACAACAGTTGCAGGTGCAGGTTTCCGATGTCTTGACGTGAGAGCGTTGTTCGTTGTTTGGAGTTCTTCTTCTTCAGTCTTGGGTTAGGTTCCGGGTCGGCAGCCTGGGATAGCAGATGGATGTCTTGTGTTTTTTTGTTTGTATCCGTAATCGGATACTTGTATTGATGTTGTTGTATTCTTATGACTTGTATGTATTTTTGTATCCCCTATGTATGTATGTAATGGTACGTTGTAATGATATCCATCTTGCTAAGCGCCCGAAATGCGGTTGTACCCCAATCACGTAAGCGTCACGTGATCGGGATAGAATCACATCTTGGGCCTAACACCTAGGGGGCTAAAGGGCAAGGCAAGAGGGTTTAAAAGAGGCCAGAACGACAACGGTGCATGACGGCATGCTCGCTCGCGGTCCCCATGGCGTGAACGGGAGGAGGAAGAAAGGTGGGTGCGGCGCTGTACACAGTCGCTGACCTGCGGGCCCGAGTCGTCCACGTGGAAACGCGGCAGAGGGGGCGAGTGGGTGTGTGGGTGCAAACGGGTGAGAGGGTCATGCGGGCTGGCTGGCGTGGGGCGGCTGGCGCTAGTTAGCTGGGCCGAGGGGGAGGCCAAGCCCATGCGGCTGCTGCTGGATGCTGGGCTGTGCTACTACTGCTATTTTCTATTCTTTTTTTATTTTCTTCAGACAGAAAACAAAAAGAAAAGCACAGACCAAAAGAAAAGGAATTTAGGAGGGAAATAAAATATTCCCTGGCTCCTGGAATTATGCCCTATTTTATAAAAATGACTTGGGCATTTTTAGAGGTAGAAAAATAAAACAAGTTTGAATATGGTTCATACTTCTGTCATTTTTGAACTTGACCAAATCATTTCAAAATGAGGCAAGTCTTTGCAAGGTGACTTAGATCAAGGTACCAAAGAAGAAGGGAGGAGATGAACATTTAATAAGAAGAGGTTAATTCACTTGCAAAATTTAAAGAATGGAAAAGAAAGGAAGGGAAGTGGTGCTAGTTGAGAAGGGGTTTAAGAAAGGGCATGCTTGCAACCACCATCACAACAAGATCAAGATGACCTCACTTAACATACTAGGGATGAATAAAACACAATGATAAGTGAAATGCCATGATGATCATGATGCAATGATGATGATGAAGTAATGCATTAATGCATAAAGAAAAAGAAAATATGACAATGCAATGACAAATGAGAAGGCAAAATCGAAAAAGAACCCCCAAGGAAAAGGACAAGGATCCAATGGTAAATGTTTTATTGCCATATAAGGAAGGTATCACATATGGGGTGTTACAAACTCTTGGTGGGCCGGACTGGTGGGCCATGAAGATCATAGTCGAAGATCATCTCTCATATCCAGATAGGACTCCTGTATTCATGTAATAGCAAGTTTTAGGTTCGGGTGTAATCTTTCCTTCCTCTACAAGATAGTATGTACAAACCCTAGGCCCCTCCGGTGTGTATATAAACATGAGGGTTTTAGTCCGTAGAGGCTAACGGAGAATCTCAAATCCTCGTAGGCTAGACTTTAGGGTTTAGCCATTATGATCTCGAGGTAGATAAACGCTTGTACTCATATTCATCCATATTAATATAGCAAGAAGTAGGGTTTTACCTCAATCGAGAGGGCCTGAACCTGGGTAAACATCGTGTCCCCTGCCTCCTGTTACCATTGATCCTCAAACACATAGTTCGGGACCCCCTACCCGAGATCCGCTGGTTTTGACACTAACAACAACTGCATTCACTTTAAATAGGGCACCATCTAAGCCTGTAGACACGACACCGTATGAACTATGGTTTGGCAAGAAACCTAAGTTATCGTTTCTTACGGTTTGGGGCTGTGATGCTTATGTCAAGAGGCTTTAGCCAGAAAAGCTAGAAGCCAAGGCGGACAAACGCGTCTTCATAGGATACCCAAAGGAGACGGTTAGTACCTTCTATATCAGATCTGAGGGCAAAGTGTTTGTCGCTAAGAACGGGTTCTTTCTCGAGAAAGAGTTTCTCTCGAAAGAATTGAGTGGGAGGAAGATAGAACTTGATGAGGTTGTTGAACCTTCACTTCAACGAGAGAGTAGCGCAGTGCAGAAAGAAGTTTCTATGACACCCATGTCAGTTGAAGTGGAAACTAATGGTGGTGATCATGAGCTTTCATATCAAGTTACTATCGAACCTCATAGGTCGACAAGGATACGTATTTCTCCTGAGTGGTACGGTAACCCTGTCTTAGAGGTCATGTTGTTGGACAACGATGAACCTACGAGCTATGGAGAAGCAATGGTTGGCCCAGATTTCAACAAATGGTTAATGGCCATGAAATCCAAGATGGTATCCATGCATGAAAACAAAGTGTGGACTTTGGAAGTATTACCTGAAGGGCGAAAGGCCATTCAGAATAAATGGATCTTCAAGAAGAATACGGATGCGGACGGTAATGTCATCGTCCATAAAGCTCGACTTGTGGCAAAGGGGTTTTCACAAGTTTAAGGAGTTGATTACGATGAGACTTTCTCACCCGTAGCGATGCTTAAGTCCGTCGGAATCATGTTGGCAATAGCTGCATTTTTCGATTATGAAATCTGGCAGATGGATGTTAAAACCTCGTTCCTTAATGGTTTCCCTAAGGAAGAGTTGTATATGATGCAACCAGAAGGTTTTGTCGATCCAGAGAATGCTGACAAAGTACGAAAACTCCAGTGATCCATTTATGGCTGGTGCAAGCATCTCGGAGTTGGAATCTTCGCTTTGATGAGGTGATCAAAGTGTATGGGTTTATACAAGTTTCCGGAGAAGCTTGTATTTACAAGAAAGTGAGTGGGAGCTCTATAGCGTTTCTAATATTATATGTGGATGACATATTGATGATTGGAAACAATATAGAACTTTTGGAAAACGTGAAGGAATATTTGAATAAGAATTTTTCAATGAAGGACCTAGGAGAAGCTGCTTTCATATTAGGCATCAAAATCTATAGAGATAGATCGAGATGCTTAATAAGACTTTCACAAAGCACATACCTTGATAAGATTTTGAAGAAGTTGAAAATGGATCCGTCCAAGAAGGGATTCTTGCCTGTTTTGCAAGGTGTGAAGTTGAGTAAGACTCAATGTGTCGGTGTATTTGGATCGACACCTATGGGATCTCAAGAATCCCTACTACGGTTGCGGGGCGCGGGGTTGAGAGAAGAGCGGATCTAACGATCAGGACACGGTTCCTTTACCCAGCTTCGGGCCGCAAAGATGAGTAAAACCCTACTCCTGCTTTGGTGGATTATATGTTGGTGTTCTTCAGCTAACGAGGATCTCCAAAAGAGTCGTGAGGGGTTCCGAAAAGCCGAATCCTCCTCCTGGTCGCCTCGGGCCTCCTTTTATAGGGAAAAGGGGTTGCCACAGTGGCACACAGGAGGTGGAAAGGGTACAGTGACGCGAGGTTATCCCTCGCATTACAGGACAAGGTGCATTTAATGTGCTGTGCTTAGGTGTCCTTGCTTTATCGGGGACGAGGGGAGACGCCCGTCTTGTCCGTCGCCGCTCCTCCTCGTGTCGACACGTGCCCTGGCTAGCGGTGCCTGAGGTGCCATGTAGGCAGACAGGCAGCTGAGGTGGCGCAACGGCGGGTCTCCATGAAGATCTGTGGGTTGCCACGCAGGAGCCTGTCCAGCTGGTCGGGTCGGCAGCATGCGTGGGTCAGTGGAAACCCAGTTGGTGCGGGTCTGATGGTGGCCCTGCGGGTGTCCTCGGCAAGGGCCTTGCCGGGGCCCCGGCAAGGGTCTTGCCGTGGCGCCTGCTGTCATCCCTGGCAAGGTGCTTGCCAGGGGCCTTATGGACCTCCTTGGCTGGGATCCCGCCAAGGGTCGTCGTCTTCTTACCTTGCATCTGATCTTGAAGGTCTTTACAAAGATCTGCGTGCCGCCACGGGGATATCTACCGAATCCTTCCCCCATGGGGGTGAAGGACTCAAGGATGATTCGCTCCGTTGGCGGGGGGGGCGAGCTGCCGCGTCAAGGGTCTTGCCGGGGCTGCCAGAGCCAGCCCCGGCAAGGATCCTGCCGGGGGAAGCCTCTTCATCCCTTTGCTCTTCGTGGTCTTGTTCTTGGCGTCGCTCCAGTCTCCATCAAGCTTCAGTCTTGCCTCGGCTTGCCTTCCTCGCCGTGCTTGGTGCGATGGCGCCGTGGCTCAGACTGCCCGTGCACAGTCATAGGGGTACAAAAAGTGCACCCCTCTTTTTGTACACCGACAGGAGCCCCCGGGCCTGGGCCACACATAAGCGCGACACGTTGTTGGGCCAGGCCCAAAACGGTGCGTGGGCAGGTGGGGTGGTTCTCACCGCGGTAAAATTTCCGTGCGCTGCGCCTCCCACGGCCCGCGCGCGCGGCGTTGGGATGAGGGGCGTGCGTGACGTGGGCGGCATGCGTGGGGCGGTTTCCGCATGCATGCGTCACATCACAGTAAATGCGAAAGGAGGTGGCCCGCGCCTTCCCCATAAACGGGGGGAGGTGTGGGGGCGTGGCCCGCTGACTGGATGGGGCCGAGGCGCGGTCTGCTAGGCATCCACTCCCCACGATCACGGGGTAGGGAGAGGTCGCCTCACCCGTCCCTTCGGTCTTGTGCATCCGCCACGTGCCTCCCATGCGTTCGAGGTGGCGAGCGGTGGAGGCGGGAAAATGAGCCGTCGTTGGTTGGGGCGGCGGGTCGGTCCCAGCTCCTCTCGCCTTCTACATCTTGATTGGTCGAGCGGGGCGGTCGAGCTCCAGCCCTGCCCCTTTATAAGGGGCGGAGGGAGGGGACGGCGCTCCACACTCCTCCATCTGCTTTCTCCTCCAGCTTCTGCTCCTTTCTTCTATCCGCCATGAAGAAGGAAAACCCCGGCTCCTCAACGGTGGGGGCGAGGGTCGCCGCTCGACAGCGCGTCCCCCCTTCTCATGCACCCGCAGTGGCTGAACCAGCTACGAGGGGAAGAGGGAGGGGCGAGGCCGTGGGCGAGGCCGGGGTGCTCGGGGAGGAGGAAGACGGGGCGGCTCGCCGGCCTCGCCCCCGCCAGCAACTCCTCCTCTGGTGGAAGGCCATGTTGGAGATGACCCCTGCGAATTCTTCATTAGGATGCGGGGGTCGCCGCGTCGTCGCCTTCGTCTCCCGACCCTGTTTGCGCGGGAGATGGAGGCGAACCCGCCGGAGTCGCTGCAGTTGCACATGAGGGGTTGTGGGATCAGTGGCATGCGAGCCGTCGTCGACTTCCCCACCCCTCATGTGATGTATCTTCGTCGAGGATGGAAGAGGTTCGCCCGCATCCACAGCCTGACGGACGGGCTCACCCTCCACTTCAAGCTGATGGGGGATGGACACCTCTCCGTCAAGGTCTTCGGGCACCTCAGAACTCGCGCGAGGTGCTGCATGGAGAGCTCCTCCGATGATGAAGACTCCTCCTCGAACGAGGGTGACGAGGAGGACAGCGACAGTGATGACGAGGGCGGGGGACGGCAGGATGACAGGTCCGACTAGGTGTCGGGCACCGCTCCTGGTGGCACCGGCGACCCCATCATCCGCGTCGCCGGCTCCTTGAACTTCTCGGGGTCGTCTCCTTGGTGGCTGGCGTAGGGAGGCAGCGGAAGAGGAAGCGGAAGAAGGTGGGCGGCAAGGTCATCATGTCGGAGTACGCGGGCACCGACGCCTTCGTCTCCTACTGACGTCCTGCCGCCTCGTCTTCGAGCTCAGCCTTCGGCGCCGTCATCACCGAGAAGGCATCTGTAAAGTTTAAAACTTGTAATCCCCCTTATTCATGTTTTTCATTCCCTATGGACTGTACCTGAATGGAATGTTTTTAATGAAAAAGGAATGTCTGCCGGGTCCTTTTGTTCGTAGGTAAAAACCCGCCAAAGGGAATAAATCCCTGATATCCTTAAGATGAACATTTTCTCGCCCGGCAACAAGCCCTGCCGTTTCCCCACTTCGCTCGACCTTTCTCATGCTCTTGGCGGAGGCAGGGATGAAGCAGGCTTAGGCTCCTCGTCTTATCCTTTTGCTGCTGCGACTGCGACCAAACTTGGTCCCAGGGACGAGCCTTAGGACCTAGAGTTATGGGAGCACGGTAGCTCAAGGAAAAGAACGAGGTTTCATATACCTCAGTCCATAGCAGAATGCATGACAAGGGAAAAAGGACTTATCTGAGATTGCAGCCCCCGGCAACCCTGGTCTGCCGCGGGCGAATTCTTGCTCTTGTAGCCCCGGCAATGCTGGCTTGCCGTGGCCCAAGTACTGATTTGTTCTTCTCTCCTCCTTCCATGTGGCCTCGGCAAGGATGCCTGTGCGTCCTGTAAACCAAGGAAGACAGAGGAAAGACAAAGACTCGACCTCTAAGCTAGGGGTTAGCCGCTGCTAAGCACTATCAACCCTAACCAAGGACGAGACTTGACTCAGCATGCATGCTAAAACTCAGGGCGCCAGCGCTTCATTTATTTATGCTCAGGGTCTGCGCCAGGCTTTGTACAAAGGGTTACATGCCTTGCCGGCACAGCTCGTACAAAAGGGTGGCTTGCCGGGAGGCCCGGCAAGCCGCGCCTTATGGGTAAAACTTGCGAAGATGCTCGATGTTCCAGGAGTTACTCACCGGAACGGCATCCTCGGTCTCCAGGCGGACTGCGCCAGGCCTGGTGACTCGTATTACCCGATAAGGGCCCTCCCACTTTGGTGTCAACTTGTTCGTATTCCTGGCCGATTGAACGCACCGGAGAACAAGGTCACCTTCCTCAAAGCTTCGGGCATGAACCTTGCGGCTATGGTAGCGGCACAAGGCTTGCTGGTAGCGCACTGCTCTCACAGCCACCCGAAGACGATCTTCCTCAAGGAGCATCGCGTCATCTTGCCGCGATTGCTCTTGCTCTTGCTCATCATAAGCGAGCACTCGAGGCGACCCGTATATGAGTTCCGTGGGGAGAACTGCTTCTGCCCCGTATATCAGGGCAAAGGGCGTCTGGCCGATGGCTCGATTTGGCGTCATCCTGATCGACCAAAGAACCGCCGGCAATTCATCAATCCAGCGCCTCCCGCTCTTGTGCAGCCTGTCAAAGGTCTTTGTCCTTAATCCTCGCAGCACTTCAGCATTTACCCTCTCAGCTTGACCATTGCTTCGGGGGTGAGCAACGGAAGCGAAACAGACTTTGCTGCCGAGGTCTTGGGTATATTGCATGAAGGTCCGGCTTGTAAACTGCGTGCCGTTGTCGGTGATAATCCTGTTGGGTACACCAAAACGGCACACTAGCCCCTTGAAGAACTTGACGGCTGACTGAGCTGTGACCTTCCTCACTGCTTCCACTTCTGGCCACTTTGTGAACTTGTCGATTGCAACGTACAAGTACTCAAAGCCCCCGACAGCGTGGGGTAAAGGGTCCAGTATGTCGAGCCCCCAGACCGAGAAGGGCCAGGAGAGAGGAATGGTTTGAAGGGCTTGAGCTGGTTGATGAAGTTTCTTCGAATGGAATTCGCACGCTTCACACCTGGTGACCAGCGCCGCCGCATCCTGGAGGGCAGTGGGCCAGAAGAAGCCTTGCCGGAATGCCTTACCGGCAAGGGCTCTTGACCCTATGTGGGATCCACATATGCCCCCATGTATTTCCGCCAACAGCTCCATTCCTTCCTCTCGAGGGATGCACTTCAATTTCACACCGTTCGGTCTTCTCCTGTACAGGACGTCATCGACGAACTGATACATGGTGGACCGACGGGCTACTTTCTCCGCTTCTTCCTGCTCCTCAGGAAGTTCCCCAGTCTGAAGGAATCGGACGGTGTGCTGCGCCCACGCTGGAGCCTGGGGCTCGACGGCGAGGACTAAAGGCATTTCCTCCGCCAAGGGAGTGGCCATCTCCACAGCAAAAGCTTGACGCTCCGCCTGAGTCAGCCCTCCGGAGGTGGGCTCAGTGTCCCCGGCAACATCCTTGTCGGCGGCTCCGGGGAGCTCGGCGGGAAAGTACTTGCCGGGCCCTGACTTCCTCCTCTTGTTCTGCTCTGTTGATGGATCAACGGATGGCTGAGAAAGCTGGAGCACAAAGGTACCTGGTTCCACAGGTAACTTGAGAGCAGCGCGCTTCGATAGGTAATCGGCGATGTCGTTCTCTGCTCGGGGAACGTGCTCCGCCTGTATACCGTCAAAGCGCTCTTCCAACTTTCGCACTTCATCGACGTAGGCCTTCATCAACGGGCTCTGGTAATCCTTGTTGACTTGTTTGACGACAAGCTGTGAGTCGCCTCTGACAATGAGCTTCTTGATTCCGAGGTCCGCCGCGATCCTAAGACCGGCAAGCAGCCCCTCATACTCGGCAGTATTGTTTGTTGACACCTCCCTACGGAAGTGCATCTGGACCACGTACTTGAGGTGCTCTCCGGTGGGCGCGACCAGCAGTACGCCAGCCCCGGCGCCCTGTAAAGAGAAAGCGCCATCAAAGTACATGACCCAGTTGCAACTTGCCTCTTTGCCGAGGAGAGCAGTTTCTTGGACTTCTTCATCAGGCGTTGCGGTCCATTCTGCGACAAACTCTGCCAGGACTCGGCTCTGAATCGTCGAGGTTCTTTCAAACTTGAGGCCAAAGCTGGACAGCTCTAGTGCCCACTCCACAATCCTTCCCGTTGCATCTGGATTGTGCAATATTCGTTGTAGAGGGAGGTGAGTGACGACAGTGATCTCGTGCGCTTGGAAGTAATGACGCAGCTTCCTCGAGGCCATAAGAAGGCCGAAGAGCAGTTTCTGCACACTGGAGTACCTTGACCTAGCCCCCTGCAAGAGGGAGCTAACGAAGTAGACCGGGTGCTGCATCATCTTCTTCTTCGGCTGCACTCCAATCGGCTGTGTCGTCTCTACGCCAGTGTCACCAGGCTCCGTTGCTGCTATCACCTCACCACCGATTTCTCTCTGCGCCACCAGTGCAGCACTGACCACCTGGTTCGTTGCCGCTAGGTATAGCAGCAGCGGCTCCTGTGGTCGAGGTGCAACCAGTATTGGCGTGGAGGAAAGATACTTCTTCAGATCCTGTAATGCTGCTTTGGCTTCCGGCGTCCACTCCATTGGGCCCGCCTTCTTCAAAATCTTGAAAAAGGGGAGGGAGTGCTCAGCAGACTTGGAAATGAATCTGCTCATGGCGGCAACGCAGCCAGCAAGCCGATGCACATCCTTGATCCATTTGGGTGCTTCAATCTGCTCTATAGCTTTGATCTTGTCCGGATTGGCTTCTATCCCACGCTGCGACACGAAGAACCCGAGAAGCTTGCCAGATGGAACGCCGAAAACGCACTTCTCAGGGTTCAGCTTGAGGTTGATCTTGCGCAGGTTCACAAATGTTTCTTGTAAATCCGGTACAAGGGTTGCCTTGTCCTTGGTTTTGACCACTATGTCATCCATATAAGCCTCCATATTTCTATGGAGCTGGGGCTCAAAACCAATCTGGACTGCCCTCGCAAATGTCGAGCCACCACTCTTCAACCCGAAGGGCATTCGTACGAAACAGTACGTACCACATGGGGTGATGAATGTTGTCTTCTCTTCGTCTTCTCTCGCCATGAAGATCTGGTGGTAGCCGGAGTAGGCGTCGAGGAATGATAGCAAGTCACACCCTGCCGTGGAGTCAACAATCTGGTCTATGTGCGATAGCGGGAAGGGGTCCTTGGGACATGCTTTATTGATATCTGTGTAATCAATACACAGCCTCCACTTCCCATTTGCCTTGCGCACTACCACTGGATTGTCCAACCACGTTGGGTGGAGCACTCCTCTCACCAAACCCTCAGCTTCTAGTTTCCGGATCTCCTCGGTGATGAACTCCTGTCGTTCCAAAGCTTGCTTCCGGACCTTCTGCTTGACGGGCCGCGCATGAGGGCAGACAGCAAGGTGGTGCTCAATCACCTCCCTGGGAACGCCGGGGATGTCGGATGCTTGCCAGGCAAACACGTCGATATTCGCCCACAGGAAGGTGACGAGCGCGTCTTCCTATTTGTTGTCAAGGGCGGAGCTTATGGTAAAAGCCCCTCCCGTGCCGTCTTCCTTGACAGAAACCTTCTTGGTCCCTGGCGGCGTAGCCCTTGATCTCTTGTTTCCGCCGGCGGAGCTCTCTAGCACGTCCTCGACGAGAGCGCGACACTCCGAAGAGGTGTGCTTGCCGGAGTGGGTGTCAGAGGTCTCGCCGATCTTCTTCTTTCCGGTGGAGCTCTCAGGCACGTCCTCGACGGGAGCACAGCACTCCGAAGAGGTGCGCTTGCCGGAGTGGGTGCCCGAGGTCTCGCCGGTCTTCTTCTTCTTCCCTCCCGGGGCTCCAGTGGCAGGAGCAAGTGCCCCTGTAGCGGCAGTTGCTGCAACTGCTTGCTGGTACAATTGGTCGGCGCAAATCAGCGTGTCCTTCTTGTCGGAGGGGATGGTGATGATCGTCATGGGCCCTGGCATCTTCAGGGTGTTGTAGGCATAGTGTGATGCCGCCATGAACTTGGTCAGCGCTGGGCGTCCAAGGATCCCGTTGTAAGGCAAGGGGATCCTGGCGACATCGAACACGATCCTCTCCGTTCTGTAGTTCAGATCACTTCCAAATGTCACGGGCAGTGTGACTTTCCCCTTTGGTTGGCTCCTTCTTGGGTTGACCCCTTGAAACGTGCCCGTCTCCTCGAGGTCTCCATCAGGAACTTGTAGCTTCTCGATCATGGTGGGCGAGAGTAGGTTTAGGCCGGCCCCGCCATCGACTAGCATCTTCGTCACCTTGAGGTTGTGTATTGTTGGTGAAACCAACAATGGCAAGCACCCGACCGCAGTAATGCGATCAGGGTGATCCTCGGCGTCAAAGATGATAGGTGTGCTGGACCATTTCAGCGGCTTTTGGGCACTGGGTGACGGCTCTGCCGCAATAATCTCTTGCGCCCACTGTTTAAGCTGGCAGTAAGAAGCATGCAGCGAGGCGCCACCATCGACGCACACGGCGTTCGTGGCCTTCTGAAACTCTTGGCCGTCGGACTCGTCGTCCTCTTCGTGATCGTCGTCTTCAGGTCTTCTATTGCGGCCCCGGGTGGGCCTTTCTTGTTGTTTCTCCTTGCCGTGACGGCCTAGTTGGCCATCACGCTTCTTCCTGGATCCCTCAGCACCGTCTTGGCCCTTCTCCTTGTCCCGCCTCTCGTATTCAGCTCTTTGCTTCTCAGCAAGGAGCTCAACCTGGTGGCAGTCCTGGAGATCATGGCCCTTGGTGCGATGGATCTTACAGTACCGTTTGCCGGAGTTCCCTGGCTTCTCGGCGGCCGCCAAGGCCCGGCAGGCGACGCATCCGGCAATTTCCTTGCCAGGGTCACCCGCCCTGGTTTTCTTGGCGGAGCCGGTGTCATCATATCCCTCGACGGCAAGCACGGCCTTCCCCTTGCGCTTCCTGTTACGGTTCCGGCTCTTCTTTGCTGGAACAGCGGTACCTTCGTCCGAGGAGTCGGTTTCCGCGCCGGCGCTTTCACCGAGGTACTTCCTTCCCTCTTCGGCCCGGGCACATCTGTCGACAAGAACGTAAAGTTCTGCCACATCCTTCACCTTGGTCATCGCCAACTCTTCGCGCATCTTGCGGTTGCGCACGTTCTGGTGAAACGCGCTGATGATGGCGGCGGGGTGAACATCGGGGATATTGTACTGTACCCGGCTGAATCTCTGTATGTACTTGCGCAGAGTCTTGCCTTCCTTCTGGGGTATGACATGCAGGTCACTCGCTTGACCATGAGCTTGATGGCCTCCGGTAAAGGCGCCAACAAACTCATGGCATAAGTCGGACCAGGAGGAAATAGAGTCTACTGACAAGTGCATCAACCACGACATGGCGTTAGGTTTAAGAGCTAACAGAAAGTAATTCACAAGCACCTTATCGTCGCGAGCCCCAGCAGCTTGCATCACGATGGTGTAGATGCTGAGGAACTCCGGCGGGTGGGTCTTGCCATTGTACTTCTCGCCAACGTCAGGTTTGAAGGTGCGGTGAGAGGGCCACTGGAACTGCCCCAGCTCACGGGTGAAAGCCGGACAGCCCACCTCGTAAGGTAGACCTCCAGGGCTTTCCGGTGCTGGGCGGTCCGCAGTAGGCCCTGCTCGCCTGTCTGACTGGTGGCGCGTTTCGCGCTGGCGCTCGATGGTGGTTCGAGCGTCTTCATGGGCTCGCTCCTGAAGAACTTGACGCTGGTCGCCGCGGGTCCGCAGGTCGGACGACACTATGGAGATGGCGTCGCCCGCGATGTCTCGACGGGTCGACGCACGCGGCACTGGGCAAGGAGGAGGCGAATGCACCGTTGCCACGGCGCTGCCAGCTCTCCCGCCCACGGTGCGTGGGACCCCATCGGAGCGTCGGCCCGGGAGCTCCGCTGGATTTAGGTCGTCCCTGTCGGCGACTGCGACAAGGCTTCAGATGGTGGCTCTCCATTCGTCGAGTTTCCTCGTAACGGGAGGAAAGTCGAGGAGCAACTACGCGCGCGCCAAAGCTTCGGCTGGCGTCGGCGGTAGCGAACCTGCACGGATCGCGACGCGCTTCGACCCCTGACCGCGTCAGGGGGAGCTCCATCACGATCCCGGGGTCGCCTATCGTCTCCACCAGCGCTTCGGTGAGCGGGCAGGCCTTCTACGTCCCGGGAGCGGCGCTCGGGGCTCTTCCCATGGCGACGTCCGGGGTCTTCAGGACGACGACACCGTTTGTCGCGTGCTGCTTGAGAAGAGCGCGTTGTTGGCGCCGGCGTGGGAGTTCTGGAAGGCCTCGCGTCGCCCTCGGGTGGTGCGGCCGCGGCCTTGGAGGGCCCCGCGCCGCCCGCGGAGGGCCGGCTTCCATCTCTGGAACTGGCGGCGTGCGACCTGTTATCGGGCGCACAGGCATCGCCACCTCCCAAACCCCGGCTATCGGGATGGCGTTGGTGTTCGCGAGCAGCGCCCCGAGTCCTTTCCGCGACTGGTCCACTGCTCGCCCGCGTCGGGACGGGCTGTCGGGCTTTCGACTGGCCAACCGCCACCGTCGTCTTCTTCTTGGGTGCCATGATGATGCAGAAGCGTCGAACTAACCGCTAAAGCCGATTCTCACAACCGCGCTCCCCCTACCTGGCGCGCCAAAGATGTCGGTGTATTTGGATCGACACCTATGGGATCACAAGAATCCCTACTACGATTGCGGGGCGCGGGGTTGAGAGAAGAGGGGATCTAACGATCAGGACACGGTTCCTTTACCCAGGTTCGGGTCGCAAAGATGCGTAAAACCCTACTCCTGCTTTGGTGGATTATATGTTGGTGTTCTTCAGCTAACGAGGAGCTCCAAAAGAGTCGTGAGGGGTTCCGAAAAGCCGAATCCTCCTCCTGGTCGCCTTGGGCCTCCTTTTATAGGGAAAAGGGGTTGCCACAGTGGCACACAGGAGGTGGAAAGGGTACAGTGACGCGAGGTTATCCCTCGCATTATAGGACAAGGTGCATTTAATGCGCCCTGCTTAGGTGTCCTTGCTTTATCGGGGACGAGGGGAGACGTCCATCTTGTCCGTCGCCGCTCCTCCTCGTGTCGACACGCGCCCTGGCCAGCGGTGCCTGAGGTGCCATGTAGGCAGACAGGCAGCTGAGGTGGCGCAATGGCGGGTCTCCATGAAGATCTGTGGGTTGCCACGCAGGAGCCTGTCCAGCTGGTCAGGTCGGCAGCATGCGTGGGTCAGTGGAAACCCAGTTGGTGCGGGTTTGATGGTGGCCCTGCGGGTGTCCTCGGCAAGGGCCTTGCCGGGGCCCCGGCAAGGGTCTTGCCGTGGCGCCTGCTGTCATCCCCGGCAAGGTGCTTCCCGGGGGCCTTGTGGACCTCCTTGGCTGGGATCCCACCAAGGGTCGTCGTCTTCTTACCTTGCATCTAATCTTGAAGGTCTTCACAAAGATCTGCATGCCACCACGGGGATATCTCCCGAATCCTTCCCCCATGGGGGTGAAGGACTCAAGGGTGATTCACTCCGTTGGCGGGGGGCGAGCTGCCGCGGCAAGGGTCTTGCCGGGGCTGCCAGAGCCAGCCCCGGCAAGGATCCTGCCGGGGGAAGCCTCTTCATCCCTTTGCTCTTCGTGGTCTTGTTCTTGGCGTCGCTCCAGTCTCCATCAAGCTTCAGTCTTGCCTCGGCTTGCCTCCCTCGCCGTGCTTGGTGCGATGGCGCCGTGGCTCAGACTGCCCGTGCACAGTCATAGGGGTACAAAAAGTGCACCCCTCTTTTTGTACACCGACACAATGCCCAGCGACTATAGAGGATAGAGAAAAGATGAGTGTCATCCCCTATGCTTTAGCCATATGCTCTATCATGTATGCAATGTTGTGCACAAGACCAGATGACAGCCTTGCCATAAGTATGGCAGGAAGGTTTCAAAGTACTCCTGGAATGGAACACTGGACAGCGTTCAAGAATATCCTTAAGTACATAGAAAGGACTAAGGAAATGTTTCTCGTTTATGGAGGTGATCAAGAGCTCGTCGTAAAGGGTTACATCGATGCAAGCTTTGACACTGATTCGGCTTACTCTAAGTCTTAAACCGGATATGTATATATTCTTAATGGGGGAGCGGTAAGCTAGTGCAGTTCCAAGCAGACCGTCGTAGCTGATTCTACATGTGAAGCGGAGTACATAGCTGCCTCGGAGGCGGCGAAGGACGTTGTCTGGATGAAGGAGTTCATGACATATCTTGGAGTTGTGCCCAGTGCATTGGACCCAATGTTTCTGTTCTGTGACAGCACTGGTGCCATTGCTCTAGACAAGTAACCAAGGTTTCACAAGAGGACCAGACACATAAAACGACACTTAAATTCCATTCATGATTTGATCAAGCAGGAGGACATAAACATTTGCAGAGTACACACTGATCTAAATGTTGCAGATCCATTGACTAAACCTCTTCCACGGGCAAAACATGATCGACACCAGGACTATATGGGTGTTAGATTCTTAACCATGTAATACTAGATTATTGACTCTGGTGCAAGTGGGAGACTATCGGAAATATTCCCTAGAGGCAATAATAAAGTGGTTATTATTATATTTCCTTGTTCATGATAATCGTTTATTATCCATGCTAGAATTGTATTGATCGGAAACTCAAATACATGTGTGGATACATAGACAACAAGATGTCCCTAGTCAGCCTCTACCGGACTAGCTCATTGATCGAAGATGGCTATGGTTTCCTAGCCATGGACATGAGTTGTCATTCAATAATGATGTCACGTCATTAGGACAATGATGTGATGGACAAAACCCAAACTATAAACGTAGCATATGATCGTGTCAAGTTTATTGCTATTGTTTTCTGCATGTCAAGTATATGTTCCTATGACCATGAGATCATGCAACTCACTGATACCGGAGGAGTACCTTGTGTGTACCAAACGTCGCAACGTAACTGGGTGACTATAAAGGTGCTCTACAGGTATCTCCGAGGGTGTCTGTTGAGTTGGCATGGATCAAGACTGGGATTTGTCACTCCGTGAGACGGAGAGGTATCTCTGGGCCCTCTCGGTAATACAACATCACAGGAAGCTTGCAAGCAATGTGACTAAGGAGTTAGTCACAGGATTTTGTATTATGGAACGAGTAAAGAGACTTTCCGGCGATGAGATTGAACTAGGTATGGAGATGCCGACGATCGAATCTCGGGCAAGTAACATACCGATAGACGAAGGGAACTACATACGGGATTAACAGAATCCTTGATATCGAGTTTCGACCGATAAGATCTTCGTAGAATATGTGGGAAACAATATGGGCATCCATGTCCCACTATTGGTTATTGACCATAGAGGTGTCTCATTCATGTCTGCATAGTTCTCGAACCCGCAGGGTCTACACACTTATCGTTTGGTGACAATATAAGTATAGTTGAGTCATTATGGTGGTCACCGAAGGTTGTTCGGAGTCTCGGATGAGATCCCGGATGTGACAAGGAACTTTGGAATGGTCCGGAGGGGAAGATTGATACTCCCTCCATTTTTGTATACAAGGCCACAAACCCATATTACAGGTACCAAGGTAAAAATTAATGCAATGTTTAAGTCAATGTTGCAAGCTAGTTTGTCACCTTGTTTGTCGTGTTAATTAATGTGTTTTTCTCTCCCACGCAAAACAAGCCAACCCTCTTACTCGTCATTGGTTGATTAATGTTGGGAATGCAAGCCAACCTACTTACACTTGCATGCATTCAATCAATTTTGCCTCGATTAATGTTAGTGGCCTTGTATAGTTGCAAATTGTAATTTTAGTAGTGGCCATGTATACAAAAATGGGGGGAGTATATTGTATGAAGGGTATTGGAATCCGGAATTGTTTCGGGGGTACCGGGTGATGACCAGCATCACCGAAAGGGGTTTCGGGGGCCCCCGACAAGTTTTGGGGGGGCCCCATGGGCCAAGGGGAGGGGGCAAACTAGCCCACTAAGGGGCTAAGTGCCCCCTCACCCCATCTCACGTAACTAGGAGGGTTGGGGTGCCCCCTAGGGCTTCCCACCTCCCAGCTTGGGGGCAAGTTACCCTAGGGAGATCCCATCTGCCCTGGCCGCTACCCCCCTAGGGGAAACCCTAGGGGCGCCACCCCTCCTCCCTTCCCCTATATATAAAGAGGTAGAGAGAGGGCAGCCTCGCCTTTGAGAACATCTCCACGCTATGGCGCTGCCATTCCTCTCCCTCGTAGCCATCTTCCTCTCCGTAGTGCTTAGCGAAGCTCTGCTGAGATTGCACCACCACTACCGCCACCACGTCGTCGTGCTGCCGGAGGACTCAAGCTACTACTGCACCATTGCTCAGTGGATCGAGGAGGTGAAGGCATCATCAAGCCGTACGTGTAATGAACTCGAAGGTGTCGTCCGTTCGGCACTAGATCAGAGTTCGTGGGACGAATCGTGATTGGATCGCGAAGACGTACCACTACATGAACCGCATTCTTTAACGCTTCCGCTTAGTGATCTAAAAGGGTATGTAGATCCAACATCTCCTCTCGTAGATGGTCATCTCCTAGATTTGATCTTGGATGTTCATAGGAAATTTTTTGTTTCCCATGCAATGTTCCCCTACACTCTAAGAATTCAACATGCAAGCTCATCTATAGGAGCACCAAGGATAGCTAATTATTCAAAATATAAACCACTAAAGCAAAAACTAATTGGAGCAATGGGGGAGTCACATACCACGTAGCAATCCCCCAAAACAGTTTCGGAAACGGAGCTTCAAGCAAAGAGATCGAAATCTGCGGGTTTGAGAGCAAGAACACGAGAGAATGCAATGATGATTTTTTCTGGAGGTAGGAGATGAAGTGGAGTAAAGAGATAAGTGAGGGGGGCACGTGGGCACCACAACCCATCAGGGCGCGCCTGGGGCTGCTGGCACGCCCAGGTGGGTTGTGCCCACCTGGTGCACCCTCCTCTTATGTTATTCGCACTAAAAATTCTAAGATATTCAGAAAAATCGTGTTAAATTTTCCAGACATTCTAAACACTTTTTGAGCTATTTTTATTGCACGAAAAAACAATAAACAAGCAAAACATGGCATTTTATTTTTATTAAACTAAGCAAAACAGGGAATAAAAGGTAGGGATAGAGAGTTGTGCTCACTAGATTCCTCAACTTCATACCTCGCGAAAATGATTAATTAATAAGGTTGATCAAGTCATTAACAACCACTTCTAATTAGCATGAGACCGAAGAATTTTCGTAAAACACTAAGTTACCTCAATGGGGATATGCACATTCCCAACAATTAGTTTTTCATATTTCTTTTTGGAAGTAGGTAGAGGGATGTGGAAACTCCCAATAGCAAGTGTTGGAGAATTTTCAATAACATTAATACCATTCACTCGGAATTGTTTCTTCGGAACGTGCACCTTGTGCTCATTACCATTGATATGAAACGTGACATTGCTTTTATTGCAATCAATAACAGCCCCTGTAGTATTTAAAAATGGTCTACCAAGAATAATCGACATATTGTCGTCCTCGGGCATCTCAAGTATAACAAAGTCAGTTAAAATAGTAACATTAACAAAAGCAACGGGCACATCCTCACAAATACCAATAGGTGTAGCAGTTGATTTGTCAGCCATTTGCAAAGATATCTCAATAGGTGTGAGCTTGTTCAAATCAAATCTTTTATATAAAGAGAAATGCATAACAGTAACACCAGCTCCCAAGTCACATAAAGAAGTTTTCACATAATTTCTTTTTATGGAGCAAGGTATAGTCGGTATTCCAGGATCACCAAGTTTTTTAGGAACGCCATCCTTAAAAGAATAATTAGCAAGCACGGTGCAGATTTCAGGTTCTGGTATTTTCCTTTTATTAGTGATGATGTCTTTCATGTACTTTGCATAAGGACCCATCTTTAAGATATCCATTAAGAGGGTACGCAAAAATACTGGCCTAAGCATTTCAGCAAAGCGTTCAAATTATTCATCATCTTTCTTTTTAGTTGATTTAGGTGGAAAGGGCATGGGTTTTTGTACCCATGGTTCTATTTCCTTTCCATGTTTTCTAGGCACAAAATCTCTTTATCATATCTTTTATTTTTAGGTTGTGGGTTATCAAGATCAACAAGAGGTTCTATCTCAACATAAGTATCTGGTTGTTTATCATTGTTTGGTTGAGTGTCTCTATGAACATCATCATTATATTTTTCATTATCACTAGATGAATGTTCATTACCAGATTGATTTTCAGCATCAGAGATAGAGGCATCATTGTTATTTTCAGGAGGTTTATCCGGTTCACTAGAGGTGTGCAGGGTCCTATCATTTTTACTTTTCTTGTTCTTTCTAGAGGGACTAGGTGCACTAGTGTTAAGTCTTTGTGGATCTTGTTCAATTCTCTTAGGATGTCCCTCAGGATAAAGTGGTTCCCGAGTCATTCTACCTCCTCTAGTTACTACTCTAATAGCATGATCTTTCATATTATCATTCATTTCATCAAGTAATTCTTTCTGAGATTTAGAAACTTTTTCTAACTGAGTTTGAACCATAGAAGCAAGTTTTCCCACACCCCTAACATCATTAGAGATTCTAAATAACAAGTCACTCAAGCGAGCAATCATATCAGAGTTGTATTTCAATTGTTTCATGACATTGGCATTGAAGTGATCTTGTTTTATAAAATAATTTTCAAACTCATAAAGACATTGACTATGATGTTTATTGTAAGGGATATCACCGTCATCAATTTTCATTAAAGAATTTACCTCTACCACCTTGGGTGGTGGTATGTCAAGTCCATGTATCTCTTCAATAGCTAGTAAATTCTTGACATCCTCGGCTTTAATGCCTTTTTCCTTAATACTTTGCATGTCTTTGGGACTAAGATATAAGATACAGGTCTTCTTTGGAGTGGGTTTAGGCGGTGGTTCAGGAAGGGTCCAATCATCATAATTTTTTAATATGTTATTCAATAATTCCTTGGCTTGTCCAACAGTCCTTTCCCTGAAAACACAACTAGCACAACTATCTAGGAAATCCCTAGAAGCATCGGTTAGTCCATTATAGAAAATATCAAATATTTCATTTTTCTGAAGTGGATGATCGGGCAAAGCATTAAGAAATTGGAGAAGCCTCCCCCAAGCGTGTGGGAGACTCTCTTCTTCAATTTGCACACAGTTAAATATTTCATGCAAGGCAGCTTGTTTCTTATGAGCAGTGATTTTTTTTCCAGAGAAGTAATAGATCATATCCCGAGGACTACGCACACAACCAGGGGTAAGGGTATTGTACCAAGCTTTAGCATCACCCGTTAATGAAAATGGAAATAATTTGAGGATTTAATAAAAGCGAGTTTTCTCATCATTAGCAAACAGGGTGGCTATATCATTCAATTTAGTAAGATGTGCCACTACAGTTTTAGTTTCATAGCCACGGAAAGGATCAAATTCTACCAAAGTAATCAACTCTGGGTCGACAGAGAATTCTTAATCCTTATCAGTAACATAGATAGGTGAAGTAGCACACTTAGGATCACATTTCATTCTAGCATTCAAAGATTTCTCTTTCAGTTTGCATAATAATTTCTTAAGATCATCTCTATCATTGCAAGCAAGGAAGTCTCTAATTGTCTCTTCATACATAACATAACCTTTCGGTACTTTTGGAAATTCATATCTAGGATGGCCAGATCTAATAGGTGTTTCAAAAATTTCAGTTTCAAGCACTTCATCAATTTCAAATGTCTCATTAGTTGCAGCATTCTCAATATCATTAAGTCTAGCAAGTTGTTCATCAAGTAGTTCACCCAATGGCACAGTCTTATCAAGCAAGGTACTCGCATCATCATAAGCATCATTTTAACATAGTTCATAGCAGAAGTAGCATCATCAATAACTTGCGACATATCAGGATTAGTAGCAGATTGTGGTGTGGCAAGCTTACTTATAATCGAAGGAGAATCAAGTGCAGAGCTAGATGGCAATTCCTTACCTCCCCACGTCTTCGAGGGAACTCTTAGTTCTTTCGTCCTTCAGATTCTTCATAGTGATAGATAGATAATAATCCCAAGTGACTCAACAAATATAGCTATGCTCCTCAGCAACGGCGCCAGAAAAAGGTCTTGATAACCCACATGTATAGGGGATCGCAACAGTTCTCGAGGGTAGAGTATTCAACCCAAATTTATAGATTCGACACAAGGGGAGCCAAAGAATATTTGCAAGTATTAGCAACTGAGTTGTCAATTCAGCCACACCTGGAGATTAATTATCTCCAACAAAGTTATCAGTAGCATAGTAGTGTGATAGTTTTGATAGTAGCGGTAGCAGCAATAGTAACGGTAACAGTGATTTTGTAGCAGTAGTAATAGTAACAGCAGCAGTAGTAACTTAGCAAGATCAATATGTAGGAAATTCGTAGGCATTGGATCGGCAATTTGTTGGATGATATTAATCATGTAACAGTCACAACCTAGGGCGATACAAAACTAGCTCCAGTTCATAAATGTAATGTAGGCATGCATTCCGTAAATAGTCATACGTGCTTATGGAAAGAACATGTATGACATCTTTTGTCCTACCCTCCCATGGCAGTGGGTTCCATAAGAAAACTAAGGGATATTAAGTCCTTCTTTTAATATATTACCGGAACAAAGCATTAGCACATAGTGAATACATGAACTCTTCAAACTATGGTCATCACCAGAAAGTATCCCGCATATTGTCACTACAGGGTTTACGAATCATAACACGTAGTAGGTGACTATGACTTGCAAGATCGGATCTAAAACATATATATAATGGTGGTAGCATAATCAACCCAGATATGAATTCCTGTCACCCAGGCCCAAAGTGTCAAGCATTAAGCATAGCAAAGTCATAACAACATCAATCTCTGAACATAGTGGATACTAGGGATCAAGCCCTAACAAAACTAACTCGATTACATGATGAATCTCATCCAACTCCTCACCGACCAGCGAGCCTACGAAGGAATTACTCACTCCCGATGGAGAGCATCATGGAATTGGCGATGGAGGAGGGTTGATGATAATGAAGACCGAGGATTCCCCTCTCCGGAGCCCCAAACAGACTCCAGATATGGCCTCCCAATGAAGAACAGGATGTGGCGGCGGCTCCGTATCGTGAAACAATATAATTCTTCCATTCTGTTTTTTTTTCTCTAAAAATGTGAATTTATAGTATCAGGGTTCAGGTCTGGGGGGCCACCATGTGGGGATGAAAGTGAAAGTTATCGGCTAGAGGGGGGTGAATAGGCGATTTTAATGTAAGTCTTCAAAACACGAGGGCTTTGAAGACAAACGATAGAAATGAACCTATATGATAAGCAGCGGAAGATAAACGTATCCAGTCACACAATAGTCAAGCAAGCATCATGAAGATAATACACAGACTATTGACAGCTGGATAACATGGATCGAGATGGAAGATGTAACTGAAGCTAAACAGTGAACAGTCTTCACACAGTGAAGTCAAACAGATCAGACACACAAGCAATGACTTCACAAAGACAAACTGAAATGTAAAGAAAGTTGGGGATAGAACCAGTTGCTCGGTGAAGACAAGGATTTGGTAGACCAGTTCCAGTTGCTATGTCAACTATACACCTGGTTAGGGCAGCTAGGTATTCAAACCAGAGGACACACAGTCCTCACCGTATTCCCCTTGAGCTAAGGACACATAGTCCTCTCCCAATCACTCTGGTAAGTCTGCAAGGTAGACTTCCAAACCTTCACAAACTTCGCTCACTGGCGATCCACAATCACTCTAGGACGCTCAGAACGTGACGCCTAACCGGCTGGAGGAAGCACGGTCCTCAAGTGTAACAAGTCTTCAGATCACACAGACATAAAGACTTCAGTGATTCCTAACACTCTTTCGCTCTGGGTGTTTTGGGCTTTGTCCTCGCAAGGATCTTTTCTCTCAAAGGCTTCTGAGGTGGGTTGCTCTCAAACGACAAAAGTCGTGCAATAACTCTGAGCAGCCACCAATTTATGGTGTAGGGGGTGGCCTATTTATAGCCATGAGGCGACCCGACATGATATGTCTGAAATGACCCTTGGTCACTAAGGAACTGACACATGTCCAATGGTCGGATTGAGAACACACGCGACAACATTACTTGAGCTCCATGTAAGGCTGACTTATCCAGCTCTCGATAAGATTTGCTCTCATTTGTCTTCGCTTGAAGACATAGGTATTTTTAGTTGAGCATCACATCAGTAATTCAACTATGTTCACTTGGACCCCACTTAACAGTACAGTGGTTCCTATGACTCAAGAAAGAAAAAGAACTACGAAAGAAACTATGTCTTCGCGTTCTATAGTCTTCAATGAATGTCTTCATAGGTCATTATCTTCACGTGAATGTCTTCACGCACCACCACTGTCTTCAATGTCTTCACACATTTTTAGGGGTCAACTCTAGAAGTTAAACTGAATCTGTGAGGGACTATTACCTGTGTTATCCTGCAATTCTCACAAACACGTTAGTCCCTCAACCACGTTTGTCATCAATACTCCAAAACCAACTAGGGGCACTAGATGCACTAACAATCTCCCCCTTTTTGGTGATTGATGACAAATAGGTTGAAGTTTTCAATGCGGATAAAATATGTGAAATTATGGATAACACGGTCAATGGCTTCATAAGATTGAGAGGGCTCCCCTTGAAGATGTGCACACAGTAGTTTTGCTTTTGAATGCAAAGGCACATGGCAGGTTTTGCTTTGTGGAGATCTCCTTCAATCTTATGAAGACAATCCATCATGCATACAAGGATGTAGTGAAGATAATGATATGCATAATGGGAAATGGGCGTCTGCTGAATGACTTCATGCGCATAGGATAGATATTTAACCAAGCAGAAGAAACATCAGCAAATGTAGTAGACGACCATCAAGTTTTAAGTGTTACAACTCAAGAGCCAAATGTTTCAAAACAAGAGTTGTAAGAACTTAGCAAAAAATAATGCACTTGGCCCATATATGGACCTGCTTGAAGACTATTAACTCATATGCTTCTCCCCCTTTTGTCAGTAAGGACCAAAAAGGTTTGAAGACATAGACTATCTATGCGTTCCCAGGCGGTAAAGACGCTAGTGCAGTCAGGTCGACGTTGGAGTTTGATGGTGCAGAGGGGCCTGACGCAGAATCGTGATGCAGTGAAGCGATTGCTGGAGAAGTGGCGTCATCTCCTTCATCAATGACACGAGCAACAATAGTTGCAACCGAAGATGAATACTCAGAATCTTCAATATATGGGGTTGGACGCCAAGTCGCAGCTTGTGGAGGACTGTAGTCAAACTTGAAGTGCTTAGTGAAGCCATCTGCTTGAAGATCAGCTTGAGAGCATAGCATGGTAAGGCTCTTCCAGGACCGCTGACAGGCTTCATCAGCAACAAACGAATTCTTGGTAGCCAAGTTTCGAATGTGATTCACATCAGTGAGAAGACTTTGAACATGTCTCTTCATCCAGTCATGATTCCAATCCTGCTTCTGGTGAAGCAAAACAAGAAGCTCTCGGTCATTCAGGACACGAGAACGCTTCATAGGCCATTGAGCAATGGTGCTACCAGTGGCATCAGTGTTGGCACGATGCGGGAGGCGCAGATGCCCAGCCAGAGGATAAGCAGTGACATTTGCATTTGGCACATACACACTGTCAGCATGCTGTGTGAAGCTTTGGTGATCAGCATTGAGCAGGTGAAGTGGTTGCTTGGTAGGCTCCGGATAGATGGCTTCATAAGACGTATCAACCTCAGGCAAGAAGACAACATGGTTGCGTGCAGAGTATTGATAACTGATAGTTGAATGAAGCTTAATGAGCCTCGTAATCCAATGAGCGTAGAGCTTGAGGCCAAATAGATCAACACCAGAGGCAGCCAGTTGGTGAATGAAGACCAAAGTCTTCATGATGCCTCCCATAGTAGCTTCAGACGAGTGTCCCTTGACAGGCCAAAGAGTACGCCTCAAAATATGGTATATGGTGCGAGGCAAGTACTCGATGTCCTTGACGAAGATTTCCTTTGGAAGATCAGCATCAGGGGGCAATGGATTCATCATGCTAAGCATTTCACTCATGTTGGGTTTAGCTTTCTTGAAGATGCTTTGAATCTCTTTCTGATACAGAGAACAGCCTGGTTCGTACAACTCACCAGGAGTGGGCAGGGAAGTAAGCTCAAGTAGTATCTGAGCATTTGCTTCATGATGAATGTCACCTATCATCCACTCAAGGACCCATGTCTTCGAATCCCTGTTGTATCCTCTGATATGCAGTGTTCATTCCAGTGTTCCTTGGCAGTGACGAAGGGAAGCAATCCAATTTCACTGAAGTAGTCAAGGGCTTCTTCAAGGCAGGGTAGTCCAGCAATGGCATCACAATCAATACGTTGGTGTGGAAAAATCCGATCCTGATTGTACAAAATGCAAGAGTAATAGCTTCGTTGCTGAAAGCTCTAGAACCTATCATAAGAAATATTTGGCTTCTTGTATGGGTTCTTAGCAGAATCAAAGAAGGTGCTGTTTGCCTTGAAGCTTTGCACACTGAATGATCCTTGTGTTGTTGCAGTGCTGGGAAGCCGAGGCAATCTGGGCTTGGGATTCAGGGTCTGAGGCCTACGCTCCACATGATAATCATATTGCGGGCCTGGGGCAGCAGGAGGCTTCAGAAGAGGCCATTTGACATGCACAAGCAGATCATCTTTATTGTAGGCTTGGGCCATGGTGTAAGGCACAGAAAAAGGAGCAGTCACGTCAGAAGCAATTACTTCAGGAGCAATCACTTTAGGAGCAACAACGACTTCATGTTGCACATTGGCTTCAGCCATGACAGTGTCATTGGCTTCAGTGTTCATTGATGGAGCAGCCACATTTGCTTCAGGTTCAGTGGCTTAAGGGAGAGTGGACTCATGCACAACAGTATCTTGGTGGATGGTTTCTTGCATGACGGGCACTTCTTCTTGACCAACAGTTTCTTGGGGAGGGGAAGTGACTTCACGAGTTTCGTCTTTTTCTTCATCGACTGATGCAGCCGGAGTATCTTCAGCCGCCTTGGCTTCAGATGTAGGAGCAGACGTTGAAGTAATAGCATCAGGAAACACTTGACGTGCCACTGAGCTTGAGCTTTGTTCTCCATCTTCAGGAATGCTTGCATGGAGGCTTGAGGCCCGAGACCTTTGCGAAGCCTTCGAAACTTGGGCGACGCTATTCGTGAAGCATTTGTTTGCTCCATATCTTCTTTTGGAGTTACTGTTGGAGTCTCAAGTACCAGAGTGGTAGCAAGAGACGGCGGAGTGCGAGGAATGACTTCATGTAAGGGGGTGTTCGGGTGTTTCTCTTCCTAATATTCATCTTGAGCCATTGGCATCGTGGGACCACCAATGCTTATGAGTTCACTGCTCATGAGAGCAGGTGATTGAACTGGTTGGGGTTCAAGTTGAGGAAGGACATCATCATCATTAACATTGTCATGATGACCAATGTCTTCAGCTGCAGGTGAGTCAGCAGCTGGAATCTCTTCAGTCTGATGAGCCTCTGAGGGGGCAGGCTCATGGGTAACCAGACGACATTCATGGTTGGAGGAGGCAGGCAAGGCAACAGAAATGGGTTCGACCACCAACGGCTCTATGGAGGAAACGTGAGGCTTCTGTGAAGCCTTTGAAGCTTTTAGCTTTTGCTTCTTCTTGGAGGGAGCAGCAGCAGAGGCATCATGATGCTTGCGTTTCTTGGCTTCAGTTTCAGCCTTCCTCGTCTTCTTTTGAGCAGAGGCTGCTGATAAGATCTTTGGCTTCGGGCTAGCCATGCTGTCAGGGAAGACAATCCTGGGTCTTTCCTGCCTTGGTGATTCAGTGTCTTCATCAGCACGCTTCTTGTTCTTCTTTGGCTTCTTGGCAGCCAGCTTGGGGTCAATGACTGGACGGCCAAGGGCTTTCCTCTTCACAGCTTCATTGTGGGCTTGGACGCATTTCTCAGCATAGTGCTTGAGACGTTCCCTTGAGCCCTTTGCAACTTCATGGCGCTTGGCAAATTCAGCCTTGAGGTCTGTCATCATAGTCTTGAAGTCTTGGACTTCTTTTGCACTGAGGCTTGCCATGTGCTTCTTGAACAGAGCCTTCTCATGATCAATTTTGTTCTTTTGCTCAATAACCTTCTGTGCAATAGTCAGTTCTTGAGCAATGTATCCTTGGAAGGTCACACTGATATCAATCGGAAGCTGAAGATCATCAAGTGAAAGAGATGTATCTTCAAACCATTCATCGATGAAGTTGTTAATGATATCAGCGTCAAAGAGAGGCAAATCATTGAAGATTTCTGCATGTTGCTTGCTCTTAATTAGCATTTCCAGGGCATCATCTGCAAGATCTTCATCACTGGACAGATCTATGTTGTCATCATCATTGCATGGGATGCTACCAGGAGTGAGTCCTTGGCCAGATGGCTTCACAAGCTCCTTTGACCTCTGAGAGATTCGAGAGTGATCCTTAGACTGCACACTGGGTTCAGGAGGTATAGTTTTTAGGGGCTTCACACTTGAAGCTTTTGGGGTAGCAGCAGTTTTGGAAGCCTTTGATTTCTTCTTGGGCTTCACAGACTCAGGAACAGCTTTAGGTTCCATGTCTTCAGCAACATCTTCCACAGTTTCTCTTTGAGCAGCAATGTGGGATAGCAATCCATCAAGGCCATTGAAGGGGCTGACGCGATTTTCATTTGCTTCGCGTGATCCATCAGACCAGGGCTGAGATGGGCCATGATTGAAGTTAATGCCCAATTCTTTCATGTTCTGAGTTGTTGAGTTCTTGGCAAATTTGTAGTTTTCTTCAAACAATTCATCATCCCGACACCATCGGAGACAAGATGGGTCAGCATTTTAAGGCATTGGTCCTCTGACCATGCATGGATAGAAGCTCTTGGCAATGGCTTCAGACACAGTCTTGGGCTGGAGCTTCCTGTAGACGATATCACCCCATGGAGGGCGAATGGCATTCTTTGAAGCATACTCAGGAGTCACAAATTTGTACAGAAACCATTGCTCTGCCCAATATCTTCGAATCCATTGGATACGAGACTTGCGTTCTCCATAGGTCTCTTCTGGGTCAGATTTGTACATGGTGAACAAATTAGGAGGAAGATCTTTGGCGGTGTCAGTACGTCTCTGCCTGCCACCCTTCTTGGACTATTTTTCAGAAGCCATTGGGTTCAGACAGAAGGGCTTCACAAAGCAGTTTGTCTTCTGATGACTGGTCAGATAGGAACTGGCTTCAGGAGATTAAATGTGACACTATAAGAATTCTGCAAATGAATGCAAACTATGAGAACCAAGGGATTCTCCCATGGACATGTACAAGTGACAGCATTAGAGATGCGAGGGAAGGGGAAGAGATCATATGCATTCTCTGCAACACCCCAGATGTAACACCTTCCATTTATGGCAATATATAAAATGTTGACTTCATCAATTCCATTTTGGGCTCTTCTTTCATTTCGGGTTTCTTCGTTTTGTCGTGTGCATGTGTGCATTTCATCCATGTCATGTTATCATGTGCATTGCATTGCATTCGTGTTGTCACTTGCACCCGGTCCCACTCGCATCTTCCCATTGTCCGTTTCGAGTTCCGACACTCACACACGTGCCCGTGGCACCCCCGAGTCCTTCTTTCGTGTGTGGGCGTGTAACATTCCCGGAATGAGGTGAGACTTGTCGTGTGTTGTTGTTTTGGTACGCGTAGGCCGCCAGTCAAGTTTCATCGCGTTTGGAGTTCGTTTGGTACTCCAACGGTTAACCTAGTGGGCTAAAAGCACCTCTTCCTTTTGGCCCAAGACCCCCTCCACAACAGCCCACTAACCCAGCACAACCACTCCCATCCTCTCGGTCGTCGGATCGTGAACGTGTGGGCGAAAACCGCTCCCCATTTGAAGTCTCCTAGCTCCCTATGCCTATAAAAACGTCCCCCCACGTCCATTTTTGCGGACGAAACCCTAAAAAACATCCTCCCTCGCCGCCGGACACGTCTGAACCGCGCCGGACACGTCCGTCCACCGGCCCGGACGAATCCGGTCGTGCCACGTGTCCCGCCGCCGCCTCTCTCTCCTCCACCGCCAGCGGCCCGCGCGCCTCCCACTCCCCGCCGCCCGTCGTCGCGGGGCCTCGCCGCCGGCCCGCCGCGGAGCATCGCCGCCGCCGCCCTTCGAGCATCACCGCCGCCGCCGCCACTTCTTCCACCTCGCCGTTCGGCCTCGCCCTGGCCAGATCCGGCCCAGCGCCGGCCGGATCCGCCGGATCCCATCCCACCGGCTCCCTTCCGGCGTCTCCCCGCTGCCACGCTCGCCGGAGCTACGCTCCCAGTCGTGCCGCCGCCAAGCTTGGGAGGACGACGCTCCCTAATGCCGCCTCCACATGGGCCGACCCGTCTCCCCGCCGGCCTGCCTCGCCTCATCCGCTTTTGGGCTAGGCCCGCTAGGTGAGCCTCTGGCCAGCCCGTCTCCTCTGCCTACTATCCAGCACTCGTGCGGCATTTAGCTATCCAACGCCCAATTTTCGGTTTGGTTTTTGTGGCCAAGTCCCTAGAAGTTGTTAATATATGTGCATGTTCATGTGGCTATAACTTTTAGTGTGCTTGTCCAAATTGTGCATATGATATGTCAAAATGATCGTGGTGATATGCTCTTCATTTTGTTCCACTGTGGCATGCTTGTTTGAGTTCATCTTGATGCCCTAATCATCGTTGCAAGAGTGCTATATGTTTAAAACTATTGTTACTTGTAAATTTGTTGCCATGTTTGAGATGTGATAACTTTGTGCATGTTTCTCCAAATGGAGCATATGATATGTCAAAATGTTCATTGTGAAGTGCTCTACATGATGGTTGATGTAGAATTCATGTTAGGTGCCATATTGCCATGTTAATCTCTGTTGCAAAAGTGCATGTGACTGTTAAGTGCTGAAACTTGTTGTGAGATGCTGTTTTGACTTGCTCATTGCTATTGATGTGTTTGTCCTCATGTCACATGTTAATATGTTTTAGAAGCACCATCATATGGTATTTGCTGTGGTGCAAACCACTTTTCATGATATGCCTTGAGGTGACTTAAACAACCTTGTAAACATGCCATGCCAATGTTGTTGTTTTATACTTAGTGAAAAAAACTGCTAAGTCTGGAAATCTATTTAACCTGATGCCATGTTTGCTGATGCCTCACTCAAATCCATGCATGTTTTAGTATACCAAATGATCATACCTTGTTGTCCATGTTATGCTCTATCCATCCATGCCCTTACTTGCACGTACAGCCTGCTGTAGCTTATTTAATTCTTGCTCCCAAGTTGCTATAAATTTTACCTGTCAGGTTTTTATCAGCATGATCAATTTGGTGAAGCTTGTTGCTATTGATCCATGCCTCCTATGGAGTTGCTCCAATGGAGTTGTTTGATGTATGCTATGTCTACTACATGTACATGATCTTTATATACTTAGTGGAGTTGATATGCATGTTGTTTTGTGCCTCCGAAGGCAGCATCGTGATGATGTTTTTGCCTTCCCAGATTTTGGCTAAGTCTGGATAAATTTATTGCAACTTGCCATGCTTGGTTAAGTGTGTTCCAGTAGGTTTTTGGGTGTGTTCTAAGTTCATGCTTGTCAAATATCATGTCTAATTCACATCCATGCCCTTTGTCCCCATGTTTGAGTGATGTAGCATAATTATTTCTTACTCCAAAGATGCCATGTGGCTGCAAACTGTAGTTTTGTGTGGATATTGTTTTGCTTGCCATTTGCAAACCGTGTGTCCGTTTCCGGCGGTCTTTATATCGATTTCAACCAAAATCTTCCCCTCTATCCAGTGGCTTGCTTGGTTTTCCAAGATGAGGCCTTTTCCATCATCTTCTCCTTAGGCTCAAGTGCTTCCACATGCATACGCACATCATACTTGCATCATGTTGATTGCGCATTGCACCGTGTTTGATATTGTGCCATGTTGTATTCTTGTGTTGAGTAGAGCCGGGAGCCGAGACCGAGAACGAGGGTCCTACCGAGGTTGAGTGTGAGGAGCAAGGTTACGATCCCACCGACGACTCAACAGGCAAGATGACCTTACCCAGATATCATTACTATCTTTGCCTATGCTAGATGTCTCGCTCTTTAGCTTATTGCCTCGATGCCTATGTCTGTTTGTTAGCCTCCTCTTGTTGCCATGAAAGTCTCTAACCACCCAACCTAGCAAACCTTTGATTGGCTACGTAAGCTTCGCTCAGCCCCTCTTATAGCGTTGTTAGTTGCAGGAGAAGATTTGAAGATTCTTGCTTCATGATGAAGTTATTGTTGGGATATCACAATATATAATCTGTTAAACTAAACCTTCTATATATTGGCAATGGGTGGAAGGCTAAGCCTCTTGCTTGGTGTTTTTTCCACTCATGCCGCCCTAGGAACCATTTAAACCGGTGTTATGTTCCTTGATTATGCGTCCCTAATACGGTTGGGGTTTATGGGCCCCCTCGATAACTCACTTAGTGCTAAAGCTTTTCCAGCAAGGCCCGACTTTGGTTTTACATTTGCCTAACAACTAAAACTTGCATAGGGAGTTATAAACCTTTTTTCCTAATCCACAACCCGGGCCAGTGCTCCACATTAGTGTTGGTCCAAACTGGGCGTGCTGCGGGGCCACCTCGAGGAAACTCAAGGGCTGGTAAAAACCTGTAGCTTGTACCATCCGGTCGTGGCCTGAGACAAGATACGCACGGCTACAATCAGGGTGTCGGCACACCGGGAGGTCTTGCTGGATTAGTTTTACCTTAGTCGGAATATCTTGAGCACGGGATTCCGAGAATACTCGGGTCTTCCCACCTTGGAGTTGCGACTCCGAAGATCGTGAGCTTGTGATGGGCTAAGTTGGGACACCCCTGTAGGGTTTTGATCTTTTGAAAGCCGTGCCCGCGGTTATGTGGCAGATGGGAATTTCTTAATATCCGGTTGTAGAAAACTTGACACCATGTTCATAATACACTACCAGCGTGAGTAACCGTGGTGGTCGCTTTCCGAAGGGGTTCGAGAAGTGAACACGGTGGGGTTATGTTTGACGTGCTTAGATAGGATCACTTCGTGATCACTTTGACGATCGTTGGCACTTCTCTTCTCGCTCTAAACACGTAAGCTAGTGCTAGTGCAGCTGCAACCTTATTCTTCAGCCTTGTTCCACACCCAAGGCTTAGATAGTTTTGCTACCCTAGAATGGGATTGCTGAGTCCTCCATAGCTCACAGATTCTACACAACACCAGATGCAGGTACCATGGTGAACTACACAGGTGATGGCATAGAGTTGTACTGGGAGTTCGACGAAGAACGTGGGCGATACTACGTGTCTTATCCAGAGGATCAGTGGGACTCTTATTAGGATGATCGGGACCTTGTGTGGCATTATTTATGGTATCTTTCATTTGGATCTTCGTCCGTGGCCGGACTCTGATGTTATTTGGATGATGAATGTTTATGTAATGCATTGTGTGACGTGGTGAGTGTAAGCCAACTACTCTTTTGCAATTTAATCCCTCTTTTACATGAGTTGTGCAAAGATACCATTATTGAGATCATTCTAGTATGATATTATGCCTTTAAGTCATGCCTCGACACGTGGGAGGTATAATCTCATACTGGGCATTACAAGTTGGTAATCAGAGCCTTCTCCGACCTAGGAGCCCCCACTGATTGATCGAATCGTTGACGGTTGAGTCTAGGCACACACATGAAAATGTTTTGAGTCCTATATATATATTGGATAGTAGGATTTCTTTTTACTCCTCATCTCTTATTACTCTGGTGAGGACTCCTGACGATTACTCTATCTCTTCTACTCTCAAAAATTCACTAAAAAAATTTAGGATCACGCGAGTATTGTTTGGATTGTTCAGATGTCTTTGTGACGAGAACATTGTTCTCGATGCCTCCTATAATTTAGGGGTTGTGGCAGTGTCCCGGGGAGTTGAGCTCCGAGGTGTTGTCGTCACAAATCTATCGAAGCAGTTCTGGAATACTTAAGATGGCCGACATCAAAACCTCTTCTATGTGGTTAGTGGCAACATAACCTCGACATCACCGAGTACTAGGGAGGTAGTTCAGGAGTATTGCCATAGCTTGTATAGCAGATGCGTTTCGAAGGTCCGAGGTAAACGGTTTCCGGAAATAACTGGTTATGTGTTGAAGGATGGATACAGCTGGATGTAGGATTAGAGTTGAGTGCGCGGTGCTTCCCCTGTATCCCCAATACCTGATTGCATAACTGGAAACTTTCGGAAATCAATAGGTGGGTTCATCTAGTAGTTCGTAGGCATTCTTCCAACGAATGCATGATATGGAGTTCAGGGTTCTACATTGAGTGAAGTGGTTTTATGGGCATCTGTTCCGATCGGGAGTTGCATCTTAAAGGGTCCTTGGCTATGCCGATCCGGGGATTACAAAACCCTTTTGTAACACGTTCCATAAGCTTTCAGCACGAATATGTCGAACGAAACTTCTATCTTGTAATTGTTCTATCTGCTCTTTGTTGTTTTTATTTACCTTTTGTTCTCCCAAGTGGCTTCTCGAGAAGATTGTTGTACCATTAAACTGTGGATTACATTCGTTCATTTTGTTCGAATGTTCTTGTGAAGACTTATGTTGCAAATTCTAGCCGTTGATTCAGCTTATATATTTTCAATCAATGTCTAATAGTTGTCATCTCATTCAGGATGGCTCCTAAGAAGGTTCCCAATGCTAACCCAGAGGGTGAAGAAGTTCCTAATCGTCCTCCTTCCCCTCCTCCTCCGTCTGAGGCCTGGAGAGCAATTATGCAAGCGACGAACCAAAACACCCAGATGCTTATGCAAATGATGCAGAACATTCAAGCAAACCTAGCAAATCAAGGTGGTCATGGGAACCAAGGCCAAGGAAATTTGTTCAATCAACCTCACTTTGCGACCCTCAACCAATTCCCGGCAAACCAACCGAAGGCGTTCAGTTACTGTGTGGATCCGCTAGATGTTGAAGACTGGATAACAGACATCAAAAAGCATTTCGAGTGCAGTAAGGTGAGACCTGAGGATTATGTCAAGTTTGCCGCCTTCCAACTCAACGATCAAGCTGCTGATTGGTGGCAACAGTACAAAGATTCCAGAGAAGGACGTGAAATCTCGTGGACTGACTTCTGCAAGGATTTTCGCTCTCACCACATTCCAACTAGTGTCATTGAAGGCATGCGTGAGCAATTCCGCAACCTGAAGCAAGGCTCCATGTCCGTTTATCAATACAATGTCAAGTTCCAGAACCTTGCCCGCTATGCCAAGCAAGACATCCCAGATTCCAAGAGAAAGATTTATTAGTTCCGTGGTGGTCTGAAGGATGAACTCCAACTATCTCTCACCTTGTTCGAGCCGGATGAATTTGATCAATTCTATAACATGGCCCTTAAGCAAGAGGCAGCCTAGCTCAGGGTTGAAGCTTCCAAAAAGAGGATCAGAGATGCTGTTAACTCCTCCTCTTCTTCCCAAGTGGTTGCAAAGCAGCAGAAGTTTTGGCTTCCTCCTCCTCCAGTGCTCCGTCCTCCCAACAACAACAACAACAAACACTATGGTGGCCGTGGTTTCTCCCACCCACCCAACCCAAGCAATCAGTCCAAGAATCACTCTCAAGCTTCGAAGTCAAGTGGTCCTTATCACCGTCCTCTCTCAGAAGTTGTTTGCAACAAGTGCACTCAGAAGGGTCATTATGCTAACAAGTGTCCCAACCCAAGGCGCCTTCCGCCTCCTCCACCTGTCAGCACTGCTATTGTCAAGCACAATCCCAAGGTTGCAAGAGTGAATCTGATGAATGCAGCTCAAGCAGAGAACTCTTAAGATGTGATACTTGGTAACCTTCCAGTCAACATTAAACTTGCTAAAGTTTTGTTTGATTCTAGTGCATCACATTCTTTCATGTCATATCCATTTGCACTCAAGCACAATGTGGGCACAGTGGCTTTACCAAGGGAGTTATCAATTACTTCTCCGAGAAAGCAAATGAATTCTAGCTTGTATGCTCCGGATATATCTATTTACATGGGTGATTACCGCTTTCTGGTTTCTCCGGTTATTCTCGGCAACTCCGACATTGATCTTATTCTTGGGATGGATTGGCTTTCCAAGCATGATGCAAACATTGATTGTGCAAAAAAAGAAGTCAAGCTTACTCATCCTGACAAAGACGTGATTATCTTCGCCTCTCCAGATAACACAATCAGGCTATTCTCTCTCAATGACAAGGGCGAGATTAATGCCATCTCTCAAATTCCGGTGGTCAATGAGTATGAAGATGTTTTCCCTGAAGAGCTTACATGCATGCCTTTGCATCGTCAAGTTGAATTTGTCATTGAACTCGAGCCCGGTACCGATCCAGCATGTCGGCGTCCGTACAAGCTTTCCCCTGATGAGTTGAAGGAGCTGAAGAAACAACTCGATGAGCAAGAGCGTATGGGTCTAATCAGGCCTAGTACTTCTCCTTGGGGCTGTGGTGTTCTATTTGTCAAGAAGAAGGATGGCATGGAGCGCCTTTGCGTTGATTACCGGCCATTGAACAAGAAGACAATAAAGAACAAGTATCCGCTCCCCAATATCAATGAATTGTTCGAGCAGCTCAAAGGAGCAAAGGTGTTCTCAAAGCTCGATCTCCGGATGGGTTACCATCAGATTCGTATCCATGAAGAGGATATTCACAAGACCGCATTCAGAACAAGCTATGGCTCCTATGAATACACGGTCATGTTGTTTGGCCTCGCAAATGCTCCACCCACCTTCTCGAGGATGATGCACTTCATATTCAACCCCTACACCAATGAATTTGTTCTCGTCTATCTGGATGACATCTTGGTATTCTCCAAGAATGAAGAAGACCATGCCAAGCACCTCCGTTTGGTTCTGGACAGGCTCTGTGAACACAAGTTCTATGCGAAGTTCTCCTAATGTGAATTATGGCTGGATAAAGTCTTATATCTTGGCCATATCATCTCTGCTGAGGGTATTTCTATCAACCCCGAAAAAGTTGAAGCTATTGTCAACTGGGAACCCCCGCAGAACGTCAAGCAACTCTGAAGCTTCCTTGGTCTCGCTAGCTATTGCGGAAGGTTCGTTGAGAACTTCTCCAAGATTTCCAAGCCTCTCTCCAACCTGTTGCAGAAGAATGTCAAGTACAACTGGACTCCTGATTGTGATGTGGCATTCAAAACACTCAAAGAGAAGCTCATTTCTGCTCCGGTTCTTACTCCTCCGGGTGAGTCCAAGCCCTATGAAGTTTTATGTGATGCTTCTTTATAAGGACTTGGTGGTGTTCTCATGGAAGACAAGAAGATTGTGGCATACACTTCTCGGCAGTTGAAGCCAAATGAGAAGAATTACCCCACACATGATCTCGAGCTAGCAGCAGTTGTACATGCCTTGATCACGTGGAGACACCTTCTATTGGGCAGAAAAGTGGACATCTTCACCGATCACAAGAGCTTGAAGTACATCTTCACACAGCCTAACCTGAACCTTCGCCAGACTCATTGGGTTGAAATGATCCAAGAGTATGATCCAAGCATTGAGTACACACCTGGCAAGGCCGATGTCATTGCAGATGCCTTGAGCAGAAAGGCATATTGCAACAGTCTCCTTCTCAAACCGTTCCAGCCTGAACTTTGTGAATCTTTCAGAAAGCTCAACCTCCAAGTTGTTCCGCAAGGCTTTCTTGCAAACCTTCAAGTTGCTCCTACCTTGGAAGATCAGATCCGTGAGGCCCAGCTCAGTGATGCTATGGTGCAGAAAGTGAAACATGGTATTGCTAAGGGTACTCCCAAGTACAAGTGTTATCGTGTTGATGAGAAAGACACCTTGTTCTTTGAGGACAGAATTGTGGTTCCCAAGGGTGATCTCAGGAAGCTCATAATGAACGAAGCACATGACTCCCTCCTCTCCATTCATCCCGGAAGTTCCAAGATGTACCAAGACCTCAAGAAATCTTACTGGTGGACTCGCATGAAAAGGGAGATTGCCCAATTCGTGAATGATTGTGATGTATGCAGAAGAGTGAAGGCAGAGCATCAACGTCCAACCGGTCTCCTTCAACCTCTACCTATTCCCGAGTGGAAATTCGACCACATTGAAATGGATTTCGTCACTGGGTTTCCTAAGTCCAAGAAGGGGAATGATGCTATCTTTGTAGTCATTGACAAGCTAACCAAAGTAGCTCACTTCCTTCCCGACAAAGAATCCTTCAATGCAGCTCAGTTGGCAGAGTTGTACACTTCCAGAATTGTTTCTTTGCATGGCATTCCGCAAGTCATCTCCTCAGACCATGGAAGTTTGTTCACATCCAAGTTCTGGGACTCCTTTCAGACAGCCATGGGCACTAAGATTCGTTTCAGCACTGCGTTTCACCCTCAGACTAGTGGTCAAGTCGAAAGAGTGAACCACATCCTCGAAGACATGCTCAGAGCTTGTGTCATCTCTTTTGGCATGAAGTGGGAAGATTGTCTTCCGTTTGCCGAATTCTCTTACAACAACAGTTTCCAAGCAAGTGCTGGCAAAGCTCCTTTTGAAATCCTCTATGGCAGAAAGTGACGTACCCCTCTCAACTGGTCTGAGTCTGGTGAACGTCAACTTCTTGGCAATGACTTGATCTCAGAAGCCGAAGAAATGTGCAAAGTCATACGTGAGAATCTCAAAGCCGCTCAGTCGCGTCAAAAGAGTTACTATGACGGCAAGCATCGTGATTTGGCCTTCAACATTGGCGATCATGTCTATCTACGTGTTTCTCCTATGAAAGGAACCCAAAGATTCGGTATCAAAGGAAAGCTTGCTCCTAGATACGTGGGCCCTTTCAAGATTCTTGGCAAAAGAGGCGATCTAGCCTATCAACTCGAGCTTCCATCCAACTTTGCAAATTTTCATGATGTGTTTCACGTGTCTCAACTCCACAAGTGCTTCAAGACACCCGAACGCACCATTCCGTTCGAGGAGATTGATCTTCAACAAGACTTATCTTATCGTGAGCACCCTGTTTCTATTCTTGAAGAAACTGAGCGCAAGACCCGCAACAAGTCAATCAAGTTCTTGAAAGTTAAATGATCACACCATACCAACCAAGAAGCTATGTGGGAACGAGAAGATCACCTTCGTTCCGAGTACCCTTCCTTCTTCCAGTCCTAGATCTCGAGACGAGATCTTTTTGTAGTAGAGGAGAGTTTGTAACACCCCACATGTAACACCTTCCATTTATGCAATATATGAAACGTTGACATCATCAATTCCATTCTGGGCTCTGATTTCATTTCGGGTTTCTTCGCTTTGTCGTGTGCGTGTGTGCATTTCATCCATGTCATGTTATCATGTGCATTGCATTGCATTCGTGTTGTCACTTGCACCCGGTCCCACTCGCCTCTTCCTGTTGTCCGTTTCGAGTTCGGACACTCACACACATGCCCGTGGCACCCCCAAGTCCTTCTTTCGTGTGTGGATGTGTAACGTTCCCGGAATGAGGTGAGACTTGTCGTGCATTGCTGTTTTGGTACGTGTAGGCCGCCTGTCAAGTTTCGTCGCGTTTGGAGTTCGTTTGGTACTCCAACGGTTAACCTAGTGGGCTAAAAGCACCTCTTCCTTTTGGCCGAAGACCCCCTCCACAACAGCCCACTAACCCAGCACAACCACTCCCATCCTCTCGGTCGTCGGATCGTGAACGTGTGGGCGAAAACCGCTCCCCATTTGGAGTCTCCTAGCTCCCTATGCCTATAAAAACCTCTCCCCGCGTCCATTTTTGCGGACGAAACCCTAAAAAAACCTCCTCCCTCGCTGCCGGACGCGTCCGAACCGCGCCGAACACGTCCGTCCGCCGGCCCGGACGAATCCGGTCGTGCCACATGTCCCGCCGCCACCTCTCTCTCCTCCGCCGCCAGCGCCCGCGCGCGCCTCCTGCTCCTCGCCGGCCGCCACGGAGCATCGCCGCCGCCGCCCGCCGCCGCGGCATCACCGCCTCCGCCGCCGCCACTTCTTCCACCTCGCCGTTCGGCCTCACCCTGGCCAGATCCAGCCTTGCGTCGGCCGGATCCGCCAGATCCCATCCCACCGGCGTCTCCCCGCCGCCACGCCCGCCGGAGCTACGCTCCCAGCCGCGCCGCATCCAAGCTCGGGAGGACGATGCTCCCTAGCGCCGCCGCCACGTGGGCTGGCCCGTCTCCCCGCCGGCCTGTCTCGCCTCATCCGCTTTTGGGCCAGGCCCGCTAGGTGAGCCTCTGGCCAGTCCGTCTCCTCTACCTACTATCTAGTGCTCGTGCGGCGTTTAGCTATCCAACACCCACTTTTCGGTTTGGTTTTTGTGGCTAAGTCCCTGGAAGTTGTTAATATATGTGCATGTTCATGTGGCTGTAACTTTTAGTGTGCTTGTCCAAATTGTACATATGATATGTCAAAATGATCGTGGTGATATGCTCTTCATTTTTTTCCACTGTGGCATGCTTGTTTGAGTTCATATTGATGCCCTAACCATTGTTGCAAGATTGCTATATGTTTAAAACTGTTGTTACTTGTAAATTTGTTGCCATGTTTGAGATGTGATAACTTCGTGCATGTTTATCCAAATGGAGCATATGATATGTCAAAATGTTCATTGTGAAGTGCTCTACATGATGGTTGTTGTAGAATTCATGTTAGGTGTCATATTGCCATGTTAATCTCTGTTGCAAAAGTGCATGTGGCTGTTAAGTGCTGAAACTTGTTGTGAAATTTTATTTTGACTTGCTCATTGCTATTGATGTGTTTGTCCTCATGTCACATGTCAATATGTTTAGAAGCACCATCATATGGTCTTTGCTGTGGTGCAAACCACTTTCCATGATATGCCTTGAGGTGACTTAAACAAGCTTGTAAACATGCCATGCCAATGTTGCTATTTTATAATTAGTGAAAAAAACTGCTAAGTCTGGAAATCTGTTTAACCTGATGCCATGTTTGCTTGATGCCTCACTCAAATCCATGCATGTTTTAGTATGCCAAATGATCATTCCTTGTTGTCCATGTTATGCTCTATCCATCCATGCCCTTACTTGCACATACGTCATGCTGTAGCTTATTCATTTCTTGCTCCCTAGTTGCTATAAATTTTACCTGTCAGGTTTTCATCAGCATAATCAATTTGGTGAAGCTTGTTGCTATTGATCCATGCCTCCTATGGAGTTGCTCCAATGGAGTTGTTTGATGTATGCTATGTCTACTACATGTCCATGATCTTTATATACTTAGTGGAGTTGATTTGCATGTTGTTTTGTGCCTCCGAAGGCAGCATCGTGATGATGTTTTTGCCTTCCCGGATTTTGGCTAAGTCTGGATAAATTTATTGGAACTTGCCATGCTTGGTTAAGTGTGTTCCAGTAGGTTTTAGGGTGTGCTCTAAGTTCATGATTGTTAAGTATCATGTCTACTTCACATCCATGCCCTTTGTATCCATGTTTGAGTGTTGTAGCATAATTATTTCTTGCTCCAAAGATGCCATGTGGCTGTAAACTGCAGTTTTTTGTGGATATTGCTTTGCTTGCCGTTTGCAAACCGTGTGTCCGTTTCCGGCGATCTTTATATCGATTTCAATCGAAATCTTCCCCTCTATTCAGTGGCTTGCTTGGTTTTCCAAGATGAGGCCTTTTCCATCATCTTATCCTTAGGCTCAAGTGCTTCCACATGCATACGCACATCATACTTGCATCATGTTGATTGCGCATTGCACCGTGTTTGATATTGTGCCATGTTGTGTTCTTGTGTTGAGTAGAGCCAGGAGCCGAGACCGAGAACGAGGGTCCTACCAAGGTTGAGTGTGAGGAGCAAGGTTACGATCCCAACGACGACTCAACAGGCAAGATGACCTTACCCAGATATCATTACTATCTTTGCCTATGCTAGATGTCTCGCTCTTTAGCTTATTGCCTCGATGCCTATGTTTGTTTGTCAGCCTCCGATTGTTGCCATGAAACTCTCTAACCCCCCAACCTAGCAAACCTTTGATTGGCTACGTAAGCTTCGCTCAGCCCCTCTTATAGCGTCGTTAGTTGCAGGAGAAAATTTGAAGATTCTTGCTTCATGATGTAGTTATTGTTGGGATATCACAATATATAATCTGTTAAACTAAATCATCTATATATTGGCAATGGGTGGAAGGCTAAGCCTCTTGCTTGGTGTTTTGTTCCACTCATGCCGCCCTAGGAACCGTTTAAACCGGTGTTATGTTCCTTGATTATGCGTCCCTAACACGGTTGGGGTTTATGGGCCCCCCTCGATAACTCGCTTAGTGCTAAAGCTTTTCCAGCAAGGCCCGACTTTGGTTTTACATTTGCCTAACAACTAAAACTTGCATAGGGAGTTATAAACCATTTTTCTTAATCAACAACCCGGGCCAGTGCTCCACATGAGTGTTGGTCCAAACCGGGCGTGCTGCGGGGCCACCTCGAGGAAACTCAAGGGCTGGTAAAAACCTGTAGCTTGTACCATCCGGTCATGGCTTGAGACGAGATACGCGCGGATACTATCAGGGTGTCGGCACACCGGGAGGTCTTGCTGGATTAGTTTTACCTTAGTCGGAATATCTTGAGCACGGGATTTCGAGAATACTCGGGTCTTCTCACCTTGGAGTTGCGACTCCGCAGATCGTGAGCTTGTGATGGGCTAAGTTGGGACACCCCTGCACGGTTTTGATCTTTCGAAAGTCGTGCCCACGGTTATGTGGTAGATGGGAATTTCCTAATATCCGGTTGTAGAAAACTTGACACCATGTTCGTAATTCACTACCAGCGTGAGTAACCGTGACGGTCGCTTTCCGAAGGGGTTTGGGAAGTGAGCACGGTGGGGTTATGTTTGACGTGCTTAGATAGGATCACTTCGTGATCACTTTAACGATCGTTGGCACTTCTCTTCTCGCTCTAAACACGTAAGCTAGTGCTAGTGCAGCTGCAACCTTATTCTTCAGCCTTGTTCCACACCCAAGGCTTAGATAGTTTTGCTACCCGGGAACGGGATTGCTGAGTCCTCTGTGGCTCACAGATTCTACACAACACCAGATGCAGGTACCATGGTGAACTACACAGGTGATGGCACAGAGTTGTACTGGGAGTTCGACGAAGAACGTGGGCGATACTACGTGTCTTATCCAGAGGATCAGTAGGGCTCTTACTAGGATGATCGGGACCTTGTGTGGCTTTATTTATGGTATCTTTCATTTGGATCTTCGTCCGTGGCCGGGCTCTGTTGTTATTTGGATGATGAATGTTTATGTAATGCATTATGTGACGTGGCGAGTGTAAGCCAACTACTCTTTTGCAATTTAATCCCTCTTTTACATGAGTTGTGCAAAGATACCATTCTTGAGATCATTCCGTTATGATATTATGCCTTTAAGTCATGCCTCGACATGTGGGAGGTATAATCTCATACTTGGCATTACATTCTCAGAAGATTTTGAAGATTAAGTAGGATTGAAGACATTGACCTCATAGTGCGAAGACATTCACTTATATGGAGTGAGTTGGTTCCAGATTTGTATGAATCCAGGAATAAGTACAAGTGAGGACTCTAACTAGTAGTGAAGCATAAGTGAATATATTTTGCAACATATGAGAGAAGGAAAGAAGGAAACTGATCTCAGATGTACAGAAACCACTTGTGGTGAAGTTTTATGAACTTAACAGATCAAAACAACGGTAAAAAGAGAGATATATTTACCGCGATGAAGAATTGTTAGACGAAAAGAGTAGGATGCCGAGTGGATCGATCTTCCGTGCCCTAACTTGGTGGCGGAATACACCTACGGCGGTGGCAGAGAGACAAGGTCCACGGCAGGCGGGAAGACGGCGTCGAAGAAGTCGCGGCAGCTAAGCGCTTCGTCTCCGGCGTCGACTGGAGCTAGCGGAGGCGCTAGGGTTGAGAGAGATGGCGAGAGGTGGGAGAGGAAATAATGACCACGAGGGTGGAGTATTTATAAGGAGGGGTGACGGTGCAGTGCAATTACGCAGGTGCCCCTGGCGGTTCACATTTGAATGACACGTGGCTGGCGTGCATCTTATGGAGAGTTGAGCCACGATCCCACGCGCGCCTGATATGTCGGATGGACATTTTGGTTTCTCCGGTTTTTGGGCAAAAAGGGATATAGCATTATAAACAGTTTTAAATGATTGTCTCTATATCTTTAGCTGACAAGGACACAATGAAGACATTCAACAAGTGTCAATAGAATGCATATGAAGAGATAGAGAGAGTTGGAGAGATAAAGCATAGAGAGGATCAGGGTCCGATCACATTCACTTAGATTAAAAGGTTTGAAGACATAGCTATAAGTGAATGCTGTAGAGGACAGAACACATGTATATATATAACAGAGAAACCAAATAAATCAACATTGAGACAATGAGTCTTGAAGACAACCAATGTTGAAGACAAACCAAGTATGAAGATAAAGCAACCATGACGCCAAATGAAATCTTCAGAAAAGTTTGGTGGTGGCGTTACCCACCGTATAGGAAGTATTAGACCAGGACACGTCACACAATTATCGTGGAGAATTCCACATTAATGTATTCACACTCAGAGTGTAAGTCTTCATGAATTGAAGACATACGTTACATAGTGTGTTGCACATCTAAGTCGTCAAAATGCATAAGCATTAGGATGTTTGTCCAATCACATGACATTTGAGGATTCTAGGATATTTAGCTCACATCGCAGCTTGCAAAACCTTTTCTCATGCAAGGGCTTAGTGAAGATATCGGCTAGTTGCTCTTCGGTGTTGACATGTATGATTTCAGTGTCCTTCTTGATCACATGATCTCGGAGAAAATGCTGACGAATCTCAATGTGCTTTGTCTTGGAGTGCTGAATGGGATTGTGAGCAATCTTGATGGTGCTCTCATTATCACAAAAGAGAGGCACCTTTTGCATGTTGATGCCATAATCCTTGAGAGTTTGCTTCATCCAGAGAAGCTGAGCACAACAAGATCCAACAGCAATGTATTTAGCTTCGGCTGTGGAGAGAGATACTGAGTTCTGCTTCTTTGAAGACCAATAGACAAGAGATTATCCAAGAAAGTGACATGTGCCTGAGGTGGACTTACGATCAACTTTGTCACCAGCATAATCAGCATCTGAGAATCCAACAAGATCAAACATAGAGCCCTTGGGATGCCATAATCCTAGCATGGGGGTGTGAGCCAAGTATCGAAGAATTCGCTTCACAGCGGGGTGATGCGATTCCTTTGGTGCCGCTTTGAATCGGGCACCCATGCAAACGCTAAGCATTATATGAGGCCTAGATGCAGATAAATAGAGTAAAGAACCAATCATGGAGCAGTATACCTTTTGATTGAACTCTTTACCATTGTCTTCGGAGCCCAATTGACCTTTGGTTGGCATTGGCGTCGTGTACCCTTTGCAATCTTGCATTCCAAACTTCTTCAGGCAATCTTTGAGGTATTTCTCTTGAGATATGAAGATGTCATTCTTCTATTGGTGAATTTGGAGACCAAGGAAGAACTTCAGTTCACCCATCATGGACATCTGATATTGCTCTTGCATCATGTATCCAAACTCATCGTTGTATCTTTTGTCATTGCATCCAAAGATAATGTCATCCACATAAATCTCACATACGAACAGTTCTCCATCATATGTCTTCGTGAAGAGTGTGGGATCCAATGATCTAGGCTTGAAGCCTTTGCTCTTCAAGAAGTCTTTGAGTGTGTCATACCATGCAGGAGGAGTTTGTTTGAGGCCATACATTGCCTTGTTGAGCTTGTAAACCATGTCAGGACGCTTTGGGTCTTCAAAGCCTGGAGGTTGTGCAACATACACTTCTTCTTCAATTTTCCCATTCAGAAAGGCGCTCTTCACATCCATTTGATACAGAAATATGTTATGATGGTTGGTGTATGCTAGCAGTATACAAATGGCTTCAAGTCTAGCAATGGGAGCAAAGGGTTTCATCAAACTCAATTCCTTCTAGTTGAGTATAGCCTTGAGCAACGAGACGAACCTTGTTTATGACGACTTGACCATGCTCATCTTGTTTGTTGCGATAGATCCATTTGGTGCCAATGATGTTATGTTTCCATGGATCAGGACGCTTTACAAGTTCCCATACAATATTTAGCTCAAACTGTCGAAGATCTTCTTGCATTGCTTGAATCCATTCAGATTCCATAAAGGCTTCATCAACTTTCTTGTGTCCAGATATTGAGACAAATGCAGAGTGACCACAGAAGTTGGCTAGCTGAGTTGCTTTTGAGCGAGTGAGTGGACCAGTTGCATTGATTCCATCAAGAATCTTTTCAATTTGGGCTTCATTAGCAACCCGAGGATGAGCTGGGCGAAGACTTTTCCCATTTTGTTGATTATCTTCTTGTTTAGTATTGACTTCAGGCTGAGCATTTTCTTCAGTATTATTGGGTGGAGAGATGATGATTTCATCTTATGTTGGTTCCTCGGTGGGTATAATTTCTCATGTACCCATTTGTTTGATAGATTCACTTGGAGAAGCTTCATCTAGCACATTTGACAGGTGCTCTCTTTGCGAGCCGTTAGTTTCATCGAACCACACATCTATGGTTTCAACCAGTTTATAATGAAGGAGATTGAAGACCCGGTAGGTGTGCGAATCCTTTCCGTAACCTAGCATAAAACCTTCATGTGCTTTCGGTGCAAATTTGGAGGTGTGATGTGGATCCTTGATCCAGCACTTAGCACCAAAGACTCTGAAATAGCTGACGTTTGGCTTCTTACCAGTTAGGAGTTCATATGATGTTTTCTTGAAGAACTTGTGAAGATAAACTCTGTTGATGATGTGACATGCAGTATCAATGGCTTCAGGCCATAACCTTCTTAGTGTCTCATATTCATCAAGCATAGTGCGTGCCATCTCAATGAGAGTCCGGTTCTTGCGCTCGACGATGCCATTCTGTTGAGGTGTGTATCGAGCAGAGAACTCATGCGTGATGTCCAATGTATCAAGATAGGTGTCGAGCCTAGTATTGTTGAACTCGGTTCCATTGTCACTTCTGATGTGCTTGATCTTGATGCCATAGTTGTTCATGGCCCGATTTGCGAAGCGTCTGAAGACATCCTGCACTTCAGTCTTAAATAGGATTATATGCACCCAAGTGTATCTAGAGTAGTCATCAACGATAACGAAACCATATAAGCAAGCAGTAGTAGTGAAAGTAGAGTAGTGAGTAGGGCCAAATAAGTCCATGTGAATCAGCTTGAAGGGACGTGATGTAGTAATGATTGTCTTCGAGGGATGCTTGGCCCTAGTCATCTTTCCAGCTTCACAAGCACCACACAGATGATCTTTCTTGAACTTGACGCCCTCGATGCCTATGACGTGCTTCTTCTTGACGAGAATGTGTAGGTTCCTCATGCCAGCATGACCAAGTCTTCGATGCCAAAGCCAGCACTCTGAAGCTTTTGCTAGAAGACATATCGCGGGCTCTGGCCATGCAGAGAAATCTACCATATACAGATCACCTTTTCGATGTCCTTCGAAGACTAGAGATTTGTCAGATTCCATAAACACAAGGCAACGATATTTTCCAAATATCACAATCATATTTAGATCACATAGCATGGAGACTGGCATTAAGTTGTATCCAAGGGATTCAACAAGCATTACTTTGTCCATGTGTTGATCCTCTGAGATAGCAACTCTGCCAAGTCCCAGTACCTTGCTTTTACCAGTGTCAGCGAATGTGATGTGACTTTTGGAAGTAGGATGTAGAGTTGAGTCCATGAGAAGACGTCGATCACCAGTCATGTGGTTGGTACATCCACTGTCAATTATCCATTCAGTGGCTTCCGAAGCACTACCCTACAGATCAGTTAGCGGCATAGTCTTCACAAAGAGAAGTGTGAAGCATAAACATTTGATGAACAAGCAGGTTATTGAAGTTTAGGTCCTTGTTAGGCAAGATAGGAAGCTTGTCAAGAAACCATGGAACGAAATACATGGTTAGACCATTTGGACATTTGATCTTGCGTCCCGCAAGATGTTTAAGGTCCCCAGCGTTGGCGTCAGAAGATGTTTTTTGGCTGGAGACCCTTCCCTGCAAGAGAAGTTAATTCTTCTTAACCACCCACATCTTTAGGGGTGGCTTAGAAGCAATAAGTCTAAGTGTAGCATCTGAGAATTTTGGCTTAGGAGCCCTAGCAAATAGCCTTGCAGGAGGTGAATAATACTCATATGAATACGCAGAAAAGTTCTTAGTTTTATGAACATAGTGGTTTGAGGAAACATGCTCATATTCATAGGTCTGAGTATGATTTCCATGCAAAACATTGGCGTTAGGGTGACTCTGTTGAGTCCTCTGTCTGTATGAAGCCTTTGGACCATATGAAGCCTTTGGTCTGGGGTTTGTCTTCTTCCCAGGTGGTGTCATGATGACATTCACAAGAAGATTCTCAAGACAACTTTTGGGCACCCAGATCTTCTTCATAGGTGGCTCATTCCTGCAGTTAGTACCAATATACCTGGCAAACACTTCACCATTCTGATTCTTAAATGGTTTACAGTTTGCATCAAATGATTCATCAATAATAATCGGGTTAGCACAAGTGAAGCCAGATAAAGTGGATGGATCTACTGGTGGACCCTTTGCAACAGCCCACGTGGTTTTGGGATACTACTCAGGCTTCTAGCAGGAACCATCAACATTCATTTTTTTTTCGAACCCAACACCCTCTTTCCTAGGGTTTCGGTTCAGAATCTGTTTCTTTAGGACATCACCAACTGTTTGATGCCCTTTAATACTTTTGAACATTCCTGTTTCAAGCAATGTCTTCAACCTGGCATTCTCATCAGCAATAGTAGTGGTATCCTCCTTAGATGGGTTAGTTACCACATCGGCAATTGAAGATATTGCAACAGTAGCAGCAGTAGAACAATCAGTAATAGAGGTAGCGTTATCACGCTCAAGGCATTTTAGACATGGTGGTTCAAATCCTTCCTGAGCTGGACTGATCTGTTGAGCACGAAGTGACTCGTTCTCTTTTTGAAGATCTTCATGAGCCACTCTCAATTTCTCAAGTTCTTGCTTCCTTTGAAGATAATCATAGGAAAGCTTTTCATGAGTAGTTGAGAGCGTTTCATGACGACTTTCAAGTTCCTCGTACTTAACATGAAGATTTTTTATGTCTTCAATTAAGGACTAAGATCGGGTCATTTCCGTGTCCAACAGATCATCACTTTTGTCTAGCAGTTTTTGAATATGTTCCATAGCTTTCTGTTGTTCAGTTGCAATTTTAGCAAGTGTATTGTAGCTAGTTTTGGATTCACAGTCAGAGTCATCTTCACTTGAGGTTTGAAAGTAACCATCGCGTGAGTTTACCTTGGCACCACGTGCCATGAGCAGAATGTGGGAGTAGAGTCATCCTCTTCCTTGGCATTTGTGTTGGTGACGAGGCCATGGTCTTCAGTGTTGAAGATGGACTTGGTGACATATGCTGAAGCCAGAGCCAGGCTTGCCATGCCTGAATCGGACTCCACCTCAGACTCCACCTCTGCCTCCTCAAAAGCAGACTCCTCCTCTGAATCCATCTATTTGCCAACAAAAGCACGAGCCTTGACAGACGAGCTCTTCTTGTGTGATGAAGACTTTGACGAAGACTTGGAAGAAGACTTTGGGAATTTCTTTTTCTTCTTGTCATCAGAATCATATTCCTTGCTCTTCTTCTTCTTCTTGTTCTCGTTGTCCCACAGTGGACATTCAGAGATGTAGTGACCTGGTTTCTTGCACTTGTGGCAAGTTCTCTTCTTGTAGTCACGAGAGGATGCTTCATCATTTCTTGAGCTGGATCTTGAAGACTTTCCGAAGTTTTTCTTACTTGAGAACCTTTGAAACTTATTCACAAGCATCGCTAGTTCTCTGCCAATGTCTTCAGGATCGTCAGAACTGCAGTCAGATTCTTCTTCAAATGAGGAAACAACATTTGCCTTCAAGGCGCGAGTTCGGCCATAGTTGGGTCCATAGATGTCTCTTTTCTTAGATAGCTGAAACTCATGTGTGTTGAGCCTCTCAAGTATATGAGACGGATCAAGAGTCTTGTAGTCGGGACATTCTTGAATCATCAGGGCTAGGGTGTGAAATGAGCTGTCAAGTGATCTCAAGAGTGTCTTGACGATTTCATGCTTGGTGATCTCAGTGGCGCCGAGTGCATGAAGCTCATTCGTAATGTTAGTGAGGCGATCAAATGTGAGCTGGACGTTCTCATTGTCGTTTCTCTTAAAGCGGTTGAAGAGGCTGCGAAGAACACTGATCCTTGAGTCTCTTTGGGTTGAGACGCCTTCGTTGACCTTTGAGAGCCAGTCCCAGACTAGCTTCAACGTTTCTAGAGCACTCACACGGCCATACTGTCCTTTGGTCACATGACCACAGATGATATTCTTGGCAGTTGAATCCAGCTGAATGAACTTCTCGACATCAGCAAGAGTGACACCTTCACCTGCCTTGGGAACGCTGTTCTTGACGACATACCAGAGGTCAACGTCAATAGCTTCAAGATGCATGTGCATCTTATTCTTCCAGTACGGGTAATCAGTGCCATCGAAGACAGGACACGCAGCGGAGACTTTGATTATCCCTGTAGTCGACATAGCTAAAACTCCAGGTGGTTAAACCGAAACACACAGAACAAGGGAGCACCTTTCTCTGATACCAATTGAAAGTGCAAGTTATCGACTAGAGGGGGGGTGAATAGGCGATTTTTATGAAAGTCTTAAAAACACGAGGGCTTTGAAGACAAATAATAGAAATGAACCTATATGATAGGTAGCGGAAGATAAACATATCCAGTCACATAATAGTCAAGCAAGCATCATGAAGATAATACACAGACTATTGACAGCGGGATAACATGGATCGAGATGGAAGATGTAACTGAAGCTAAACAGTGAGCAGTCTTCACACAGTGAAGTCAAACAAATCAGACACACAAGCAATGACTTCACGAAGACAAACTGAAATGTAAAGAAAGTTGGGGATAGAACCAGTTGCTCGATGGAGACAAGGATTTGGTAGACCAGTTCCAGTTGTTGTGTCAACTGTACATCTGGTTAGGGCAGCTAGCTATTCAAACCTGAGGACACATAGTCCCGGACACATAGTCCTCACCGTATTCCCCTTGAGCTAAGGACACACAGTCATTGCCCAATCACTCTAGTAAGTCTCCAAGGTAGACTTCCGAACCTTCACAGACTTCGTTCACTGGCGATCCACAATCACTCTATGTCGTGGAATTAACACGGCAGATGTCCGGTTTAGCGGACTTGATCATGGAACCATCGCACAGGTTAGCTTGAAGGGGTTAAAAGCACACAAAGGACACAGAGGGTTTATACTAGTTCGGCCCCTTCGATGAAGGTAAAAGCCTACGTATAGTTTGGTTTGGTATTGCTTGGGCGTCGATGAACAGGGAGCGATTTGCTTGCCTGTCTCGACGGGTTGTTTCTTGCTTGTCCCTGAACCGTCGCCGGGTCGTCCCTTTATATAGAGGCGACGCCCGGTCCGGTTTACTGAGTACCGAGGCTGGCTCATACTCGTGTCCGCCTCGGTCTCTACTCTTTCTTCCTTATCTCTCAAGTTACATCATCGGACGGTTTACAAACCATAACTCTATACATGAGCCCTAAAACCTCATGGGCCATAGCCTTTACTAAATATTACAATCATACAAACATATTATAATAAGCCGGCTTACACTAGCCGGTTCATACCTGCTAGTAATATCCCTGACATTAGGCCCCAGAATGATTTGAACTTGTTCACATCAATCTTCTCACTCTTGCATAATTTTCTTCTTTGTTTCTTCTCATTTCTTGTAAACTGGCCCTGACGTCATCCTCGAGAATCACTTAATCTGACTGTGACATCACTTCCGCATTTAACGCCGCGAGCTGTCCATCGGCTTTGTTTAAGGGTTGTTCCTAAAATCGAGGCGACAGAGGATCTTTATCCAATCCTTTGCTTCCTCGAATCCCGCACATGTCGCTTCGGATCTGCCTTTCTATAAATACTGTTGCCCCATTCTTTATCTTCCTCCGTTCGTTCTTCTTCTTCCATCGCCCGAGTTCAAGACTCCATTGTCGCCCGAGCTCGAACCGCCGCCGTCGACCGCCGAATCCAAGTCCTCGCCGGCCGCTGCATCGACCTGAGCTTGACCAAAAAAATACTCCTCCGCCGCTTCTCAGGTACTCCATCTTCTTCCTCTTGGTAGATCTGTAACCTCTAGGGTTCTCTTTCGCATCTCCGCCATTAGAACCTCAACGAAAGCTTTACCTTGTTCATCTTAGACACCAAGTTCACAGAAGTTTTGACCTTTACATCTTGCCCTTAGATCTTGCCTTTACTCCGCTGCTATATGCTTTAAATCTCGTCATTTATACACAACCTGTAGATTCATCCGCTCCGTATATCACCCTTGTAGTTCTTCCTGTAATATCCTTGTATTTGTTTTCTTTTCCTTGTGTGCTCAGATCTGCTTCACTTTAGTTGTCTGCAAAAAAACTGTTTCTTCTCCTTTGTAGATCTGTTAAATATACTCCAGTTTAAACTGTCATGCACGGGCTCTACAAAAAAAATTAAAGACAAACGCGACGGTTTAGCTCTTTCTCTATTGCTGTCATGACCCGGTAGTAACATAGCTCCCTGTCATTGCCGGGTTATCCATATCATTAGTCCCTTGCTTAAACCGTTGCATAGTCCTTGCATATATCTTCCGGTTTATACCGCTGTACCCGAATAATCCGGTCTTACACTTTATATTTTCAGCACTTGCTCTTCTGCTGCTCTTCTGCTGCCATGGCCAAACAATTTGTCTCTTGCAATTGGGTTCCTTCCACTATTACGGAAGAAGATTTGGCCGCAGCTGTGTCAATTGGCACTCTAGGTCCTCAATCCGTTTTAAAGTGGCGGGCTCCTGGAAATGAATGTCCTCCTACTCCCAAAGAGGGGAAGGTTATTGTCTTTTTTGACCATATTGCTCGGGGCTTTACTCCTCCCGGTTCGAAGTTTTTCCGGGATGTACTTGCTGCCTTCCAGCTTCATCCTCGGGACATAGGTCCCAACTCTATTTCCAACATCTGTGATTTCCAAGTGTTTTCTGAGGTGTATTTGCAAGAAGAACCGTCAGTTGATTTGTTCCGGGATTTCTTCCACCTAAACCGGCGGACTGAATTTACTAGTGGCCGCATCAGGAACTAGGTGGGGTCAGTATTCAAAAAAGGAAAGATGCAGTCTTTCCTCATGCCGCTCTACATACACATCCCAAGGATTGGAATAAATCTTGGATTTACTGTATTGATACTTCACCTGCGGGGGGAAACCCATTGCCGGGTTATCGCGAGCACCGTCTTCCGGAGGACCACCCCTTGCCACAGTGCCTCAGCTCTTCAGAACGGCCCCGGTTTGCCTCCCAACTTTCCAAGTTGAAGGCTTTTATGGCAAATGGCTTAACCGGCGTGGATTTCATGCGCTGCTGGCTCTCTTGGAGTATCCTTCCTCTGAGCCGGCGTCCAAGCTTGATGTATCAATACTCTGGTAAACCGGATGATCCTCAACGTTTTACTAAGGACAAGCTTTCTGAGTTAGAAGTCACGGAGTCCGCCAAGAAAATGCTTAACATCACTTTAGAAGAATGCAGCCAAACTGGACTGGCTCCATACTACAAGAAAAATAAGATGCCTGCGGTATGTCTTACTTTCATTCATATACTGTAATCCGTTCCTTTAAATGGTCCTTTGAATTTATCTTTTACCTTTTGAACAGGCCAATGATCCTTTCTAGAAAAGGAAGCCTCAGGAAAAGTCCGGAAAACTGCCACGCCGGAAAACCTTTGCTTCCAAAAAGAGAAAAGAGGTTGGTGGCTCTTGTTCTCATGCTGAGGACGACGATCCGGACTCTGAGGTATGAATTAATCCGGCTTTTAACTTGCTCATTTTTACCCATATATGTATTTAATGATAACTTTCCACAGGAGTTGGCTGAAGGAGATAGGCCGGCTGAAATTGAGGTAACTATCCTTTCTTCCGATTCAGAACCACTTCCCCAAAAAAGTCGTCGGACAGTCCGGAAATATCAATTTTCTCATCCGTATGCTCAATTGGATCCTAATTTTCTTTTGAAGAAACAGCAACACGAAGCTCTTCGCCGGACCACCCGTCACAGCGGCCTTGCAGTAGAAACATCCGGAATATCCCTTACACCGGCTCGGAGACGCCGCTCTGAGGTTATACTCTCTCCAACCCTTCTTCATCCCAAGGCCGGGCTTATACGAAAACCTCTTAAACCGTCTGACCCTGATTATCAGGATACTCCGTTATCTTCTTCCGGCGAATCAACCGCCACACAACTTCCACCCCTCAAAACTGTCCTAGGGTAAGTCTTTTAAATTTATCCGGTTTGTGATTGCACTTTGTCTTACAGTTCTAACTTGTTTCTCTAACTTCCTTCAGCAAGCCAAAGCCTAGTAAAAAAAGCAAAGGCCAACCAACCAACTGCTGAGACTATAGTTGATGATCCGGCGGCTGACCCGGACTCAACTGTCCCTCTGGAAGGCGAACGTACAATTCCACTTGAAGATCCTGCCCCTGCAGATCACACTACTATGCCTGAGAATCCCAATGCTGAGGACGTTCGTGAACCGTCCAGTCCTGCCCGGGCCAATACTCCTCAGACCAATCCGGCTCCGGCCAATCCGGTTCATACTGCAACCCCACCACCAACTACTGCTTCTCCGGATGTGGAGATAACTCATACGGCTTATACCGCTCCCGCTGAGCCCACTGTTTTAGCCAAACATACGGCTAAAGCGGAGAAGGTGTATAAAGAAAAGGGTAAGTGGAGTACCGAACTGTCCAGCTTTGCTGACATGAGTGCCCAGGAGCTCTATTCCGGGTACTTAAACCGGCTCCACACTGGTCGAGATTATGAAGCGGACCTGATTAACATGATGAAGGACAAGTATGAGGTAATCCCTTGCATCTTCTTTTAACTTTCAATGTACTTCTCTCCATATCGTATCAGCCCCCAAGTTCCGGTTTAGCTGTGTTTAGAAGGTGAACCGGTACTTCCTGATTAATCAAATGATCTTACATTAGCCCCCAAGTGCCAGGGGCATAACTCGGTTTATGTGCCTGGGACTTGCTTGACTTTTCCTTTGATACTTCAATTATCCATTAGTCCCCAAGTGTCCAGTAGACAACTTGTTTGTATGCTTGATACTTTGTCTTTGAATCGCTGCTGTTTAACACTTCAATTGGCCATTAGCCCCCAAGTGTCAAGTAGACAACTTGTTTGTGTGCTTGAGACTTTGTCTTTGAATTATTTCCGCTTATTATTTGTTCATCCTTGCAGGCTGATTTAAACCGGAGCGCTGACGAAATCAATGAACTCCGGAGCCGACTTGCTGAAACGGAGGCTGCTGCTTCCAAAGCCAAGAAAGATTTAAAGTTGAGTTTAAAAACTACTGAACAGCTGAAGAAATTCTTTGAAGAAGAGCGGGCCGCCTTTGAGGTTCAGAAAAAAGATCTGGAGAAAAGGGCCAAAGATGCTGAAGAAGCGCTTAATCCGGTTACTGAAGAGTTAACCAGTTTAAAGCGGCACGTAGAGTTGATGACTTCTGCAGTCTTCGGTAAGTATTTAATCTGTATTCCTGCTTTCATCCTTGTGATCTTCCATCTGTACCGGTTTAACTGTGACAATCATATGCAGGGCGCCGTGTCACCCATCTTGGGGATGACTTACGGAAAAAACTTAAGGCATGATATACTTTGGTCGAGCAGCTGTATTCCGGCGCTCAAAGGATCATAAGTGCAACATCATTCAATAAACCGGCCCCCACTACCATCCAAGGCACGTTAGAGAAGCTGTCTGTTTTGCCCGTGCGTTTGGAGGAAGTCAAGAAATCCGCTGCTCGAGCTGGTGCCCTTGTGGCGCTTACCAGAGCGAAAGCATGGGTTCCGGACTTTGATCCGGAAGAGGCTTTTAATGGGTATCCAAATACCAAAGAAGACGGATCATCTTTTACTGCAAAGGATCTCCATGCCTTGACGAAGGAGATGCGTCCTCTCGCCAGCAAACTTGCAGCCGAATCTGATTTATCCAGGTATCATCCTGGGTATGACTTGCAGAACGAGCGGGTGGAGCGGCCGGTTTATGATATCGTCAATCTAATCCCACCAGTGCGCCCTCATACCTTCGCTCCAGATATCGAACCGTCTGAACTCATCAATGACGAGATGTACTTCCGTGCCTTAACGAAAATTGACTGGTGTGTTCCGGACTTCCAGCCGCTTCAAGATGAAGAGGAGACTCCGGATCAAGTTGATGCCCAGCCGTCTCAGCAAGAAGGAGCATAGCTCATAGCTTATTGTTGTAGTTGCAGTCCCGTTTTACCGAACAATCTTTAACCCGTCAGGCTTGCTATGCCTTGTAATAGGATAGCTGAAAACTGTGTTCGTTTGGATCCGGATACTTCTTGCTTTAACATTGCCAATTTCAATTTATTCCAACATGGCGTGACCTGCATATCATCTGTTCCTACATAGACAACACTGAACATATATCCCAACGGTTTTACCGCTGGACCCATTAAATTGTTCTTGCAATATATCAAACAAGCACATACTTACATCAGAAATAACTTTATACCTGCGATCAAGTATGCTTGATATTCTTAATCCGGCGAATTTTGCCTTTTTGAAGGGAGTCTTTTAATAGACTCAACAATAATCCCTGGTCTTATATGAACTGCCGGCTTAAAGCATGCTTGGCTTCTTATTTTGTTTCTGTCTGATGATTGTTCCGGGTTATGATGAACATCGGATTAACCCAAACATTTTACTCATGCTGGTGCTCATGACCCAGACTTTTAACTTTGTAGATGTGTGGTCAATTTCTTGAATTGTCCCACTCCGGATTAAAGAACCATAACACATAAAGATCCGAAATGCAAATTTGCAAATAAAACCGTGTAGTCGAGGCTTTTTACGAGCTGCCAGGCTCAAAACAAGGTTCAGCCAATCAATGGAATGGACTTACCATCCAGAGGGCCGGTCGATGGATGTGGCTGAATCATCCATAGGAACCATAAGAAAATCTTTAGCCAATCACTAGGTGGCTGTCGCCTGTCCAGAGGGCCTCCATGGTTCCATGAAACCATGGGTAAACATAAGCCAATCACTGGATGGTTGTCGCCTGTCCAGAGGGCCTCCATGGCTCCATGAAGCCATGGGTAAACATAAGCCAATCACTGGATGGCTGTTGCCTGTCCAGAGGGCCTCCATGGCTTCATGAAGCCATGGGTAAACATAAGCCAATCACTGGATGGCTGTCGCCTGTCCAGAGGGCCTCCATGGCTCCATGAAGCCATGGGTAAACATAAGCCAATCACTGGATGGATGTCTCCTGTCCAGAGGGCCTCCATGGCTCCATGAAGTCATGGGTAAACATAAGCCAATCACTGGATGGCTGTCGCCTGTTCAGAGGGCCTCCATGGCTCCATGAAGCCATGGGTAAACATAAGCCAATCACTGGATGGCTGTCCCCTGTCCAGAGGGCCTCCATGGCTCCATGAAGCCATGGGTGAATCTTGAACCAATCACTGGATGGATTACCATCCAAAGGGTTTTCATGAAGCGTCCTCTTTGAGCCGGATGTGACCTTACGCTCTTCAGGGAGTTTTATTACTTCTAAGTATATACTCTGCAAAATCAGCTTTAAACCAATCGATATGTTTGAAATATGACATATGATACTATATGTATTGTTGTCCTCATAAGATATTTGTATTGGAAAAAAGGCTGAGCCCCCGGTTTACCGAGGGTGCCGGTTTATTCATTAATCATAATATATACATAGGATACAGTGGAGCTCATGGCTCAGGTATAGTAGGGCCGTAAGAGGGCGAAGTTCCATGGCCTCTTTGTCTCCTCTTCCGATGTCCGTGAGTCCTTGTGTTCTCAAACGTCCACCAGGTAATATGAACCGTTGTGCAGATTCTTGCTGACCACAAAGGGCCCTTCCCAAGGTGGGGATAGCTTATGCATATCTGTTTGGTCCTGGATGAGCCGGAGTACTAAGTCTCCCTCCTGGAATGTTCTGCTCTTAATCCGGCGGCTGTGATATCTGCGCAAGTCTTGTTGATAAATCGCAGACCGTGCGGCTGCTATATCACGCTCTTCATCCAGTCGGTCCAAACTGTCTTGTCTTGCATGTTCATTAGCCGCTTCAACATATGCTGTCACCCTTGGTGAATCATGATGGATATCACTTGGAAGGACCGCTTCAGCACCATACACCATAAAGAAAGGCGTATAACTTGTGGACCGGTTTGGCGTAGTGTTGATACTCCAAAGGACAGATGGTAACTCCTCAACCCAACATCCTGGGGTTCTTTGCAAGGGAGTCATAAGCCGGGGCTTGATACCTCGCAAAATCTCCTGGTTTGCTCCTTCAGCTTGACCATTGGTTTGAGGGTGGGCCACAGAAGATACATCTAGGCGAATATGTTCTCGTTGACAAAATTCTTCCATCTCGCCCTTAGATAAATTGGTGCCGTTGTCTGTGATGATGCTGTGTGGAAAGCCAAACCGAAAAATTACCTTTTTGATGAATTTGACCGCTGTGGCTGCATCACACTTGCTCACAGGTTCTGCTTCAATCCACTTCGTAAACTTATCCACCGCCACAAGTAGATGAGTTTTCTGATCTTGGGATCGCTTAAAAGGTCCAACCATATCAAGCCCCCAAGTCGCAAACGGCCAGGTTATTGGTATCATCCGGAGCTCCTGTGCCGGAACAAGAGCACGTCGCGAAAACTTTTGACAAGCATCACACTTCCGGACTAGATCCGTCGCATCAGCATGATCTGTTAACCAATAGAAACCATGTCGAAAAGCTTTAGCCACCAATGATTTTGAACCGGCATGATGACCACAATCCCCTTCATGGATCTCGCGAAGAATCTCGCAACCTTCCTCAGCTGACACACACCGCTGAAACGCTCCAGAAACGCTGCGATGATGAAGTTCCCCGTTTGCAATTGTCATGGACTTAAAACGCCGGATTATCTGTCGTGCTTCTATTTCATCGTCCGGTAGCTCTCCTCGGCTCAGATATGCCAAATAAGGTAGCGTCCAATCCGGAATAACATGAAGTGCTGCAACTAACTGTGCCTCCGGATCAGGAACAGCTAGGTCTTCCTCGGATGGTACTTGTACTGATGGACTGTGCAGCTCATCCAAAAAAGTATTTGGTGGCACCGGTTTACGTTGAGAACCCAACCGGCTTAAAGCATCAGCCACTTCGTTTCTTCGCCGGTCTATGTGGTCCACTTGATACCCTTTGAAATATCCAGCAACTGCTTCCACTTCTCGTCTGTAAGCCGCCATGAGGGGATCTCTCGAATCCCACTTGCCTGAAACTTGCTGTGCCACCAAATCTGAATCGCCGAAGCATTTAACCCGGCTTAAGTTCATCTCCTTTGCCATCCGCAAGCCATGAAGTAATGCTTCATACTCTGCTGCATTATTAGTACAAGGAAACAATAAACGGAGGACGTAACAAAACTTATCACCTCGCGGGGAAGTCAAAACAACTCCAGCCCCCAAGCCTTCTAACTGCCTTGAACCGTCAAAGTGAATCGTCCAGTATGTAAGATCCGGCTTTACCTCAGGTGTTTGTAATTCTGTCCAATCATTGATGAAATCCACCAATGCCTGAGACTTTATAGCGGTGCGTGGCACATATTTCAACTCATGTGGGCTGAGCTCAATGGCCCACTTTGCCACTCTACCTGTTGCTTCTCTGTTCTGGATGATATCCCCCAATGGTGCTGAGGTAACCACAGTTATTGGATGACCCTGGAAATAGTGCTTCAATTTCCGGTTCGCCATGAACACACCATACACCAGCTTCTGCCAATGTGGGTACCTCTGCTTAGACTCAATGAGTACTTCACTCACGTAATAAATCGGACGCTGAACCGGGTATTCCTTTCCTGCTTCTTTGCGTTCAACCACAATTGCCACACTAACTGCCCGTGCGTTGGCGGCAACATATAACAACAAAGGCTCATTATCAACAGGGGCAGCTAGGACTGGGGGCCTCGCCAGCTGTCGCTTCAAATCCTCAAACGCAGTATTTGCCTCATCACTCCATATAAACCGATCCATCTTTCTCAGCATCTGATAAAGCGGAATCGCCTTCTCCCCCAAACGGCTAATAAACCGGCTCAATGCTGTGATCCGGCCAGCGATACCCTGAACATCATTAATGCAAACCGGCTTTGTTAAAGATGTGATTGCCTTGATTTTCTCCGGATTAGCTTCGATTCCTCTGTTTGACACCAAAAACCCAAGGAGCTTGCCTGCCGGAACACCAAAAGCACACTTCTCCAGATTAAGCATCATCTTATAGGCCCGAAGCTTGTCGAAGGTCTCCTTGAGGTCCTCTATCAGTGTCTCTTCCTTCCTTGACTTCACCACAATATCATCCACATAGGCATGAACATTTCTTCCTATCTGCCCCTTAAGACAGTTCTGAACGCAATGCTGATAAGTTGCTTGGGCACTCTTGAGCCCAAAAGGCATAGATACATAGCAAAAAGCACCAAAAGGAGTTATGAAAGTTGTCTTATCCTGGTCTTTAACTGCCATCTTGATCTGGTGATATCCTGAGTATGCATCAAAAAAACTTAGCCGCTCACATCCCGCTGTAGCATCGATAATCTGATCAATGCGAGGGAGAGCAAAAGGATCGGTTGGACAAGCTTTGTTGAGGTCTGTGTAGTCCACACACATTCTCCACTTTCCATTCTTCTTTAGCACCAGCACCGGATTAGCCAACCACTCTGGGTGAAAAACTTCCACTATGAACCGTGCAGCCAAAAGTCTGGCCACTTCCTCTCTTATAGCCTTGCGCCTCTCTTCGTTGAAGCGGCGCAGGTACTGTTTGACCGGTTTAAACTTCGGATCAATATTAAGACTGTGCTTAGCGAGTTCCCTCGGTATACCTGGCATGTCAGAAGGCTTCCATGCAAAGATATCCCGGTTCTCACGGATGAACTCGATGAGCGCGCTTTCCTATTTGGGATCAAGGTTAGAGCTGATCGTGAACTGTTTGGATGAATCGCCCGGCACGAAATCAACTTGCTTGGTCTCCTCCGCCGATTTAAACTTCAATGCCGGATCATGCTCTGTAGTTGGCTTCTTCAACGGAGTCATGTCTGCCGGATCAACATTATCTTTATAAAACTTCAACTCTTCTGTGGCACATACTGCCTCCGCGTAGGCAGCATCTCCCTCTTCACATTCCACTGCTATCTTGCGACTTCCGTGAACCGTGATCGTGCCTTTGTGACCCGGCATTTTGAGCTGCAGATAAACATAACATGGCCTAGCCATAAACTTGGCATAAACCGTCCTCCCGAATAAAGCGTGATAGGGGCTCCGGATCTTGACAACTTCGAAGGTTATCATCTCTGACCTGGAATCATGCTCATCTCCAAAGATAACTTCTAAGTCAATTTTCCCTACTGGATAAGCGGACTTACCTGGAACCACCCCATGGAACACCGTGTTCGATTGCCTTAGCTTCTTATCCGTTAGGCCCATACGACGGAAGGTCTCATAGTATAAGATATTGATGCTACTACCGCCGTCCATGAGAACCTTGGTGAATTTGTAGCCACCCACCTGTGGTGCTACCACCAAGGCCAAGTGGCCCGGATTATCCACCCGCATCGGGTGATCTTCCCTACTCCAGACGATGGGCTGCTCTGACCAGCACAGGAATTGTGGCGTCGCCGGTTCAACCGCGTGGACGGCCCTCTTTAAAACCTTTTGATCTCGTTTACACAAACTCGTGGTGAACACATGGTATTGCCCACTGCCCAACTCCTTCGGATTACTCTGATATCCGGATTGCGGCTGCTGTTGCTGACGCTGCTGATTACCCTGGTTATTGTGATTACCTTGGCCCTGCTGTTGGCTGCCTTGGTTATTGTAGCCACCCTGACCATGCGGCGGATTACCCTGGTTATTATAACCACCTTGACCATATTGATTATTGGCCCAGCCGTGATAACCATTGCCATTGCCCCGATATCCTGATCCGGAGTTGTTTCCCTGATGACCCGGACCATAGAACCCTGAGCCTGAACCACCATTCGGAGGCCTGTCATTAGAATTTAAGCGGCCCGCTATGGCTTCCATCAAGGGCCTGCATTCTCCTATAGTGTGTTTCGCTGGTCGTCCTCTTGTGCTATGTTTCGGACAAGGCTGATTTAAATCCTGGTCCCAACTAACATTTCCTCCGCCGTTTTGTGGGGGTGGTGTTCCCCTATTGCGTTGGAAACCCTCTTGAACTTGGGTATTGGCCACGAAATCAGAGCCACCCTCCGCCTTTCGCTTGCCCAAGAAGCTTGTTGTAGCCGGATTACCCTGCGCCGGTTTACCGGGTTTGTTAACTTTCCCTGCTTTGTCTCCCTCTGCTTCTGGGTACTTAGTGTTGTCCGAGTCCCCATACTTCACCAGAGCACTCATGAGAGTTCCCATATCATTACAATCTCGTTTAAGCCGTCCCAGTTTTAGCTTTAGAGACTCAAACCGGCAATTGTTCTCTAAAATCACTATTGCCGTACTGGGATTGATACTATTTGAAGAATGCAAGATCTCTGATACTCGCCGCACCCATGCACTTGTAGATTCCTGCTCTCCTTGCACACATGCTGCTAGATCCACTATTGACATCGGCTGCTTGCATGTATCCTTGAAATTTTTGATAAACTGGCGACGTAGCTCTCCCCATGACCCGATGGAATTTTGGGGTAAACGCTTTAGCCAGGTCCGGGCTGTACCTTCAAGCATCATAGTAAAGTACTTTGCACAAGCCGCTTCATCTACATCTAGCATCTCCATGGCCATCTCGTAACTCTCAACCCAAGCTTCAGGAGCCAAATCTGCGGTGTAATTAGGCACCTTACGTGGCCCTTTGAAATCCTTGGGCAGCTTCACGCTCCGTAAAGCGGGGATAAGACACTGTACCCCAAAGGAACTCGTTGTGACTCATGTCTCCACCGTGGTCATGTGAACCGGCGTCGTCTGACGGATTTCCTCCTGGGCTACCGACCTAACCCGGTTTACATCCTGAGCTTGTGCAGCTGCGCCTGCCGGATTATCCTGTCTGTACCGATGCCGCCTGCGTTCACTACTAGACACTTCTGGTTCCTCCCAATGCCTAGTGTAACTCCGGCTGGGACGTGGTGTTGAATGTAACCTCTCCCTGCTATGAGAATATGCTTGCTGTTGTATCAACGCCGTGTCGAGTAGATCCTTGACCCTGCGTGCTTCCAATGCCACCGGAGACGTCCCCTCAATAGGTAAAGCAGCCAAACGTGAAGCAGCTGCAACGATATTGTCCAAAGGATTCGAGTAATGACCCGGAGGGGTAGGAACGTGAGGTGTAGATGTGATTCGTCGATCCTGCTCTACAGTAGGCTGCTGAACCGTCTCGTCCCTTGCTAGGGGTGCCCTCCGGTTTAAAGCTGGATTATTGCTAGTTCCTGCCCCTGGCGTCCTGAACAGATCCGTCGCTTCATAAACCGGCGGTAGACGGGATTGGTACTTCCGACTCCTTACTCCCTGTATAGAGGCCTGCTCCATCCTTAGGTGAAAAGCCTGATCATTCAATTCCGCTTGCCTTATCGCTATCATAGCCTTCTCTACTTTCAGATCATCCCTTGCTTGATCAATCCGGCCCTTTAGCTGAAGGAGCTCTGCATCATGCTGCGCCTTGTCTGCTGGAGCTACCTCTGCCACAGCTTTGGCCGTGAACTCCTCGACTAAGGTGGATAGAACGTCAGTAGGTGAGAGAGCCGGGCCGCTCCCCCTACACCAGCTTCTGCTGTCGCCCCGTTCACCGTGGGTTGCGGCATAAATTGTGAACCGGCCATAAAGACAGCCACCCGGTTTGGCGGGTCAAAGGGGTCCGGAATACTGTCTCCGTCGGACTCACCCTCAGACCGGCCGTCCCGCAACTGATACAAAGATTCCGTCTCTCCGGATGAGGATCCGTCGTCGGAGTAGACAACTGTTTCACCGCCGGATTCCGATCCGTCCTCGGTTTGGACCCCGTGAACTGCTCCAACGAAAACGTGCTTCATGGCGAGCTGAATCCGGGCCGATCTCGCACGCTGAGCCGGCTCGATGATGTTGGAGAAGATGTCCGGCTCAGGTCCCGGTTCACCGATCTTGCCGATGAAGACAAGGATGCCACCGAAGGGAACCCGGTACCCGTATTCGATTGAATCGGCCTCCGGTCCCCAACCCGCGTCGTCGATGTAGATCTGGCCGCGGCGACTCTTGGTCATCCGGCCGGCAACGTAGCCCTTGAGCCCTTCAAAGCTTCCCTTCAAGAAACCATCGTGCGGAGGCCCCACGGTGGGCGCCAACTGTCGTGGAATTAACACGGCAGATGTCCGGTTTAGCGGACTTGATGATGGAACCATCGCATAGGTTAGCTTGAAGGGGTTAAAAGCACACAAAGGACACAGAGGGTTTATACTAGTTCGGCCCCTTCGATGAAGGTAAAAGCCTACGTCTAGTTTGGTTTGGTATTGCTTGGGCGTCGATGAACAGGGAGCGATTTGCTTGCCTGTCTCGACGGGTTGTTTCTTGCTTGTCCCTGAACCGTCGCCGGGTCGTCCCTTTATATAGAGGCGACGCCCGGTCCGGTTTACTAAGTACCGAGGCCGGCTCATACTCGTGTCCGCCTCGATCTCTACTCTTTCTTCCTTATCTCTCAAGTTACATCATCGGACGGTTTACAAACCATAACTCTATACATGGGCCCTAAAACCTCATGGGCCGTAGCCTTTACTAAATATTACAATCATACAAACATATTATAATAAGCCGGCTTACACTAGCCGGTTCATACCTGCTAGTAATATCCCTGACACTCTAGGACACTCAGAACGTGATGCCTAACCGGTTGGAGGAAGCACAGTCCTCAAGTGTAACAAGTCTTCATATCACACAGACAGAAAGACTTCAGTGATGCCTAACACTCTTTGGCTCCGGGTGTTTTGGGCTTTGTCCTTGTAAGGATCTTTTCTCTCAAAGGCTTCAGAGGTGGGTTACTCTCAAACGACAAAAGTCGTGCACTAACTCTGAGCAGCCACCAATTTATGGTGTAGGGGGTGGGCTATTTATAGCCATGAGGCAACCCGACATGATATGTCCGAAATGACCCTTGGTCACTAAGGAACTGACACATGTCCAACGGTCGGATTGAGAACACACGCGGCAACATTACTTGAGCTCCAAGTAAGGCTGACTTATCCAGCTCTGGATAAGATCTGCTCTCATTTGTCTTCGCTTGAAGACATAGGTGTTTTTTGTTGAGCATCACATGAGTCATTCGACTATGTTCACTTGGACCCCACTTAACAGTACGGTGGTTCCTATGACTCAAGAAAGAAAAAGAACTACGAAAGAAACTATGTCTTCATGTTCTATAGACTTTAATGAATGTCTTCACAGGTCATTATCTTCACATGAATGTCTTCACGCACCACCACTATCTTCAATGTCTTCACACATTTTTAGGGGTCAGCTCTGGAAGTTAAACCGAATCTGTGAGGGACTATTACCTATGTTATCCTGCAATTCTCACAAAAATGTTAGTCCCTCAACCACGTTTGTCGTCAATACTCCAAAACCAACTACGGGGCACTAGATGCACTTACAGGGGACAACCCACCTGGGCGCGCTAGGAGGGGAGTGCGCCCTGGTGAGTTGTTCCCACCCAGGTGCCACCCCTCTGGTGGTTCTTGGCTCCAGTAATTTTATTTTATTATATAAAAAATCCTCACAAAGTTTCATTCCAATTTGAGAAATTTTATTTCTGCACAAAAACAGCACCAAGGTAGTTCTGCTGAAAACAGCGTCAGTCCGGGTTAGTTTCATTCAAATCATGCAAATTAGAGTCCAAAACAAGAGGAAAATCGTTAAAAGTAGATACGATAGAGACGTATCAACGTTCATGAGACCGGTTCCACCGACAGACATGCAACTTGGTTTGCATAAAGGTGGTCGGCGGGTGTCTGTTTCTTCTACTTTAGTTTAATCAAATTTGACTACGTCCGGTCCTTAAAGAAGGTTAAAACATCAAACTTGATAAATCACCATTGTGGTTTTTGCCGTAGGTAAGAACGGTTCTTGCTAGAAGCCCGTAGCAGCCACGTAAAACTTGCAACAAAAAAGTAGAGGACGTCTAACTTGTTTTTGCATGGCATGTTGTGATGTGATATGGTTAAGACGTGATGAGATATACATTGTCGTATGAGGTGATCTTGTTTTGTCATATCGACAACCGGCAGGAGCCTTAGGGTTGTCTCTTAATTATTGTATGAGATGCAAACACCATGTAATTGCTTTACTTTATCACTATGAGTTAGCAACAGTTGTAGAAGAAATAGTTGGCAAGACGACCCCGACGCAACAATGGAGATCAAAATGTTGAGCCGGTGACGATGGAGATCATGACGATGCTTTGGAGATGGAGATCAAAAGCACAAGATGATGATGGCCATATCATGTCACATATTTTGATTGCATGTGATGTTTATCCTGTGTGCATCTTATTTTTCTTAGAACAGTGGTAGCATTATAAGATGATACCTTCACTTAATTTCAAGATAAAAATGTTCTCCCTAAAGTATGCACTCTTGCTATAGCTCGTCATTTCGAAGCACCTCGAGATGATCAAGTGTGATAGACTCTACGTTCACATACAATGGGTGTAAGCCAGGTTTACACACGCGGTATACTTGGGTTAAACTTGACGAGCCTAGCATGTACAGACATGGTCTCGGAACACTGGAGGCCAAAAGGTCGAACGTGAGTCATATAGTAGATATGATCAACATAGAGATGTCCACCATTGATAACTACCCCATCTCACGTGATGATCGGACATGGGTTAGTTGATTTGGATTGTGCATCACTTATATAACTTGAGGGATGTTAATTTAAGTGGGAGTTCATTCGTAATTTGATTAATTGAACCTAAATTTATCATGAACTTAGTCAAAATGTCTTTCCATATTATGTTGTAGATCATTGTCTCACTATGTAGCTTCCCTATTTTTGATACGTTCCTGGAGAAAACTAAGTTGAAAGATGATGGTAGCAATAATGTGGACTAGATCCGTGATCTGAGGAATATCCTCATTACTGCACACAAGAATTATGTCCTTATGCACCGCTAGGTGACAGACCTGTTGCAGGAGCTGATGCAGGCATTATGAACGTTTGGCAAGCTCGATCTGATGACTACTTGATAGTTTATTGCGCCATGCTTTAAGGCTTAAAATCAGGGCTCCGAAGACGTTTTGAAACGCCATGGAACATATGAGATGTCCAAGAGCTGAAATTGGTATTTCAGGCTCATGCACGTCTTGAGAGGTATGAGACCTCTGACAAGTACTTTTCCTACAAGATGGAGGAGAATGTCTGGGTACTACAATCGCTTGAATCAAGTGGGAGCTAATCTTCCAGATAAGAAAGTGACTGATAGATTTCTCCAGTCACTATCACTAAGCCACTAGAGCTTCGTGATGAACTATAAATATGCAAGGGATGACGATAATGATTCTCAAAGCTCTTCGTGATGTTGAAATCGATGGAGGTAGAAATCAAGAAAAGGGCATCAAGTGTTGATGGTTAACAAGACCACCTGTTTTAAGAAAAACGGCAAGGGGAAGAAAGGGGCTTCAAGAAGAATGACAAGCAAGTTGCCGCTCCCGAGAAGAAGACCAAAGCTAAACCCAAGCATGAAACCGACTGCTTCTATTGCAAAGGAAATGGTCACAAGAAGCGGAATTGTCCCAAATACTTGGCTGATAAGAAGGATGGCAATGTAAACAAAATTATATTTGATATACATGTTATTGATGTGTACCTTACTAGTGCTTGTAGTAGCCCCTGTGTATTTGATACCGGTTCAGCTGCTAATATTAATAACTCGAAACATGAGTTGCAGAATAAACAGAGACTAGTTAAGGGCGAGGTGACGATGTGTGTAGAAAGTGGTTCCAAGATTGATATGATCATCATCGACACTCCCTCTACCTTCGGGATTAGTGTTGAGCCTAAATAAATGTTATTTGTTGTTTGCGTTGAGCATGAACATGATTAGATCGTGTTTATTGCAATACGGTTATTCATTTAAGTCAGAGAATAATTGTTGTTCTGTTTACATGAATAAAACATTCTATGGTCATACACCCAATGTAAATGGTTTATTGAATCTCGATCGCAGAGATACACATATTCATAATATTTATACCAAAAGATGCAAAGTTGATAATGATAGTGCAACATACTTGTGGCACTGCCGTTTAGGTCATATTGGTGTAAAGCGCATGAAGAAACTCCATGCGAATGGACTTTTGGAATCACTTGATTATGAATCATTTGATACATCCGAACCACGCCTCATGGGCAAGATGACTAAAACTCCGTTCTCCGGAACAACGGAGCGAGCTAATGACTTATTGGAAATAATACATACTGATGTATGCGGTCCGATGAGTGTTGAAGCACGCGGCGGGTATCATTATTTTCTCACCTTTACAGATGATTTAAGTATGTATGGGTATATCTATTTGGTGAAACACAAGTCTGAAACATTTGAAAAGTTCACAGTATTTCAGAGTGAAGTGGAGAATCATCGTAACAAAAAAAATAAAGTTCCTATGATCTCATCGCGGAGGCGAATATTTGAGTTACGAGTTTCGCCTTCATTTATTACAATGTGGAATAGTTTCACAACTCACGCCACCTAGAACACCACAGTGTAATGATGTCTCTTACCGATTTTCCTTTATCAGTTTGGGGTTATGCATTAGAGACAGCCGCATACACATTAAATAGGGCACCGTCTAAATCCATTGAGACGACGCCGTATGAACTATGGTTTGGCAAGAAACCAAAGCTGTCGTTTCTTAAAGTTTGGGGTTGCGACACTTATGTCAAAAGGCTTTAACATATTTCACTTTCTAAACCCAATCTGAAGCTACTACTAGGCATGATATGGACATATAATTTCAACTTCATGATATTCAATTTATTCAACAATTTACTCGTAGGATATAAGTGAAGCACATGAGTAAATGACAAACTACTCCAAAAAGATATAAGTGAAGATCAAGTGAGTAGTTGGTTAGCTATTTGAGGACTCTCTCTTATTTAAAAAAATTCAGATCTAAGTATTTTATTCAAACATCAAGGAAAACAAAATAAAATGGCATTCCAAGAGTAGCACATATCAAGCAAAAACTTAGGCTCAATCGAGACTAACCGATAATTGTTGATGAAGAAAGGTGAGATGCCTACCAGGGCATCCCCGAGATTAGATGCTTGAGATTTCTTGAAATATGATATTGAGATGCCTTGGTAATCCCCAAGCTTGAGCTCTTATGTCTTCTTCATTCCTCTCATATCACGGTTTCCCTAATTCTTAGAAACATCACCCACGCAAAACTCTACAAGAACTCGTAAGATACGTTAGTATAAATCAATGCAAAAACCTTATCATTCTCTACTGTAGAAAATCACTAAAATTATAATTTAACATTGCATACTAAATGCATGTGCATATTTAATACTCCTATCCTCAATAGAATCATTAAACACGCAAACATATGCAACCAATGCTATCATAACAACAATCTGTCTAAATAGAATAGTCCGTAAAGGATGAAACAATATCCATACTTATATAACTCTAAAAATTCTGAAAACTTACCACACTATATATAATTTATCATATCTTATTGTGTCAAAATTTCAAGCTTTTATCACATTTTGACTTTTTTGGGAATTATTTGCAATAGCGATAAACTTTCTGTTTTGAAACAACAACTCATATACTTGCAAACTAAGCATGGTGAAGGCTATCCTTCACACTTTTTTTGAAATAAAAGATGCAAAACATTATTATAAATAACAACAATCAAATATAAAGAAAATAAAATGACGCTCCAAGCAAAACACATATCATGTGACGAATAAAAATATAGCTCCAAGTGAGGTTACCAATAATGTTGAAGACGAAAGTGGGGGTGCCTTCCGGGGCATCCCCAAGATTAGTTGCTTGGGTATTCCTTGAATATTACATTGGGGGTGCCTTGGTAATCCCCAAGCTTAGGGTCTTGCCACTTCTTATTCTCCTCATATCGATAACTCACCCAACACTTGAAAACTTCAATCACACAAAACTTAACGGGACTTCATGATATGTGTTAGTATAATAAAGCAAATCTTTCACTTTGGTACTATCAAAGTCAAGATTCATAATTGTTCTCACACAATGCCTGATGTACCTTATCATTTCCATAATTTATATTACTTAATATAAGCTATGGAAACACTAAAACAAGCAAACTATGCATTGAAAACAGAATCTGTCAAAAACAGAACAGTCTGTAATGATCTAGACAATGACCATACTTATGCAACTCTAATTTTTAATAATAAATACATCGTAGGAAATTTGTATATCAATCATGTGTAAAAATTTCAGAAATTTATCACGTTATAGTAATTTATAGAATTTTCCGCACTGGATGCAAAACTTTTTGTTTTTGCACAGAATCAAGTCAACTATCATCCACACTATCATAAAGGCTTTACTTGGCACTTTATTGAAACAAAAGCTATAAAACATGATTAATAAAGTAGCTTAATCATATAAACACACAAAAACAGTAGGGGTAAATGTTGGGTTGTCTCCCAACAAGCGTTTTTCTTTAATGCCTTGTAGCTAGGCATGATGATCTTCATAATTCTCACATAAAAGTAAAGAATTGAAACATAACGAGAGCATCATGAATCATGTGATAACACATTTAATTCTTATGTGATAACACATTTAATTCTTACCCTCTTACTATGCATAGGGATGTTTTGAGCAAAAAAATTGTGGCAACAATAATCAACTAGCATAGGAAGGCAAAATCAAGCAATACTTCAAACCTTTCAACATAAAGAGAGGAAATTTGATATTATTGAAATGTGTAGAAGCATATGTTCCTCTCTCATAATAATTTTCAATAGCATCATCAATGAATTCAACAATATAGATATCACATAAAGCATTCTTTTCATGATCCACAAGCATATAATTTTTACTACTCTCCACATAAGCAATTCCTTCTCATTCATAACAGTGGGAGAAAACTCAACAAAATAACTATCACGTGATACTTGATTGGCATGATCATATTGAGCATTAAAATCATGATGAAAAGTTTCATGGTTATCATTATTCTTTATAGCATACATGTCATCACAATAATCATCATAGATAGCAATTTTGTTGTCATAGTCAATTGAAACCTCTTCCAAAATAGTGGATTCGTTACCTAAAGTTGACACTCTTCCAAACAAACATTCATCAATATAATCATCATAAATAGGAGGCATGCTTTCATCATCATAAATTTCCCATCAAAACTTGGGGGACTAAAAATATCATCTTCATCAAACATTACCATCCCTGATAACTGATACGTCCAAAACGTATCTATAATTTCTGCTTGCTCCATGCCTCTTTTGTGTGATATTGCTATGATATTTATGCACTTACATACACTTTTGATCATATTTGGACTAACCTATAAACTCAGTGCACCGCAGTGCCAGTTTCTGTTTTCTGTTGTTTTTGTATTTCAGGTTTTCCCATTATGTAAACTGCCAGAAAAAATCCGGGAAAAATATATAAAAAATCAGCGTTCCGGAAGCTTCCATGCGGCCAAAGTAGGGCCGGAGGGGGGCCACCAGGGCTCCAGGCGCCCTGGCCATGCGGCCCCCCTCTAGGCCGCGCCGGGGGGGGGGCGCCTGGGCCCCCCTTAGCTCCCCTGGCGACCCCCTTTGGCATATATTTACACCGCGTCGCAGAAACCCTGATTCCGGACCCCTTTTCTCCAGACGCAATTCCGATCTCCGCCGCCATCGCCATCAAGCTTCGGGGGACCAGAATTCCTGTGCCGGCACCCTCCCGGGACGGGGAAGTGCCCCCGGATTCATCTCCATCGTTGCTTCCTCCCTCCATGATGCGGGAGTAGTTTCTCCTCGGGGCTGAGGTTTCTACCAGTAGCTATGTGGTTATCTCTCTCTCCCATGATGTGATCTTCGTTGTGATCATAGGCTATGTTAATCTAGGGTGATCCCATGATATTTCCCCTTCCTCTATGTATTGGATTGATGTACTCACTTGTCTTTATCTAGTATAATCCCCGAGACCAAGGTGACAGCGGTCTATTGGACATGGATTAGAAAAATATTTTCATGAGTGATTTCCTCTCTTGTGTGTTGATTGAAGATTGAGAGTCTCTTGGTGCTTGTCTTTGACTATCCTTTAGATATGTTGTGGTGATTGTGGGACTCTCTTTGGATGGCCGCGGTGACATTGGGAAATCCTTAGATTGAGAACTACGAACTTTGAGGTGTGCTTTTGTAGCCCTACATAATTCTCGTCCTCTCTTGACCACGAAGGAATGACCTCCGGGTGCGTCTCCATTGCATGTTTTATGGGAAATATCATGTGATTCCATTATGTTAATGTTGTTGGGAGTTGCCACTAGTGAAAGTATGAACCCTAGGCCTTGTTTCCACCATTGCAATACCATTTGTGCTCACGTTAACCACTTGTTTGCTTGCTGCACTTTTTATTACAGATTTATATTACTTTGCTTTGCCACTCCTATCATCCATATTTTACCATCTCTTCGCCGAACTAGTGCACCTATACAACTCCTAGTTGTATTAGGTGTGTTGGGGACACAAGAGACTTCTTGTATCTTAGTTGCAGGGTTGCTTGAGAGAGACCATCTTCAACCTCTACTTCCCTGAGTTCGATAAACCTTAGGTCATCCACTTGAGGGAAATTGCTGATGTCCTACAAACCTCTGCGCTTGGAGGCCCAACATAGTCTACAAGAGTAGAAGCGTGTGTAGACATCAAGCTATTTCTGGCGCCGTTGCCGGGGAAGTGAGTGCTTGAAGGTATATCTTTAGATCTTGCAATTAAATCTTTTTGTTTCTTGTTTTTATTTCACTAGTTATGCTTATGGACAACCTTGCTATTGGATCGTTGCTTGTGGGAAGACGCCCCACACCTGTGGTGGTTGCTCCTCCCCCTACTGAAATTGTGCCCTATAAAATACCAGCTGGTATTATCGATTATGTTTTGGCTAATCGTTATGCAGGAGACAGACATCCCGGTGAACACTTGCTATATTTGTCACAACTATGTTCATTATTTAAGCTTGCAGGTGTATCAAGGGAGTTTGTCATGAGGAAATTGTTCGCCGTATCACTTATAGATAAAGCTTCAAATTGGTATAAGCTTCTCGATAACTCGCACTTGCTTGATTGGCAAGAGCTTATGTCTCTCTTTTATACTAAGTTTTATCCTCTTCATGAAATTCATCGAGACATGAACTATATCTATAACTTTAGGTCTCGTGATGGAGAGAGCGTAGCTCAAGCTTGGGGAGACTGAAAACGTTAATGCTAAAAAGTCCTAACCATGGGCTCCCCAAAGATGCTTATGTGGAGAGTAAGAGTACCTTTTTGCATGTGGATCATGGTAACAATGCTTTATGTGATGCTTATATTGTTGAGTTTATTCGTGATCCCACTGAAAATTATTATGAGAAGGGAACATATGCTTATAGATATTTCAATAATATCAAGTTCCCTCTCTTTATGTTGAAGGTTTTGAAGTTGCACTTGTTTTGTCTTCCTATGCTTATTGCTTTGTGCTTCAATGAATTATTCTATTGCAATATTCCTATGCATAGGAAGCATGTTAGGCTTCAATGTGTTTGGTATTTGCTTCTTGATGCTCTCTTTTGTTCTTCAACTCTTATTCCTACGAGAGCATCATTAAAGTCTTATGCCTAGCTTAAAGGCATAAAAGAAAGCGCTTTTGGGAGGCAGCCCACAATGAATAAAATTTTATTTTTCTTTTGTTGTGTCTTGATGTTGTTACTACAGTAGCATCATCATTGTATCTTTACTTTTCAGCTTTGTGCCAAGTGTAGCCTCTGATTGCAAGAAAGTTCAAAAGTTGTGACGTGCTGTCCAGGAAACACATTCTGTCCTTGGACAGAATAATTCGTATAAAATCACCAGATCATCTTTTTGGTCTGAATTTTTTCGACAGCGTGATTTATACAATTGGCTTTCGGGCGTCTGTTCTGAGTTTTTTGATTTGAGTTGCAGAAGTGCCCCGAAAAAATTATTTACTACCTGCTGGTCTCTTTTTCACAGATTCTGTCCTGTTTTGCCTTTCCTTCGTTTTGCAAACCTTGAGCTTGCTTTTACTTTGCAAAAACCTTTTGGCAATCTTGAGAAACAATAGACCTTCAAGAATATCCATATTTCTAGCAAGGAAACATTATTTTATTATGGGTACTAACTTCGCTAATCAGATTATGATGAGTTATGTATGAAGGGAGTTTTCAAGTGTGCGAGGGAAGATGATAAAAAGATTCATGAGTGTCAAACGCTCAAGCTTGGGAATGCCCCAGTGCACCCCCAAGAAATATTCAAGAAGACTCAAGCGTCTAAGCTTGGGGATGCCCCCGTGCATCCCCTTCTCCATCAACATTATCAGTTCGTCTTTCGTTCCACTATATTTTTATCACTTCATGTGTTATGTGCTATGCTTGGAGCATCTTGCTTTTAGTTTCCTTTTTAGTTTTCTTTAGCTTTGCTTGCTGTTCATAACGAGTTGGGACTCAGCCTTCTTTGTGTGGGAGAGAAACACGCTCCACTTCAACCTAGAGCACAACATAGAATTTTCATGTCTATCTTTGTTGTGTGTGTTCTTTGTCTTTCAATAGCTACTATCATGTTCAGCTCTTAGTTTTCATGCTTTACTTTTTGAAGAGCTTTTGTTTAGTTGGTCGCTGGAACTCTCTTTAGTTATCATGCTTATCTTTTTAAGAGAGTTGGCTTCTGTTGCATTGGTTGATATGTCTATGATAAAAATGCTATGTGCATAATGGTGCTTAGTAGTTCATGTTTTCTTATGGTTAATCTCAAATAGCTAGGGGGTTCTCAATGTGTTATTGGAGTACCAACATGATTTGTTTGCCTATGATGTGGTATGGTTTAGTGATATCTTCCTCCAAGAATTTATTTTGATTGACTTGGCATATGCTCACGCATATTTAAGATTGTAAAGAAAGTCTATCAAGCCTTGATGATCTTTAATTTCTGAGTAGCGATATAACTTCCATGCCCGATTCAATGTTGCTTTGTCGCTCTGCATGATTATGACCGTCATTGCTCTTTTAGTTGGTCGCTCCTAGTCTTTTGCTAACCTTCGCCTGTACTAAGCGGACTGACTGCTTGTGCATCCAAAATCCTTTAAACCAGTTATGCCATATGAGTCCACCATACCTTCCTATACATGGTATTTACCTGCCATTCCTAATGAAGACTTTCATGTACCATCTCGAAATTATTCAAAAAAGTATTTCTCTTTTGTGCCTCTGTTTTAGCTCATGAGAAAGTAGTAGTTAATTCATGATCTTTTTAAGTTGGACAAGCTTCACCCCGGGATTGCATGTCTAATGTGCAAACCCATAATACGAGAAGGAACTGGCATAGAGTGCGCCCGGCTCATTAAAAATTATACAACAAACAAACCCTCCTTCACGCTTTGTTCATGAGAAATCAGAAAACTTTGGCAGTGATAAACAAAGGAGATTAAGAGGATGTGATCGTCCTCATGCGGGAGCCGTTCCTCGAAACTTGTCCAGGTCAAGAAGTAATTGAGTTATCTGCTACCATTTGTTGACGAAATATGCATATTCTAAAAAATAATTATTACCTCTATTTTTAAAACCAAGAGCTCTGGTACATGTTTAGTTTTTGTTTCCGACCACGGGTTTTCAACCTTGCCAACAAAAGCCACGGTTCGAGAGTCTCCACCTTCTTTAAAGCACCAACTATTGAGAGCATGATTGTCATTCTGAGTGTAATGTGCATTGTCCCAAAGTACCATTGTCTTTTGCATGATTATGATATCGTTTATTCTGAAATCATTGTATCTAGTCGTCACTTAAACTTTGGAGGTGCCCCTGCATTTATGTTTTGCTTCACAAAAGGGGGCAAGCGAGATATCACTTTGTCCTATTTGCACACCATGCTCACTACAAATCTATTGAGTATTTCAGTATCATATTGTAAAACTTTCAGTTCTTTGTGATTTTCTCATGAGCCAACTTAATTACTACAAATCCATTGTCTCAGTAAGCACTTGTCATGTGACTGTAAAAAGTCCTTATATGGTTAATAGCATGTCACCACAGAAATTATGCTTGTTATCATTTACCTACTCGAGGACGAGCAGGAATTAAGCTTGGGGATGTTGATACGTCCAAAACGTATCTATAATTTCTGCTTGCTCCATGCCTCTTTTGTGTGATATTGCTATGATATTTATGCACTTCCATACACTTTTGATCATATTTGGACTAACCTATTAACTCAGTGCACCCCAGTGCCAGTTTCTGTTTTCTGCTGTTTTTGTATTTCAGGTTTTCCCATTACGTAAACTGCCAGAAAAATTCCGGGAAAAATATATAAAAAATCAGCGTTCTGGAAGCTTCCATGCGGCCAAAGTAGGGCCGGAGGGGGGCCACCAGGGCTCCAGGCGCCCTGGCCACGCGGACCCCCTCCAGGCCGCGCCGGGGGGGGCACCTGGGCCCCCCTTAGCTCCCCTGGCGACCCCCTTTGGCATATATTTACACCGCGTCGCAGAAACCCTGATTCCGGACCCCTTTTCTCCAGACGCAATTCCGATCTCCGCCGCCATCGCCATTAAGCTTCGGGGGACCAGAATTCCTGTGTCGGCACCCTGCCAGGACGGGGAAGTGCCCCCGGATTCATCTCCATCGACGTTGCTTCCTCCCTCCATGATGCGGGAGTAGTTCCTCCTCGAGGCTGAGGTTTCTACCAGTAGCTATGTGGTTATCTCTCTCTCCCATGATGTGATCTTCGTTGTGATCATAGGCTATGTTAATCTAGGGTGATCCCATGATATTTCCCCTTCCTCTATGTATTGGATTGATGTACTCACTTTGTCTTTATCTAGTATAATCCCCGAGACCAAGGTGACAGCGGTCTATTGGACATGGATTAGAAAAATATTTTCATGAGTGATTTCCTCTCTTGTGTGTTGATTGAAGATTGAGAGTCTCTTGGTGCTTGTCTTTGACTATCCTTTAGATATGTTGTGGTGATTGTGGGACTCTCTTTGGATGGCCGCGGTGACATTGGGAAATCCTTAGATTGAGAACTATGAACTTTGAGGTGTGCTTTTGTAGCCCTACATAATTCTCGTCCTCTCTTGACCACGAAGGAATGACCTCCGGGTGCATCTCCATTGCATGTTTTATGGGAAATATCATGTGATTCGATTATGTTAATGTTGTTGGGAGTTGCCACTAGTGAAAGTATGAACCCTAGGCCTTGTTTCCACCATTGCAATACCATTTGTGCTCACGTTTACCACTTGTTTGCTTGCTGCACTTTTTATTACAGATTTATATTACTTTGCTTTGCCACTCCTATCAACCATATTTTACCATCTCTTCGCCGAACTAGTGCACCTATACAACTCCTAGTTGTATTAGGTGTGTTGGGGACACAATAGACTTCTTGTATCTTAGTTGCAGGGTTTCTTGAGAGAGACCATCTTCAACCTCTACTTCCCTGAGTTCGATAAACCTTAGGTCATCCACTTGAGGGAAATTGCTGCTGTCCTACAAACCTCTGCGCTTGGAGGCCCAACATAGTCTACAAGAGTAGAAGCGTGTGTAGACATCAATAACCCACAAGTGTAGGGGATAATTTGTAGCCTTTTTAGAAAAGTAAGAGTGTCGAACCCAACGAGGAGCTAAAGGTAGAACAAATATTCCCTCCAGTTCTATCGACCGCCGATACAACTCTACGCACACTTAACGTTTGCTTTACCTAGAACAAGAATAAAACTAGAAGTACTTTGCGAGAATAAAACTACAAATAAAATACAAGATAATAAACTTAGTAGTGTAGTAGCAAGATTTTTGTAGCACAAGAGAAAGATTTGTGCCTAGGCAATTGATAACTAGACCGGTAATTATTATTGCAATTTTATACAAGGGAGAGGCATGAGCTAACATACTTTGCGTACTTGGATCATATGCACTTATGATTGGAACTCTAGCAAGCATCCGCAACTACTAAAGATCATTAAGGTAATACCCAACCATAGCATTAAGTATCAAGTCCTCTTTACTCCCATACGCAACAACCCCCTTACTCGGGTATGTGTTTCTGTCGCTCACGCCACCCACTATAAGAGAATCATGAACATATTTCAACACCCTACAGCGGGGATCCATCACATTTGGGCGACACAGACAGCACCATAGGACAACAACATAATAAAATATACAACTCATACCAACCACGATCGTCGATTAGCCCACAGGACAAAAATATATCTACTCAAATTGTTGGGGATCATTGCAGAAATCAAAAAAAGATCTACGCATCACCAAGATCAATCTATGGAGAAACTAGCAAGGAGAAGGGGGAGTGCATATTCATACCCTTGAAGATTGCAAAGTGGAAGCGTTACAAGAACGCGGTTGGTGAAGTCGTACACGCAGCGATTCAGATCATGGTCGATTCCGATCTAAGCGCCGAACAATGGCGCCTCCGCGTTCGACACGCGTGCAGCCCTGAGATGTCTCCTCCTTCTTGATCCAGCAAGGGGGGAGGATAAGTTGAGGGAGAACTCCAGCAGCACGACGGCGTGGTGGTGGAGCAAGCGGGACTCAGGCAGGGCTTCGCCAAGCCTGCGGAGGAGATGGTGTTGGGAGGGGGAGGGTTGCGCCAGGCCAAAGGTGTGGCTGCCCTCCCCCCTCCACTATATATAAGGGCAAGGGAGAGGGGGGCCGGCCCCCTCAGATCCCATCTAAGGGGGGCAGTGGCCAGGGAGGGGAAACTTGCCCCCCAAGCCAAGGGGGGCGCCCCCTTTAGGGCTTCCCCTCAACCCTAGGCACATGGGCCCCAGGGAGGGATGGTGCCCAGCCCACTTAAGGGCTGGTTCCCCTCCACATACAGCTCATAGGGCCCTCCGAGGAAGGTGGACCCTCCCGATGGACCCCCGAAACCCCTTCGGTGGCCCCGATACAATACCGGCATACCCCGAACACTTTCGGTGACCGTATGAGGACTTCCCATATATAAATCTTCACCTCCGTACCATTCCAGAACTCCTCGTGACATCTGGGATCTCATCCGGGACTCTGAATAACCTTCAGTTAACCGCTTACTATTCTCATTACAACTCTAGCATCACTGAACCTTAAGTGTGTAGACCCTACGGGTTCGGGAGACATGTAGACATGACCGAGACATCTCTCTGGTCAATAGCCAACAGCCGGATCTATATACCCATGTTGTCCCCCACATGTTCCACGATTATCTTATCGGATGAACCATGATGTCGAGGATTCAATCAATCCCGTACGCAATTCCCTGTGTCTACCAGTATGGTACTTGCCCGAGATTCGATCGTCGGTATCCCTATACCTTGTTCAATCTCGTTACGGTAAGTCTCTTTACTCGTTCCGTAACACATCATCCCGTGACCAACTCCTTAGTCACATTGAGCTCATTATGATGATGTCTTACTGAGTGGGCCCAGAGATACCTCTCCGTCACACGGAGTGACAAATTCCAGTCTCGATTTGTGCCAACCCAACAGACACTTTCGGGGATACCCGTAGTGTACCTTTATAGCCACCCAGTTACGTTGTGGCGTTTGGCACACCAAAAGCACTCCTATGGTATCTCAGAGTTGCACAATCTCAAGGTCTAAGGAAAAGATACTTGACATTAGAAAAGCTTTAGCAGACGAACTACACGATCTTGTGCTATGCTTAGGATTGGGTCTTGTCCATCACATCATTCTCCTAATGATGTGATCCCGTTATCAACGACATCAAATGTCCATGGTCAGGAAATCGTAACCATCTATTGATCAATGAGCTAGTCAACCAGATGCTCACTAGGGACATGTTGTGGTCTATGTATTCACACATGTATTACGATTTTCGGATAATACAATTATAGCATGAATAATAGACAATTATCATGAACAAGGAAATATAATAATAAACATTTTATTATTGCCTCTAGGGCATATTTCCAACAGTCTCCCACTTAGACTAGAGTCAATAATCTAGTTACATTGTGATGAATCGAACACCCATAGAGTTCTGGTGTTGATCATGTTTTGCTCGTGGAAGAGGTTTAGTCAACGGATCTGCGACATTCAGATACGTATGTACTTTACAAATATCTATGTCTCCATCATGAATATAACCACGAATGGAGTTGAAATGGCGCTTGATGTGCTTGGTCTTCTTGTGAAACCTGGGCTCCTTGGCAATGGCAATAGCTCCAGTGTTGTCACAGAAGAGAGTCATCGGCCTCGACGAGTTTGGAATGACTCCTAGGTCGGTGATGAATTCCTTCATCCAGACTCCTTCCTGTGCTGCTTCGGAAGCAGCTATGTACTCCGCTTCACATGTAGATGCTGCCACGACACTTTGCTTGCAACTGCACCAGGTGACTGCCCCACCATTCAAAATATACATGTATCCGATTTGTGACTTGGAGTCATCCGGATCTGTGTCGAAGCTAGCATCAATGTAACCCATTACGACGAGCTCTTCGTCACCTCCATAAACGAGAAACATATCCTTAGTCCTTTTCAGGTACTTCGGGATGCTCTTGACAGATGTCCAGTGTTCCATTCAGGGATCACTTTGGTACCTCCCCACCAAACTTATGGCAAGGTTCACATCAGGTCTGGTACACAACATGGCATACATAATAGAACCTATGGCTGAGGCATAGGGGATGACACTAATCTTTTCTCTATCTTCTGTCGAGGTCGGGCATCGAGCTGTGTTCAATCTCACACCTTGCAATACGGGCAAGAACCCCTTCTTGGACTGGTCCATATTGAACTTCTTTAATATCTTGTCAAGGTATGTGCTTTGTCAAAAACCAATGAGGTGTCTCGATCTATCTCTATATATCTTGATGCCTAATATGTAAGCAGCTTCTCCAAGGTCCTTTATTGAAACACTTATTCAAGTAGGCCTTTATGCTTTCCAAAAGTTCTATATCATTTCCCATCAAAAACATGTCATCCACATATAATATGAGAAATTCTACAAAGCTCCCACTCACTTTCTTGTAAATACAGGCTTCTCCATAAGTCTGTATGAACCCAAACGCTTTGATCACTTCATCAAAATGATTGTTCCAACTCCGAGATGCTTGCTCCAGCCCATAGATGGATCGCTGGAGTTTGCATACCTTGTCAGCATTCTTAGGATTGACAAAACATTCCGGTTGCATCATATGCAATTCTTCCTTAAGGAAACCATTAAGGAATGCGGTTTTGACGTCCATTTGCCAGATCTCAAAATCATAGAATGTGGCAATTGCTAACATGATTCGGGCGGACTTCAGCATTGCTACGGGAGAGAAAGTCTCATCGTAGTCAATTCCTTGAACTCGTCGATAACCCTTAGCGACAAGTCGAGCCTTATAGATGGTCACATTTCCATCCACATCAGTCTTCTTCTTAAAGATCCACTTGTTTTCTATGGCTTGCCGATCATCGGGCAAGTCCACCAAAGTCCATACTTTGTTATAATACATGAATCCTATCTCGGATTTCATGGCTTCAAGCCATCTGTTGGAATCCAGGCCCGCCATCGTTTCTTCATAGTTCAAAGGTTCACCGTTGTCTAACAACATGATTCTCAGGACAGGGTTATCGTACCACTCTGGTGCGGAACATGTCCTCGTGGACCTACGAAGTTCAGTTACAACTTGATCTAAAGTTTCATGATCATTATCATTAACTTCCTCTCTAGTCGGTGTAGGCACCACAGAAACATCTTCCTATGTCGCGCTACTTTCCGGTTCAAGAGGAGTTACAATCACCTCATCAAGTTTTACTTTCCTCCCACCTACTTCTTTCGAGAGAAACTCTTTCTCCAAAAAGGATCCATTCTTGGCAACAAAGATCTTGCCTTCGGATCTGAGGTAGAAGGTATACCCTATAGTTTCCTTAGGATATCCTATGAAGACACATTTTTCCGATTTGGTTTCGAGCTTTTCAGGTTGAAGTTTCTTGACATAAGCATCGCATCCCCAAACTTTTAGAAACGACAACTCAGGTTTCTTCCCAAACCATAATTCATACGGTGTCGTCTCAACGGATTTAGACGGTGCCCTATTTAAAGTGAATGCGGCAGTCTCTAAAGCATCACCCCAAAATGATAGTGGTAAATCGATAAGAGACATCATAGATCGCACCATATCCAACAGAGTGCGATTACGATGTTCGGACACACCATTACGCTGAGGTGTTCCAGGCGGCGTTAGTTGTGAAACAATTCCACATTTCCTTAGGTTCGTACCAAACTCGTGACTCAAATATTCTCCTCCACGATCTGATCGTAAGAACTTTATTTTCCTGTCACGTTGATTCTCTACCTCATTCTGAAATTCCTTGAACTTTTCAAAGGTCTCAGACTTGTGTTTCATTAGGTAGACATACCCATATCTACTTAAGTCATCAGTGAGGGTGAGAACATAACGATAGCCACCGCGAGCCTCAACGCTCATTGGACCGCACACATCAGTATGTATGATTTCCAATAAGTTGGTTGCTCGCTCTATTGTTCCGGAGAACGGAGTCTTGGTCATCTTACCCATAAGGCATGGTTCACATGTGTCAAATGATTCATAATCAAGAGACTCCAAAAGTCCATCCGCATGGAGTTTCTTCATGTGTTTGACACTAATATGACCAAGGCGGCAGTGCCACAAGTATGTGGCACTATAATTATCAACCTTACATCTTTTGGTATTCACACTATGAATATGTGTAACATTACGTTTGAGATTCAACAAAAATAAACCATTGACCAGCGGGGCATGACCATAAAACATATCTCTCATATATATAGAACAACCATTATTCTCGGATTTAAATGAGTAGCCATCTCGGATTAAACGAGATCCAGATAGAATTGTCATGCTCAAAGATGGTACTAAATAACAATTATTGAGGTTTAAAACTAATCCCGAAGGTAGATGTAGAGGTAGCGTGCCGACGGCGATCACATCGACCTTGGAACCATTCCCGACGCACATCGTCACCTCGTCCTTTGCCAGTCTCCACTTATTCCGCAGCTCCTGCTCGGAGTTACAAATGTGAGCACTGCACGGGTATCAAATACCCAGGAGCTACTACGAGCGCTGGTAAGGTACACGTCAATAACATGTATATCATATATACCTTTGACGTTCCCGGCCTTCTTATCCGCTAAGTACTTGGGGCAGTTCCGCTTCCAGTGACATGTTCCCTTGCAATAAAAGCACCCAATCTCAAGCTTGGGTCCATTCTTTGGCTTCTTCCCGGTAGCTGGCTTACCGGACGCGGCAACTCCCTTGCCGTCCTTCTTGAAGTTCTTTTTACCCTTGCCTTTCTTGAACTTAGTGGTTTATTCACCATCAACACTTGATGTTCCTTTTTGATCTCCACCTCCGCTGATTTCAGCATTGAATGCAACTCGGGAATGGACTTCTCCATCCCTTGCATATTGTAGTTCATCACAAAGCTCTTGTAGCTAGGTGGGAGCGACTGGAGAATTCTGCCAATGACCGAGTCATCTGGAAGGTTAACTCCCAGCTGAGACAAGCGGTTGTGCAACCCAGACATTTTGAGTATATGCTTGCTGACAGAACTGTTTTCCTCCATCTTACAGCTGTAGAACTTGCCGGAGACTTCATATCTCTCGACCCGGGCATGAGCTTGGAAAACCATTTTCAGCTCTTGGAACATCTCATATGCTCTGTGTTGCTCAAAACGCTTTTGGAGCCCTAATTCTAAGCTGTAAAGCATATCGCACTGAACCAGGGAGTAATCATCACTACGCGACTGCCAGGCGTTCATAATGTCTTGAGTTGCTGGGAAAATGGGTGCATCACCTAGCGGTGCTTCAAGGGCATATGCTTTCTTGGCAGCTATGAGGATGATCCTCATGTTACAGACCCAATCGGTATAGTTGCTACCATCGTCTTTCAGCTTGGTTTTATCTAGGAACACGTTGAAGTTGAGGGCAACATTAGCGTGGGCCATTTGATCTACAAGACATATTGTAAAGATATTCAGACTATGTTCATGACAATTAAGTTCATCTAATCAAATTATTTAATGAACTCCCACTCAGATAGACATCCCTCTAGTCATCTAAGTGTTACATGACCCGAATCAACTAGGCCGTGTCCGATCATCACGTGAGATGGACTAGTCATCAATGGTGAACATCTCCATGTTGATCGTATCTTCTATACGACTCATGTTCGACCTTTCGGTCTTCCGTGTTCTGAGGTCATGTCTGTACATGCTAGGCTCGTCAAGTCAACCTAAGTGTATTGTGTGTGTAAATCTGGCTTACACCCATTGTATGCGAACGTTAGAGCCTATCACACCCGATCATCACCTGGTGCTTCGCAACAATGAACTTTAGCAATGGTGCACAGTTAGGGGGAAAACAATTCTTGAAATTTTAGTGAGAGATCATCTTATTGAGCTACCGTCGTTCTAAGTAAATAAGATGTAAAACATGATAAACATCACATGCAATCAAATAGTGACATGATATGGCCAATATCATTTTGCTCCTTTGATCTCCATCTTCGGGGCTCAATGATCATCATCATCATCGGCATGACACCATGATCTCCATCATCGTGTCTTCATGAAGTTGTCTCGCCAACTGTTACTTCTACTAATATGGCTAACGGTTAGCAATAAAGTAAAGTAATTACATGGCGTTTTCATTGACACGCAAGTCATACAATAAATTAAGACAACTCCTATGGCTCCTGTCGGTTGTCATACTTATCGACATGCAAGTCATGATTCCTGTTACAAGAACATGATCAATCTCATAAATCACATATATCATTCATCACATCCCTTTTGGCCATATCACATCACACGGCATATGCTGCAAGAACAAGTTAGACGTCCTCTAATTATTGTTGCAAGTTTTGACGTGGCTACTATAGGTTTCTAGCAAGAACGTTTCGTACCTACGCCAAAACCACAACGTGATATGCCAATTTCTATTTACCCTTCATGTCAGGGATATAACTATTAGGTATAAACCGCCCAAGAAGGGGCCCGTTTATGCCCATAAGGATTACTTTTACTGAAGCCCAGCGAGGCATGGAGCATGGCGCTTTATTATAAAAGACTAGAGATCCAGGGCCCATAAGTGTAAACCGCCATACGGCGTGTAGCTTGTATTGTAAGATAGGAAAGATAGAGATCGAGCCGGGCACGTTTATGAGCCGGCCTCGGGATTCTGTAAACCGGACCGGGCGTCATCCTGTGTATATAAAGGGACGACCCGGCGACGTTTCAGGGGAGAGGACAACAATTCGAGACACAGGCAAAGCGGATTCGCTCCCTGGTCATCGAAACCCTAGCAATACCACACCAACTAGACGTAGGCTTTTACCTTCATCAAAGGGGCCGAACTAGTATAAAAACCCTTGCGTCCTTGTCCGCTTTAACCCCTTTAAGCTAACCCATAGCGATGGCTCCACGACTAAGTCCTTTTGCTAGGACATCTGCCGTGACAAAACCACGACAGTTGGCGCCTACCGTGGGGCTATCACGCGATGGTTTCGAGTTCTTGAAGGGCAGCTTTGAAGGACTCAAGGGCTACGCAGTGGGCCAGATGACTAAGAGTCATCGTGGCAAGATCTACATCGACGACGCAATCTGGGGTCCCGAGGCTGATTCAATCGAGTACAGGTATCGGGTACCCTTTGGTGGCATCCACGTTTTCATTGGCAAGATCGCTGAACCGGGCCCTGAGCTGGACATCTACTCCAACATCGTCGAGTCGGCTCAACGTGTGAAACTTGCCCAGATTCGGCCCACCATGAAGCGTGTCTTTGTGGGAGCGGTTCATGGAGCGCAAGCTGAGGATGGATCAGAATCTGGTGGCGAGACTGTCGTTTATTCCAGCGACAAGTCATCCACTGGAGAAACCGAGTCTTTATATATGTTGCAGGATGGCCGGTCTGGGGGTTGTTCCGATGGTGACAGTATTCCGGACACCCTTGATCCGCCGAGCCGGGTCGCAGTCTTCATGGTCGGATCACAATCTGTGCAACAATCTTCAACTGCGGCAGCGTTAACATCCGACCTGGCAGCGGTGGTAGCAGCTGGGGCAAGAGGCCCTGTTCAGCCATCGGCTCAAGTTCTGACCGCTTTAGTTGACACTTTGACAGCGCTGCTAACCGCGTAGGTCGGCCAGGCCGAGAAAGTACAACACGACGCGGAAGTTGCTAAGGTGGGGGGCCAAATAGATCAAGCTAAGTTGGACCTGGCAGCTGAGATTACTACGATGATCGCAAGGCAGGCCGAGTTAGATGCTCAGGCTTATCGGCTCCTGTTGGATCAGACTACATCAAATGACGTAGTGAGGAGAAGGCGCCAGTCTCGCCTACCGCCGGTTTACGAAGCAAGGAACCTCTTCAGTACGCCAGGAGCGGGAACCAGCAACCAGCCGGGGGTAAACCGGGGAGAGGTGCCTGGCACAGGGGCATCGGTCCAGCCACAGGTCACGGATCCAGCCCGTCAGGTCGTTCCATCATAGCATGCGCCAACGCCTCCTGGTCACTACTCCAACCCTTTGGATAACATAGTTGTGGCCGCTTCACGATTGGCAGCCCTTCCCATTGAAGGGGGATCCCCTATAGCAGTGGAGGCGTGGCGAGCTAGGGAGTTCCTGGAGACAGCTTTAACTCAACAGCAGGCTTACTCTCACAGCCGTGAGAGGATTCATTCTACTCCCTGCCCAAGCCGGAGTTACAGCATGCATATGGAGGAACCGGCTGTATCAAGTAGCGCACGGAATCGTAACCCGCCGCGGAAAGATAACCCGACGGGTGGAGGTACAAATGCTCAAGAGGTGGTGAATCAAGGCAAACAGCGCCGCGAGGCCGAATTAGCAGCGCAATACGAAGCCCGTCAGCCGACGCCAGTTTGTCCGTCTACCATAGTTGAGCCAGGGGTTACTTCCAGCTCCTTGGGAGTGCCATGTCTCACCCCCACTTTACGCAATGTGCAGCTGCCTAAAGACTTCAAAGGACCGCGCAAAGTACCCAACTACACTACAGATCTATCCCTAGAGACATGGGTCGAAAGCTACGAGATGGCAATGGAGATGCTGGACGTAGGACGACGCGGCATGTGCTAAATACTTCACCATGATGTTAGAGGGCACAACTCGCACTTGGTTAAAAAGATTACCACCCAATTCCATCGGATCATGGGCCGTGTTGCGCCGCCGGTTTATCAATAATTTCAAGGACACGTGCAAGAAGCCCATGTCCATCGTAGATTTGGATGCCTGCGTTCAAGGGTAGAATGAATCGACGAGTCATTGGGTGCGTCGGGTGTCAGAGATCCTGCATTCTTCCAATCGCATCAACCCGGACGCAGCGGTTATAATGTTGGAAGGCAATTGCCGGTTCAAGCCTCTGAAGCTGAAGTTGGGACGGCTCAAACGTAATTGCGATGACATGGGAACGCTTATGGGCGCTCTAGTGAAGTATGCAAATTCAGATAGTACCAAGTATCCGGAGTCTGATGACGAGAAGTCAGGGAAAGGAAAGAAGAACAGTAAAGCGCCACAGTATAATCCGGCGAATCAGGGATACAGTGGTAAGCGCAAGGCAGATAGCAGTTCAGATTTTGTGGCTAACACTAGTGCACAGGATGATGGCCAGCGTCGCAAGGGTAGACCGCCACCATGGGGCGGAGGCTCAAACATTAATCTAGAGCGCCAGATGAATGTGCCTTGCCCTAAGCAGGGCATGAAGGAAAAGCCAGCTACGCACCTCTGGAAGGACTGCTTTATTATGAGGGAGTTCAGAAACTGGTTCCAATACGATCATGGATCGTCCGGTGGTTCAGGCCCTGGCTTCCACGGGCCGGGTTATCAAGGTGGTGGTTCTGGTCCAGGATTCCAAGCTAATCAGGGCGGCCACGGCAATCAAAATGGGCATAGCCAACAGAACGGCCAGGGCGGTTACAGTAATCAGAGCAATCATCAGCAACAACAACAATAAGGCTATCAGAGCAACCCGAAGCAGCTGAGTAGCGGGCAATATCACGTCTTCACCACAAGCTTATGTAAACATGATCAGAAGGTTTATAAGAGGGCAGTGCATTCTGTTGAACCGACGGTGCCTCGTTATTTACGCTGGTCGGAACAGCCCATTGTATGGAGTCGAGAGGATCATCCGCCCCGGGTTGATAATCCGGGTCAGCTGGCTCTGGTGGTGGCACCTCATGTTGGGGGTTATAAGTTCACCAAGGTACTCATGGACGGAGGAAGCAGCATCAATATCTTGTATTATGAGACCTTTCGTCGCATGGGGTTGACAGATAAGAAGCTCAAGCAGTCCAACACTGTTTTCCACGGCGTAGTGCCTGGTAAATCAGCGTACCCGGTAGGTAAGATAGACCTGCAGGTCACCTTTGGAGATGAGCATGACTCGAGGTCGAAAACTTTGACCTTTGAAGTGGTAAAAATCAAGAGCCCGTATCACGCCTTGTTTGGGCAGTCGGTTTATGCTAAGTTCATGGCGAGGCCTTGTTACGTTTATCTGAGGCTCAAGATGCTAGGTCATAAAGGGACCATTACGGTCCATGGGAGCTGTAAGATTGCTTTGGAGTGCGAGGAAGGTGATGCAGCCTATGCTGAGGCGGTTTGTTCAACCGAGGGTTGAAATTTTACAAGGATAATGTTGATCCGGCAGACATGTCTCCGTTGAAGAAGCCGACTATAGAGCATGATCCGGCCTTGAAGTTCAAATCAGCTGATGAGACCAAGCAGGTTGACTTTGTTCCTGGCGATTCATCCAAGTAGTTTACCATCAGTGCTAACTTGGTTCCGAAATAGGAAAGCGCGCTCATCGAGTTCATCTGTGAGAATCGGGACATCTTCGCATCGAAACCTTGTGACATGCCAGGTGTACCGAGGGGACTCGTTGAGCACACTCTTAATGTTGATCGCAAGTTCAAACCGGTTAAACAGATTCTCTGGTGCTTCAATGAAGAGAGGCGCAAGGCTATTGGTGAAGAGGTGGCCAGGCTCTTGGCGGCAGGTTTTATAGTTGAGGTATTTCATCCTGAGTGGTTGGCTAATCCGGTGTTGGTGCTTAAAAGAATGACACTTGGCGAATGTGTGTTGATTACACAAATCTGAACAAGGCTTGCCCAGCTGATCCTTTTGCCCTCCCCTGTATTGATCAAATCATTGATGCTACGGCGGGTTGTGAGCACTTAAGTTTTTTGGATGCATATCCCGATTATCATCATATCAAGATGGCAGTTAAGGACCAGGAGAAAACAGCCTTTATAACTCCCTTTGGAGCCTTCTTCTATGTATCCATGCCTTATGGGCTCAAGAGTGCCCAGGCGACCTATCAGCATTGTGTGCAGAATTTTCTTCATAAGCAGATTGGGCGGAACGTTCATGCATATGTGGATGACATTGTAGTAAAATCCAGGAAGGAAGAGACGTTGATAGCTGACTTAAAGGAAACTTTTGATAACCTTCGGGTTTATAAGATGATGCTTAATCTGGCCAAGTGCGTTTTTGGTGTACCAGCAGGCAAGCTCCTTGGGTTCTTGGTGTCAAACAGGGGAATTGAACTTAATCCGGAGAAGATCAAGGCTATTACTTCCTTGGCTAAATCGGCGTGCATTAACGGTGTCCAGCGCTTGGCAGGCCGCATTACGGCACTTAGCCGGTTTATCAGCTGTTTGGGAGAGAAGGCCATCCCGCTTTATCAGATGATGAAAAAGACAAACCACTTTGTCTGGAGTGCTGCTGCTGATGCTGCGTTCGAAGACTTGAAGAAGCAGTTCGCAGAGCCGCCGATCCTTGCTGCACCAGTTGATAATGAGTCGTTGCTGTTATACGTGGCTGCTAATGCCCGAGCTATAAGCGTTGCCATTGTAGGAGAGCGCAAAGAGGCAGGAAAGGAATATCCGGTTCAAAGGCCGGTTTACTATATCAGCGAGGTGCTTATTGAGTCGAAGCAGAGATACCCGCATTGGCAGAAATAGGTATATGGAGTCTTCATGGCAAACCGGAAGCTTAAGCAGTACTTTCAGGGCCATCCAATCACTGTGGTCAGTTCTGCCCCTCTAGGAGATATAATCCAAAACAAAGAAGCAACTGGTCGGGTTGCCAAGTGGGCCATTGAACTTAGTCCTCATGGGCTAAAATATGTGCCTCGCACTGCAATAAAATCTCAAGCACTGGTGGACTTCATCAACGATTGGACAGAGTTGCAAGCACCGGAGGAAAAACCGGATCACACGTACTGGACTATTCACTTTGATGGATCCACGCAATTGGAGGGCTCGGGGGCTGGAGTCGTATTAACTTCCCCACGAGGTGATAAGTTCTGTTATGTCCTTCGTTTAATGTTCCCTTGTACTAACAATGCAGCTGAGTATGAAGCTCTCCTCCATGGTTTGCGAATGGCTAAGGAGATGGAATTAAGCCGGGTTAAATGTTTCGGTGATTCGGACCTGGTGGCACAACAAGTATCTGGTACTTGGGACTCCAAGGACCCACTTATGGCGGCGTATCGTCGAGAGGTGGACGTTGTCGCTAGGCACTTCAAGGGTTATCAGGTGGACCATGTGGACCGGCGAAAGAATGAAGTGACCGACGCATTAAGTCGTCTGGGTTCCCAGCGTAAACCGGTTCCACCTAATGTCTTCCTTGACATATTGCATAATCCATCGATGAGATTACCTTCAGAAGAGGATTTGGCTGTTCCTGATCCGGGGGCTCAATTGGTGGCGGCGCTTCATGCTACTCCGGATTGGATAGTTCTGTATCTGGTGTACATGAACCGAGGTGAGTTACCACAGGATGAATTCTTGGCTAGACAGATAGTCCGGCGGTCCAAATCAATGACTATTGTCAATGGAGAACTGCATCATTGCAGTGTATCCGGGGTGTTTCAACGTTGCGTGTCACCAGAGGAGGGCTGTGAGATTCTTCGAGAGATACATGAAGGAGATTGTGGTCACCATGTCGGTTCAAAATCTTTGGTAGCTAAAGCTTTTCGTCATGGGTTCTATTGGCCGACGGCTCATGCTGATGCAGAGAACCTGGTCAAAAAGTGTGATGCGTGCCAGAAGTTCTCACGGCGTGCTCATATACCGGCTCAAGAATTGAGGATGATTCCAATTACTTGGCCGTTTGCGGCTTGGGGGCTAGACATGGTTGGGCCCTTTAAGAGATCTCCAGGTAAGAAGACCCACCTTCTGGTGGCGGTGGATAAGTTTACTAAGTGGGTCGAGGCGGAGCCAGTCAGCAAGTGTGATGCAGCGACGGCGGTTCAATTCATCAAGAAGGTGATTTTCCGGTTTGGCTTTCCACACAGTATTATAACTGATAATGGTACCAATTTGTCCAAGGGGGCTATGGAAGAATTTTGTCAATGAGAGCACATCCGGCTTGATGTATCTTCAGTGGCTCACCCCCAGTCCAATGGTCAAGCTGAGAGAGCCAATCAAGAGATCTTGAGAGGCATCAAGCCCTGGCTCATGGTCCCTTTGCAGAGGACGGTGGGTTGTTGGGTGGAGGAATTGCCCTCTGTGTTATGGAGCATCAACACCACACCCAACAGGTCCACGGGTTACACGCCTTTTTTCATGGTATATGGAGCTGAAGCGGTTCTCCCTAGTGACATCCGTCATGATTCGCCTCGGGTGGCGGCTTACATTGAAGCTGATAACGAGAAGGCGTGGCAAGACGCGTTGGACCGGCTGGATGAGGAACGTGACATTGCAGCGGCTCGATCGGTGATTTATCAGTAGGATCTGCGTTGGTACCACAGTCGCCGAGTTAAAACCAGAACGTTTCAGGAAGGCGATCTAGTGCTTCGGCTCATCCAAGACCAGACAGATATGCACAACCTATCCCCGTCTTGGGAAGGACCCTTTGTGGTCAGCAAGAATCTACACAATGGGTCATACTACCTTGTCGACGTTCGAGAACACAAGGATTCACGCACCGCGGAGGAGACCCGACGGCCCTGGAACATCGCTCATCTTCGGCCTTACTACACCTGAGCCATAGGCTCCGCTTTATGTACATATATTCGCAATGTATATATTATGATCAATATAATAAACTGGCATCCCCGTTAAAGCGGGGTATCTGCTTCTTTTTTATAAGAGTTTGTCACATGGGGGTAGACCTGGACAAACCTCGGGCCGGGCCGGGCTTCGGGCTGGGCCTACCAAAGCCCAGTGCAAAAAACCCAGGCCCAAGCCCGGCCCGGCCCGACCGTCGGGCCTAAAAATCGGGCCCGAGCCCGGCCCGAACATGCAAAAGCCCGACGGGCCTCGGGCCTCGGGCCGGGCCCCTTCGCTAATGTGCAAAAATGACGGGCCCGGGCTTGAAATCTAGGCCGGAGCCCGGCCCGTGGACAAGGTCGGGCCGGGCCGGGTCGGGCTTTTTCGTGCCGGGCCGGGTCGGGCCGACCGGGCCGGGCTGCCCATGGCCAGGTCTACATGGGGGCTTATGTGTGTAAAGACGGAGTTCCTATGGCCCTCTTAGACCGGCTATCAAGCCAATATCATCATAAGAGCACAGCTATGGTTACTTCGGTAATCCGGCTATCAAGCCAACATGATGGTAAGGGGCAAAAGAGAGTTTGATGCATAGCACAACTCAAACATAGGCACCCGATGAGCACAACTCACAATGTTACTTGGGGGCTCCTGTCGCACAGCGGCAACGAGCTTTTTAGGCCCTTGTAATAGGCTATCAAGCCACGGCTTGGAAGCCTGGTGTATACACCTAAAACCCCGGGTTAACCTGCCTGCATCAAGTAAGTCACTCCGCCCAGGTAAACCTGGTATGACCCGTCAAACGATTGACAAGTCAATCTTATAATAGACCCTGAACTTGTCAATGTTAAAACAACGATTGGTAAAGGATTGAGGACCATCTTAACAGGCTTTGTGAAATGGTTCAACTCAGTGGCCTGGCAGCCCATGAAAAGCCTCGAATTTGGAGCCTGGTGATACGTCCAAAACGTATCTATAATTTATGCTTGCTCCATGCTTCTTTTGTGTGATATTGCTATGATATTGATGCACTTCCATACACTTTTGATCATATTTGGACTAACCTATTAACTCAGTGCACCACAGTGCCAAGTCCTGTTTTCTGCTGTTTTTCTATTTCAGGTTTCCCCCATATTAGAAGTGCTCCAAAAATTCCAGGAAAAATACAGGAAAAATCAGCGTACAGGAAGCTTCGCGAAGAACCAAAGATGGGCCAGAGGGGAGCCAGGGGAGGCCCAGGCAGCCACCTGGCAAGGCCCCACCCCTGGCCGCGCCAGGGGGGCGCCTGGGGCCCCTGCTCCGCCTCTGGCTGCCCCCCTTCGCAGATATATCCCTCTCGTCCCGAAACCCTCGAGGACAGAACCCTTTTTCGCGATCTCGCCTCTGTTCCGCCGCCGCAGCGCTTCCAAGATCAGGAGCATCAGGAGAACTCTTCCCGGCACCCTGCCGGAGGGGAGAACCACCACCGGGAGCTTCTCCACCACCATGGACGCTTCCCGGATGAGTCGTGAGTAGTCCACCTTGGACCATGGGTCCATGATCAGTAGCTATGTGATGTTCTCCTCCCCTCTTTGCTCTTCATGGTTTAGACCTCGTGATATGTCCTACATGATCGAGGCACATATGTAATCTTTCTGCTGTTGCTTTGCTGAGTTTGCTGGGATCTGATGGATTATGAGACTATGTTCAGATTGTGTTTGAGTAATATATTTGATTCACCTCTTTTATATCTTTGTTCTTGAGTAATTCTTGCATGTTCTCCGTTGCTGTTTATTGCTTTGGCCAAGTAGTAGGTAGTAACTCCAAGAGGGAGCGTTATGCTTGATTGTGGGTTCATGCCCCCTAATGACTAGCTTGAGTGACAGAAACATGAGTCTAGGGGATGTGATGTTGCCACAAGGGAGAAAACAACGGTGATTGTACTTGCGGGTGCAAGGATTGTTTACTTTACGCAAAGTTCTTTTAATGCAGTTGTCTGTTGCTTTGAGTTTACACTTTGGGTGGGATTCGCAACTTAATACCAGCGAGATGTTCTGGATAGATATCTCAAGGTGGATGATTAGTAGTAGATGCAGATGGATTTCGGTCTACTTGCCTTGGCGTACCGCCCATGCTTTTGAGCCTCTACCTTTCTTTGCAGCATAGTTAGCATTGGTTTACGCACATAATCCTGTCAATTGCCCAGCTGTAATTTGTTTACCTCGCTTTGCTGTTTTATCTTCTTTTGGGAGAGAGACATCACTAGTGAACATCATGGGACCCCGGTCCATATTACCACCGCTGATCACACCTTCTATTTACTTCCTGTTTTTATTTCCTAGTTGCAGTCATAGCTATCATTATTATCTCTTGTGTTATCCTTTGTAAACAACAAGGCCGGAGGGATTGACAACCTCTCTGTACTCGTTGGGAGCAAAGTTATCTGTATCTGTGTGCAGGTCCCGTCAACCGCTAAGTTTCTGGCGCCGTTGACACCTACTTGTCGACCCTCGGAGTCTCACGGGATTCGATCCTTGGTATCTTTGCCAAGGGAAATTTGCCGCTACACTACATCTCAACCTTCCACTTGGGGTAACCAACGAGGGGCGAGAAGCCATCAAGAAAGTTTCTGGCGCCGTTGCCGGGGACTCCACTCTTCAAGATAGGGGAGTTGCACGCTATCTTTTATCTTTGCTTTTTAGTCTTGTTAGTTTACCTTTCAGTTTTTGCTTTAGTGTCCCTTACCAAAAATCACAAAAATAGTTATCTTGCTTGCTGCTGCTATGGGTTCCAACGAGAACACCAAGTTGTGTGACTTCACTAGTCATAACAACAATGACTTTATCTGCACGCCTATTGCTACACCTGCCACTTCAGCACCTTCTTATGAGATTAAACCTGCTTTACTAAACCTAGTTATGAAAGATCAATTCTCCGGTGCTGGAGATGATGCTGCTTTGCACTTAAATAATTTTGTTGAGCTCTGTGATATGCAAAAGTACAAAGAAGTAGATGGTGATATTGTTAAGCTTAAGCTTTTTCCTTTCTCCTTGAGAGGAGGAGCTAAAATCTGGTTTCAAACCTTGCCTAGGAATAGTATAGATTCTTGGGACAAGTGCAAGGATGCCTTTATTGGGAAGTACTATCCCCCTGCTAAAATTATCCAACTAAGGAGTAACATAATGAATTTTAAACAATTGGATAATGAACACGTTGCCCAAGCTTGGGAACGCATGAAATCTCTTGTCAAGAACTGCCCTACTCATGGTTTGACTGCTTGGATGGTTATCCAAACTTTTTATGCAGGCTTGAACTTTACCTCGCGGAACTTGTTAGATTCGTCCGCGAGAGGAACCTTTATGTCAACTACACTTGGTGCTGCCACGAAGCTTCTCGACGAGATGATGACCAAGTGTTCCCAATGGCACACCGAACGCGCTCCAACAGGTAGGAAGGTAAACTCTGTCGAGGAGATTTCCTCCCTAAATGAAAAAATTGACTTGATCATGTCTCTACTTTCCAAGCAATCTTCTATTAATCCTCATGATGTTCCTTTAAATTCTTTGATTGCTCAAGATCAAGTAGATGTGAACTTTATCTCTAGAAACAACTTCAATAACAATGCTTATAGGAGTAATTTTGGTAGCAACCCTAGACCGTTCCCCTCTAATTCCTATGGGAACAACAATACTTATCCTAGAACCAAGAACTCCACTTCTGAACTAGAGATTATACTTAAAGACTTCATCACTACCCAAAAGGCCTTCAATAAGAGTGTAGAAGAAAAACTAGACAAACTAGATAATCTCTCTTCAAAGGTAGATAATTTAGCCCATGAGGTAGAGTTGCTTAAAATTAGAACTTCTCCTCTTGAGGAGAGGAAGACCACTCCTATGAATGCTATTCACGTGCAAATTAATGAAAACATTAGGATGATGGCTAAACTTAAAAAGAGATGGGCTAGAGAAAAGGAGGAAGAAGATAGAATTAAGAGCCTTCCTACCCACCACACTGTTGCTACTATTCAAGTTGTTGAGGATATCCAAACTCTTAGCACCCAATGCACTCCTAGTCCCATTGGACCTATTAATGGTGATGCTATGACCTCAACCGTAGAAGAAGAAACTCCTATGACCATAGAAGCCTTCATACCTAGAAAGCTAGAAGATAGTTGGGATCCTATGATTAAAATTAAGTTGAATAACTTCTCTTGCTATGATTTATGTGATGTTGGATACCTCCGTTATGCCCAAAAGAATGTATGATATGTTTGAATTGAAACCTTTTGATCCTTGTTCTTTTGGTGTTCGTCTTGTTGATTCTTCTGTAAAGAAACCTTTGGGGAAGATCGACGATGTTCTTATCATTGTCAATGACAATTATGTTCCCGTTGATTTTACTATTATGGATATTGTATGTAAACCTTCATGTCCAATTATTTTGGGACGTCCTTTTCTTCGCACCGTTGGTGCTATCATTGACATGAAAGAGGGGAATATAAAATTCCAATTCCCTCTCAAGAAAGGGATGGACCACTTCCCTAGAAAGAAGATTAAGTTGCCTTTTGAGTCTGTTACACGGGCTAGCTATTCTCTTACTCTTGATAAAACTTGATCTTCTCTTTTTGCATCATGCCTAGCTTAAAGGCATAAAAGAAAGCGCTTTTGGGAGGCAGCCCACAACGAATTAGGTTTTATTTTGCTTTTGTTGTGTCTTGATGTTTGTTACTACAGTAGCATCATCATTGTATCTTTTCTTTTCAGCTTTGTGCCAAGTTTAGCCTCCGATTGCAAGAAAGTTCAAAAGTTGTGACGTGCTGTCCAGAAAACAGATTCTGTCCTTGGACAGAAAAAATCGAATAAAATCACCAGATCATCTTTTTGATCTGAATTTTTTTTGACTGCGTGCTCTATACAATTGGCTTTCGAGCTTCTTTTCTGAGTTTTTTGATTTGAGTTGCAGAAGTGCCCCGAAAAAATTATTTACTACCTGCTGGTCTGTTTTTCACAGATTCTGTCCTGTTTTGCCTTTTCTTCGTTTTGCAAACCTTGAGCTTGCTTTTTCTTTGCAAAAACCTTTTGGCAATCTTGAGAAACAGTAGCTCTTCAAGATTATTTTTATTTCCAGTAGGGAAAAATTATTTTATTGTGGGTACTAACCTCGCTAATCAGATTATGATGAGTTATGTATGAAGGGAGTTTTCAAGTGTGCGAGGGAAGATGATAAAAGAAGATTCAGGAGGGTCAAACGCTCAAGCTTGGGGATGCCCCCGTGCACCCCCAAGAAATATTCAAGAAGACTCAAGCGTCTAAGCTTGGGGATGCCCTCATGCATCCCCTTCTCCATCAACAATTATCAGTTCATCTTTCGTTCCACTATAATTTTATCACTTCATGCGTTATGTGCTATGCTTGGAGCGTCTTGCTCTTAGTTTCTTTTTTTTAGTTTTCTTTAGCTTTGCTTGCTGTTCATAACAAGTTAGAACCCAGCTTTCTTTGTGTGGGAGAGAAACACGCTCCACTTCAACCTAGAACACAACATAGGATTTTCATGCTTATCTTTGCTGTGTGTGTTCTTTGTCTTTCCATAGCTGCTGTCATGTTTAGCTCTTAGTTTTAATGCTTTTCTTTTTAAAGAGCTTTTGTTCAGTTGGTTGCTGAACTCTCTTGAGTTTTCATGTTTATCTTGTTAAGAGAGTTTGCCTGTTGCACTGAGTTGTGTGTCTTAACTTAAAGTAGGTAATTGAGGTTGCTATTTAATTTTAGTAGTAACTTGCAATAGTTTTGAGGTATTGCCATGAGTAATGTCTGAACTTTTGGTGTCAAGAGCTTTAGCCTATTAGTGATAGATGTCGTATTTTGGGCAATCCGTGTTTATTTTCGAAAACCTACAAAATAGTTGAGAACTTTAGCTACTAGATGGATCACTAATCTTTGGAGGGATCGAATATTAGAGTACACTCACGTACCATGAGTCGAGGATGCGCAAGGATAACCAAACCCCCATACACTCCTCCTCGGGGTACTTGTCTCTTTGTGAACCTCCTAATTAGATTGAGAGTTACCGATAATAAGTGCATGAGTTCTTCGGACTAATGTGAGTATTCGAAAGTTGACACTTCCACCTAGCCATATTTTTCTAGCCTCTTCGGTACCGTGCATTGCCCTTTCTCACCTCGAGAGTTGGCGCATACTTCGCCGGTGCATCCAAATCCTAGGCACGATACGCTCTGTCATCATAAGCCTCATTATATCCTTCCTCAAAACAGCCACCATACCTACCTATCAAGGCATTTCCATAGCCTTTCCGAGATGCATTGCCATGCAACATCCATCTTCTCATGACTTGATCTTCATGTCATACATGCCTTTTGCTTGATCGATGAGCCGCATGCTAGTTGGGCCTTGCCCTAATCATTGCTACATGACGCGCTAGTATCATTGCATATCCTGCTACACTGGCAGAGGCATACATTTGCATACATCATGATAGTTTCATTTTCTTTATGTTGAGTACTTTTGTAAAGTGTGAAAGATCTTCTATACTTCTTGTAATATATAGAGTGTTGCCCTAAAGTGAGGAAAAGATCCCAAAGAGGACAAAATCAAAAGATCCCAAAGAGGACAAATGAGAGTTATATAGAAAGAGCCATTGAGGCCACAAAAAAATAAAAAAATTAGAAAAAGAGAGAAAAAGAAATAAAAAGAGAGAAGGGGGCACACTACTATTCCTTTTGAGAGATCCACACTCGTACTCCATCTTATACCTTGTACTCCATAGAGATTATCATTCATGCATATAGCTATGTGGGGACCTTCACACTATAGAACTTGGCTTGTATATTCCAATGATGAGCCTCCTCAAAAGAGCTGTAGGTCTTCTTGAGCAAGCAAGTTGGATGCACCCCCACTAGTTCCATTGGAGAGCTTACCTTAGTTCATATGTGCATCCGTTGCATGGCAATCCCTACTCCTCACATCATATCTATCATTTGGCTTTCTCTCGCATATGATTGTCCTCATTGATGTGAGCCTTTCACACCTTTTTTTCTTCCCCCTTCATCATTTTTCTCTCTTTTCCATCCTAAGTGTCAACTTTCTTGCTTACGCTCATCCATTGCATGAGTGCTCAAAATATCGAAAGGGAGTGGATCATTTTGACTTGTACCTGGCTAGTGGTCTGGGGATGAGTCAAGATAAGATTCCAAAGAAGACCAAGTGTGAAACTTTAGTAGATTAAGTTCTCAACAATACAAAAACTATGTTTTACTCTCTCGTATATCCCTATCCCCTTTCTTGCACGCAAACACCATTTGGAGACATTCGAGTCACGGACACCGAGAGCTCTTGCACCTTTATGTTCTTATGTTGCTTGTTACAATGCTAATATAGACTCTTGCTTGTTATGACTTGAATTGAATTACATGCCTTGATTGCTTTACTTGAAAAGTTCTTATATGGTTGGTAGCATGTCACCACAGAAATTATGCTTGTTATCATTTACCTACTCGAGGACGAGCAGGAATTAAGCTTGGGGATGTTGATACGTCCAAAACGTATCTATAGTTTCTGCTTGCTCCATGCTTCTTTTGTGTGATATTGCTATGATATTGATGCACTTCCATACACTTTTGATCATATTTGGACTAACCTATTAACTCAGTGCACCACAGTGCCAGTTCCTGTTTTCTGCTGTTTTTCTATTTCAGGTTTCCCCCATATTAAAAGTGCTCCAAAAATTCCAGGAAAAATCAGCATACAGGAAGCTTCGCGAAGAACCAAAGATGGGCCAGAGGGGAGCCAGGGGAGGCCCAGGCGGCCACCTGGCGCGGCCCCACCCCTGGCCGCGCCAGGGGGGCGCCTGGGGCCCCTGCTCCGCCTCTGGCTGCCCCCCTTCGCAGATATATCCCTCTCGTCCCGAAACCCTCGAGGACAGAACCCTTTTTCACGATCTCGCCTCTGTTCTGCCGCCGCAGTGCTTCTAAGATCGGGAGCATCAGGAGAACTCTTCCCGGCACCCTGCCAGAGGGGAGAACCACCACCGGGAGCTTCTCCACCACCATGGACGCTTCCCGGATGAGTCGTGAGTAGTCCACCTTGGACCATGGGTCCATGATCAGTAGCTATGTGATGTTCTCCTCCCCTCTTTGCTCTTCATGGTTTAGACGTCGTGAGCTGCCCTACATGATCGAGGCACATATGTAATTTTTTTGCTGTTGCTTTGCTGAGTTTGCTGGGATCTGATGGATTATGAGACTATGTTCAGATTGTGTTTGAGTAATATATTTGATTCACCTCTTTTATATCTTTGTTCTTGAGTAATTCTTGCATGTTCTCCGTTGTTGTTTATTGCTTTGGCCAAGTAGTAGGTAGTAACTCCAAGACGGAGCGTTATGCTTGATTGTGGGTTCATGCCCCCTGATGACTAGCTTGAGTGACAGAAACATGAGTCTAGGGGATGTGCTGTTGCCACAAGGGAGAAAACAACGATGCTTGTACTTGCGGGTGTAAGGATTGTTTACTTTACGCAAAGTTCTTTTAATGCAGTTGTCTGTTGCTTTGAGTTTACACTTTGGGTGGGATTCGCAACTTAATACCAGCGAGATGTTCTGGATAGATATCTCAAGGTGGATGATTAGTAGTAGATGCAGATGGATTTCGGTCTACTTGCCTTGGCGTACCGCCCTTGCTTTTGAGCCTCTACCTTTATTTACAGCATAGTTAGCATTGGTTTGCGCACATAATCCTGTCAATTTCCCAGCTGTAATTTGTTTACCTCGCTTTGCTGTTTTATCGTCTTTTGGGAGAGAGACATCACTAGTGAACATCATGGGACCCCGGTCCATATTACCACCGCTGATCACACCTTCTATTTACTTCCTGTTTTTATTTCCTAGTTGCAGTCATAGCTATCATTATTATCTCTTGTGTTTGATACTTTGTAAACAACAAGGCCGGAGGGATTGACAACCTCTCTGTACTCGTTGGGAGCAAAGTTATCTGTATCTGTGTGCAGGTCCCGTCAACCGCTAAGTTTCTGGCGCCGTTGACACCTACTTGTCGACCCTCGGAGTCTCACGGGATTCGATCCTTGGTATCTTTGCCAAGGGAAATTTGCCGCTACGCTACATCTCAACCTTCCACTTGGGGTAACCAACGAGGGGCGAGAAGCCATCACCTGGCAGCTCGTAAAAAGCATCGACTACAAGTTTTTATTTGCTTTGCTTGCTGAATTTTTACTTCTCAAAGAGATTGTTAATCTGATATCTATTGATTCGGTAGAGTGGTTGACTACAAGTCGCTACCATTAAAAAACCAGCATTCACAAAACCTGGTCTGGTTTGATTACAAATCGCCAGTACAATATGTAACTAAACCGGTGTTTACCACAACCCGGTATGGTTTCATCATGAACCGGCAAAATATTGCAGGAGTCATCAATACTCACAAGTTGGGATCATCGCCCTTACTGCAAAACGTTGGTTAAGCCAATGACATGATTTATATATCACAGGTATGATATGTGTTTCATATTTTAATACAGCTTAGGTTATAAACCTAGATCATGTATTCGGGCATTATGACCCGCCCAGCAATAAACCACTAGGACCCTTTGAATTTTGTCTTCTGCAGAAACAGGTTGAATAAAACTGTTCAGCATCATAAGTAGAAAAACTATGAAACTGCCGGATTGAGCAATGTTATGAAGAAGGAATACGCATGAAGACATAACCAAATGTTTCGGCTATCCTATTACAAGGAGTTTTTTCAGCCCAAAATAATATGTGTTCCTCGCCAAGAATTGCGGTACAACGAATGTTAAATCGGCGCCGGTTCATGGCTCCGCATCAGCCCGGCTAGGTGGTTATGGATCATCCTGCGCCGTCTCTTCTTCGTTCTCATCCAGCAGCTGGAAGTTAGTGGTTGCCCAATTGATCTTTGTCAGAGCCTGGAAAATAGCTTCATCGCTGATGAGCTCAGACGGTTCAACATCAGGGGCATAGGTATGCTTACGGACGGGCGGGATGAGATCTTCCACTTCATGGACCGGCGCGTTTATCCGATGATTGTTAGCATCATAACCTGCATGATAGCGAGATAGATCAGCTAATTTGCTAGCCAATGGCCGCATTTCTCTTGTCAAGGCACGCAGATCTTCATTGGTGAATTCTGATCCGTCCTCTTTCATGCTTGGATAGCCGTTTATTACATCGGCCGGATCAAGATCAGGAACCCAAGCCTTCGCCCGAGTTAATGCAGTTGAAGCTCCCGCCCTGGCAGCTGATTTCTTGAGTTCTCCAAACCGGGGGGGTAGCACTGATAACTTTTCCAACGTTTCCTTGATCAACTTCGGGACCAGTTTATTATGAGTAGCAGCACAAATAATCCTTTGAGCGCCAGTATATAGCTGCTCTATAAGAGTATAAGCAGCTTTCAATTTCTTCTGCATGTCAGTACCAAGATGAGCGGTACGTTTTCCTGCGCTAGTGAAACTAGGTTAAACCGGAAGATTGTAGAGATATCATATTCAAAATTATGACAAGATTACTCACCAAAGACAGCAGTAGTCATAGCATCTATCTGCCGCTTTAAGACAGATAGCTCTTCTGATACTGGATTAAGGGCGGCCTCTGCATCAACTGTCCTTTTTTCCAAAGCGGCTTTTTCTGCATCCCAATCCGCTCGTTCCTTATGGAAGTCTTTCTTCAATTTTTCCATACTGGCTAAAGCAAGGGTCAGCTCATCCTTGGTCTTGGAAGTGGTGGTTTGCTGGAACTTCACGTTGTCTTGGAGCTCAGCCACTTGAGATTCTTTCTGATTCAGATCAGCCTACAAAGAAAAGCACACATCATACATTGGTAAATCATATTGGAAGTCCCAAGCACATAACAAGTTATACAGTTGGCACTTGGGGGCTAATGCATATTTGCAGTTATCAGGCATTTTTAATAAAGTCCCAAGCACATAAAAAGTTATACACTTGGCACTTGGGGGCTAATACGTTATTGTTCAAAGAGGGTTACAAAATAAAAGTCCCGGTTCATCCTGACGGAATAAACCGGCCCTTGGGGGCTATGGTGGAGTTGAGACAAGCTATGGGGCTTAAGCAGGAATAAGATTGAAGGAAATTAAGCAGAAGTTTACCTCATAACATTCCTTCATAAGATTCACTAAACCGGCTTCATAATCATGGTTGGTATGCAACCGGTTCAAATATCCGGAATGAAGGTCCTGGGCGCTGAGTTGAGCATAGCTCAACAAATCGGCATTCCACTTGACTTTCTCTTTCCCAGAGACTTCTTCTTTAGCAGTATGCTTGGTTAACGCAACGGGTTCACCAGGGGCAGTATAGCCAAAACCAGTAATTTGGACATCTTCTGTTGAAGCGGCAGCGGCTTTGGTAGGGATGGCCGGAGTATTACGAGCCCAGACTGGGCTAGTCGGATTATCGCCAAGGTCCATTGGCGCAGCTTCTTGTTTAGTAAAGATTTCATGATCCATTGGAGGAGGATCATCATGCAAGACATCAGCATTCTCTTCGGATGGTTCAGTATTCTTTTCCGGTTCAGGGTTTGTATTATCACCTGCCGGTTTATTCAATTTAGCCTTCTTGCTAGGTTTTGGCTTACTGCAAAATTTAAAGGTAAAGATAAATTAGTGGAGTGAAAGGCAAAGATGAACAGAAAAATAAAAACTTACCCAGGAACAGTTTTGAGAGGAGGAAGGTGTGTAGCTGTTGACTCACCGGATGACGAACGAGGAGTATCCTAATAATTTGAATCAGACGGATTAAGAGGCTGGCGAATATGACCCGGTTTGGGATAAAGAGCATCTGGAGTATGTAAAACCTCTGATCGACGTCTCCGGGCTGGTGCTGTGGTAAACCGATGGATTCGATAACTTGACCACTGTGCCGCGTTGTGCGCCGAGCATCATGTTGCTGTTTCTTCAAAATAAATTTTGGGTCCAAGTAAGCGAAAGGGTGAAAAAATTGTACTTTCCGGCTTGCTCGACGGATTTTTGGTGTTGGCAGAGGATCTGAACTAGAGGAAAGGGTAATTAACTCGACGTCATCAGCCTTGATGCCTTCAGCGTTTCCCTGAGTACAATCATTGTCAATAAGATGCAAGAAAAGGGAGCCAAGGGAGTCAAGTGATACCTCTAAGGCTGGTTCATTGTGACGCCCGAAGACCGACGTCCCAGAAGATTCCAGAAGATTCCAGATGTTCAGGGTTCGCCCGTGTGTTTCAGTTGTCCTTGCTTTATTTATTTTGCATTGCATCATGTCATCATGCCATCATGTCATATTTATCTTTGCATCTCAACTTAAATAAATCGTGTGGACCTTCGGTCCATTTAAATCGAGGGAAGGATGACTTCTCTTTATAACATATCCTCCTAATATAGGGAGCTATATTATAAATCTTCCATTTGTTTGGAATCACTAATAACACATTTGCACCGTTCTTCAATTTTCTTACATCCAACTCAACTTCCTTCTCTTCCTTTGAGCCTTTAGTAAAATTGTGATGCAATTTTACTTCATCCACAAATGTTCCAAATCTTCCCATAAATCACATCTAATGTGTAGGGCCATCTCTTGAAATTCCAACCCATTTGATTTTCATCTAAATGGATTTCTAAATTCAAACAGTTTGACTTTTATTCAAACTTGTTGAATTTTCTTCTTCCAAAAACCCTCCGACAATTTTATTTATATTTCCTCACATTATTTGTGAGTCCAGATGTTTAACCCCATGCCCTCTATCCTCTCCTTTTGCCTTTCTCTATTTTTTTAAACAAATGTGAAGACCCCTTTATTTTAATTTCCAGCCAGGCCAATCCTCTTGGCCCAGCCGTTCACTACCTCGCTCCTAGTCTTTATGGGCCTCATCTTCCCTCCGGCCCAGGCCTTCCATCTCCTCCTGGCCCAACTCCAGCGCACCCAAACCCTAGCGCTTCGATCCCTCGGCGCCGCACAGATTCCCTCGCTCGCTCCCGTCTCATCCCCTCGCGCCGCCAGTCTCCTTCTTCCCCTCGATCTACTTTCAATCCCGCAGCACCCCGATCCATCCCTCGTTCCGTTTCCCTTCGTCCCCGCGCCAGAGGCCTCGACCTCTCGATCCCCAGCGCCCGACCGATCTCCCTCCCGATTCCCTCTTGCGCCTGCTGCCGAGCGCCGTCCTCCAGGCCTCTGCCGGCCCCCTTCCTCGCCTGGCCCGAGCCGGCCGGCCAGGGGCCCTCCTCCTCTCGAACGCCCTCCATCTCCAGGGCTCCTGCACGCCTCCGGCCCTCAGGCCCTCCGCCGCCAGGACGCCGCCTCGCCATCTCCTGCGCCCTTCTCCATCTCTAGGCCGAGCCCGCCTTCGCCCGAGGCCCCAGCCTCCGTTCGCCCATCACCCGCAAGCCAGGAGCCGGGCTCCTCCTTAGCGAGCTGCGAGCGCCCCTCCTCTCCAGCAGAGCCAGGGTCGGCCAGTTGCGTCGTGCACCTCGTCCAGGGCTCCAGCGCCGCCGCGGCACTTCTTTTGCCTGCCGAGCACCCCGCCATGGAGCCCGCGGCCTCGAGCAGCTCCACCACCCCATCTCCAGCGTCTCCAGCCCGACGCCCCGGCTTCTCCTCCTCGCTGCTCCGAGTTGTTGCCGTGACTGAGACCTTGCTCGGTGTTTTGTTGTTGTTGTTGATATCCCAGGGACCTCGGAGATGCGTCAAGTACCTCTACACAAGACCCGTGTACGACTACACCCGGTGTTGCCTCAAGTACATCTACGAAAAACCCGAACGTCTACGAACCGTGTACGAGACCGACACCAAGTACCCCTTCGTTTAACAAGACCGGCAAGACCGTCGCGACAACCGAGTCCGGCAAGTACCACGACGACCCGAACATCTACGGAAAACGAGCTCCGTGAACGACTACCGTCGCCCCGAAGACGTCCGATACCACGACAAGTACCCCTACCGATGATTGTGTACCACTACTTCCTCGACGAACGGAACGTCTACTTCCTCTACGACCCGTGTACCACTTCTTCCACTACTACCACTACGTCCCTCGACGATCTCGAGCCCCTCCAAAACGAACGCTTCGAAGGTATAACCCCGAGACGTGCCCGTGAATGAATGTTGCTTGTGTGTTGTATGAGATGTTTTCCCTTGTGTGCACCGTGCCCGTATCATCTTTTGTCATGCTCCTCGGTTGCCTCGTCGCCGACCCGTGGGAACCCGGCGATGGGATCACCCCACCTTTCATCTTGCATGACTCGCTCACGCCATCTTTCTTTTGCTCCGGACTCTCAACGAGTTACCGGAACCGTGTTGTTGCCTTTGCATCATTTCGGATCGTTGCCGTGGCACCCTTTCTTCCACCACGGTGACAAATACTTCATATCTTCTTCATGTCAACTGTTAATAAACTTGCATAAACTTGATCATGTCATCCGCATCATGATAACTACATTAATATGTTTAATTGTTGTTTGCTTAAAATTGCTAAACATGCTTATGGGGATTTTCCCGGAATTGTTGTTGTTATTTTCCGGCCCATTTAAAATGCCTAAATAGTGTAGTTTTATTATGCTTCACCTCTTGCCCTGTTAAAAACATTTAATCTTGTCTTGTAAATAAACGAGAGTCAACTAAATAATTAAAATGTGGTGTTTCGTCAATATGCAACTCGTTGCCTATTGAGCTCCACTTAACTTGTAGTTTTGTTTGTGCACTTTGCCATGCCATGCACATATCAACCGGACATGCATCATACTTGGATGTGCATCGTATGCCATGTTTATGGTTGTATGTTTACTGTGTTGTTTGCTTCTTTCCGGTTGCTTATCTTGTTAGCTTCGGTTTCGTTGCGGAGTTGTGAGGCTTCTTCTTCGTCTTCTTCATGGATCCGTTCTTCTCCCTTGCGGAATCCTAGGCAAGATGATCATACCCTTGGATACCTTTACTACCATTGCCATGCTTAGTTGTCTCGATGCTATCGTTACATGTCGCACTACCCATCTTTTATGTCAGCCTCTCCTTGTTGCCATGAAACCTCTAACCTTGAAACCTTCCTAGCAAAACCACTGTTTGGCTATGTTACCCGCTTGCTCAGCCCCTCTTATAGCGTTGTTAGTTGCAGGTGAAGATGAAGTTCGTTCCAGGAGGGAACTTGTTGTTGTTATATCACAATATCTATAATTATTATTAACACACCTATATATTGGGCATGGGTGGAAGGCTTGGCCTTTTGCTTGGTGTTTTGTTCCACTCATGCCACCTTAGGCGCCGATAAACCGGCATTATGTTCCTTGATTTTTGCGTTCCTTACACGATGGGTGGATGGGGACCCCTTGACAGTTCGACTTTGAATAAAACTCCTCTAGCAAGGCCCAACATTGGTTTTTAATTTGCTCATAATAACAACTTAATTAATTAATTAAATTGCATAGGGATTTAGCGCTACCCGAGGATTCTTTCTACATAGCAGGGGGGGCAGTGCTGATGGTGTTGGTCCCAAACGGGGGTTATGCGGGGCCACCACGGGGAAACTCGAGGGTTGGCTCCCGTATAATCGCCCATCCGGTCGTGTCCTGAGACGAGATACGCGCGGCTACTATCAGGGTGTCGACACACCGGGAGGTCTTGCTGGACTTGTTTTACCATTGTTTAAATGTCTTGTGCTACCGGGATGCCGAGCCTGATCGGATTTCCCTAAGATAAGGGGTGATGATATTATATTTATCACTTTAGCTAATCGTGAGAGCTTGTGATGGGCTAAGTTGGAACACCCCTGCAGGGTTATGATCTTTCGAAAGACGTGCCCGCAGTTATGTGGCAGACTGGAATTTGTTAATGTCCGGTTGTAGAAAACTTGACAGAGGATCCGAAGTAAAACACACAACTGTGTGAGTAACCGTGACTGTCTCTTTTCACTTTGAGAAGAGAACACGGTGGGGTTATGTTTGACTCGTATGTAGTTTAGGATCTTTAGCGATCACTACTTTTGCGACCGTTTGCGTAGATGCTCATCTTATTCTGGTACTCGTAAGTTAGCCACCATATTATGCTTAGCCGCTGCTGCAACCTCACCACTTTACCTCTTCCTACCCATAAAGCTTTGCTAGTCTTGATACCCATGGTTATGGGATTGCTGGGTCCTCGTGGCTCACAGATAGTACAACACCAGATGCAGTTTCAGCCAAGAATGATGCAGGAGCTGGTTCAAGTTCTTCACTGGGAGCTCGATGAAGAGAGTGGCCGTATGTTTGTGACGTTTTCGACGATCAGTAGAGCTTCTACTAGGATTCGATCATGACCTGTGGCTTTATGTTGTTTTAGTATCTTTCTTTTGATCTTCGCCCGTAGTCGGGTTGTGATGTTTTGAATGATGTTATGCTTATGTAATGTATTGTGTGAAGTGGCGAGTGTCAGCCAACTATCTCCTTTTGCAATTTAATCCCTCTTTTACATGAGTCGTGCAAAGATACAAAACTTGCGATCATTCCCGAATGGGCTTATATCTTTAAGTCGTGCCTCGACACGTAGGAGATATAGTCCCGTCCTGGGCATTACAAGTTGGTATCAGAGCCTTCTCCGACCTAGAAGCCCCCACTGATTGATCGAATCGTTGACGGTTGAGTCTAGGCACACACATGAAAATGTTTTGAGTCCTATATATTTATCGGAGAGTAGGATTTCTTTTGCTCCTCATCTCTTTTCACTCTGGTGAGGACTCCTAGCGATTACTCTTATCTCTTCTACTTTCAAAAATTGCACCAAATTTTTTTTAGGATCTCGCGAGTATTGTTTGGATTGTTCCGATGTCTTTGTGACGAGAACATTGTTCTCGATGCCTCCTGTCATTAGGGGTTGTGGCAGTGTCCCGGGGAGTTGAGCTCCGAGGTGTTGTCGTCACAAATCCATCGCGGCAGTACTAGAATACTTAAGACGGCCGACATCGAAAACTCTCCTATGCGGTTAGTGGCAAGATAACCCCGACATCACCCAGTACTGGGGAGGTAGTTCGGGAGTATTGCCATAGCTTGTATAGTAGATGCGTTTCGAAGGTCTGAGGTAAACGGTTTCTGAGAACAACTGGTTATGTGTTGAAGGATGGATACAGCTGGATGTAGGATTAGAGTTGAGTGCGCGGTGCTTCCCCTGTATCCCCAACACCTGATTGCATAACTGGAAACTTTCGGAAATTAATAGGTGGGTTCATCAAGTAGTTCTAGGCATTCTTCCAACGGATGCTCGATATGAAGTTCGGGGTTCTACATTGAGTGAAGTGGTTTTATGGGCTTGTTCTGATCGGGAGTTGCATCTTAAAGGGTCCTTGGCTATGCTGATCCGGGGATTGCAAAACCCTTTTGTAACACGTTCCATGAGCTTTCAGCACGAATATGTCGAACGAAGCTTCTATCTTGTATTTGTTCTATCTGCTCCTTGTTCCTTTTATTTATCTTTTGTTCTCCCAAGTGGCTTCTCGACAAGTTGACGTACCTGTGGAATTCATTCGTTCAATCCTTTGTTCGGATAGATATGTTGCAACATAATCTTCTTCATAAACATATATATCCTTTGTTTTGTCTTGATTCTGGTATTCAAGTTGCTTCGATATCAAGTGTTGATTCCATACCTTTTCCTAATCGGTATTCTCATATTTCTATGGGAGTGCTAATTCCTCTTGACCATCAAGATTGTCATGTTAAATTCTTCTCAACCGGCGTCCTTTTTCTTCGAGTTAATCCGATCTTTTCATCATCTGCAAGATCAACTCTCAGTCTTTTCTCAACGGTGTATGTTCTTTCATCCCAAGTTGTCCTTGTTTCCCCACCCTCCCACCCTTTTTCTTATGGAGCCAGAATTCTCAGATGAAGTATCCATTTTATTCATGTGTTGTTTCTTCATCCTTTTCCTTCAATGTTCTTATCCGGTGATTTATCGTGAAGATACTCAAGAGCTCCAAGTTCATCATTCTTTTGTTCTCAAATTCTGCCGGTGGATGTAATTCAAGATTTCGGTGTTGATCTTATCCTTTTCCTCTTTTCACAATGTTTTCCTATTCCGTTGCACCAATTAATCATTCTCATCTCGCTATTCATATCCGGAGTGTTGAAGATTCATAATTCCATTCTTAATCCGTTCAAATTATTTTGAGCGTTGTCATCTTACTCAAGCCATTTAATTCAACCGGTGCAATATATCTCTTAAGCAATCTTTTCAACGGTGATTTCTTTGAGTGGGCCCTAACCCACAGGTCTTTTTCCAGGATCTTACCTGACTCTTCTAAATTTTCTGGAGTTATACTCAAATTCTCTTTAAAGTGTGACGTAAGAATGATTCCCATCAGTCACATGCCTTCTCCAAGATCGCGTTCAATTCTTTTTCATCATTGGTTCAACCTTTTAATTCTTCATTCCGGAGTGCTCAACAATTCTTATGGCATTTCTCGTCTTCATTCTCAACATTTGGAGACCGGAGAAGTGTGTCTCTTAAATCTTGGCCCGTTCTCTTGAAGATTCGTGGTTTCTAGCTTCATGCCATCCTCATTATTGTTCAGATTGTGAGGAATTCTTTTATAACCATCCGAAGCTTTTCATGAATTCTTTTCTTTCTGTTCCTCCGAAGGCCATCATCTCAGAAGATTTCTTCGTTCTCAGTTTTCAACTTCGTCCTCCAAATATTCTTCATTGATGTCTCTTCATTCGTCTCCATATTCTTACGGTGGTTCTTTCAAGATTACATTTCCGTTGTTATCATTTTAATTCACTCGTTCTTTTCATAATCCTACCGGTGGTTCGTTGAAGATTTACCCAAGCTTGTGCTAGATCTCTCTTTAATCCTTTCCAACGAGAATAAGTAGTATGCCAAATCCTTTGGTTGTCATCAATTTAATTGGTGAAGGAGATGCATGACATAATTCTTATTCTTATTCCTTCAAGGTGATTTAATTCTTTTGCCTGGAGCTTGTTTGTCATATCTTATTCTCGGTCTTAAGTTGTTCATCTTGTTTTCCGGAGCTTCAAGTTATTTCAATTATATCATTTCAACCTCCATCTAATTCATCGCAGGCCTTGAATCTTATTCTTTTCATCTTTCACTTCTCATGCTTTCATTACCGAAGTTCTCATGGTGGTTCATCATGTTTTAATTCATCCTCGAAGTTTTCATCAAGATTATTGTTGGAGCTCAAGCATTCTTCATCATGCTTTCCAATTGCAATTCTTGCTACCTTATCTTTGAGATGGTGTTATGTCATTCTTGACAATTCCTTCATGTTTCATGATTCACGAGTTATCAAGAATGAGATATTTAAACCCATCATTTTCTTTGTTCAGGAGATCTTTCCAACCATTCAATTATTCGTTGGAGTTATCTTGGGTTGTATTTCACCTAAAAGCTTTCCCTAAGGATTATTGCTATTATGGTGTTTATTAATGACCAAGTTCTTCATTTATCCTCCCGGTGAGATAAGTTTTTCGTCTCCTTGTTGATCTCAATCCATTCAAATATTTCCATTAGTGGCCGGTTGTCACCTCATAATTTTGAGATGTTTTCCATAAGCCCACATCAAGCTTATTCATTTCGTGTTGATTTTTCCATCAACTCCGTTCAACACTTCTTCGTAAGGATGCTTTTTCAAATTCAACTTTCAGAGAAGTTGTCACATTTTCACCGTTCATTTCTTTCATGGATCTTATGCTATTCTTTCATTCCGGAGGCATTGTGATATTGCTCTCTTTGACCATCATCTCGTTTTTTCGAGATCATGTTCTTTTCCTTGCTTATCATTTAACCGGAGTGTTGTATTCTTCATTCTAGTTCCGTCATCTTATCTAGTTTTCCTCTGTTTTCAACCGGAGTGCTGTCTGAAATCTTCTTACCCCTTGTGCCATTATTTTAATTGTTTCGGAGGCAATATGTTGTTGATTTCATCAAGTATCACTCCATCTTCTCAAGTTCTTGTTCAGTTCCTTCCATTTTCAGACAGAGTGTTGTCCAAATTATGTCATTCTTTTCCTTGGCTATACCGTTGCAGTTTAATATTCTTTTGGTTCGTGAGCTCTTGTTTAATGTCTTTCAACCTTCAAGGTTCTCTTAGTGCTCCTTGTTCCTCTTTTCTAACGGACTGTTTCATCTATGTTCATCTCCGTTGTATTCTTCTTTCAATTTTTTCAACCTCTCAAGGTTCTTTGGTTTGACTCGTCTGTCAAAGAAGCAACTTTGTTTTACCTCTTCCTCTTCCGTTTTTTTACCCGGTGCTATCTCTAGGATCTCGGGTCGAGATCCTCTGTTAGTGTGGGAGAGTTGTGACGCCCGAAGACCGACGTCCCAGAAGATTCCAGAAGATTCCAGATGTTCAGGGTTCGCCCGTGTGTTTCAGTTGTGCTTGCTTTATTTATTTTGCATTGCATCATGTCATCATGCCATCATGTCATATTTATCTTTGCATCTCAACTTAAATAAATCGTGTGGACCTTCGGTCCATTTAAATCGAGGGAAGGATGACTTCTCTTTATAACATATCCTCCTAATATAGGGAGCTATATTATAAATCTTCCATTAGTTTGGAATCACCAATAACACATTTGCACTGTTCTTCAATTTTCTTACATCCAACTCAACTTCCTTCTCTTCCTTTGAGCCTTTAGTAAAATTGAGATGCAATTTTACTTCATCCACAAATGTTCCAAATCTTCCCATAAATCACATCTAATGTGTAGGGCCATCTCTTGAAATTCCAACCCATTTGATTTTCATCTAAATGGATTTCTAAATTCAAACAGTTTGACTTTTATTCAAACTTGTTGAATTTTCTTCTTCCAAAAACCCTCCGACAATTTTATTTATATTTCCTCACATTATTTGTGAGTCCAGATGTTTAACCCCATGCCCTCTATCCTCTCCTTTTGCCTTTCTCTATTTTTTTTAAAACAAATGCGAAGACCCCTTTATTTTAATTTCCAGCCAGGCCAGTCCTCTTGGCCCAGCCGTTCCCTACCTCGCTCCTAGTCTTTATGGGTCTCATCTTCCCTCTGGCCCAGGCCTTCCATCTCCTCCTGGCCCAACTCCAGCGCACCCAAACCCTAGCGCTTCGATCCCTCGGCGCCGCACAGATTCCCTCGCTCGCTCCCGTCTCATCCCCTCGCACCGCCAGTCTCCTTCTTCCCCTCGATCTACTTTCAATCCCGCAGCACCCCGATCCATCCCTCGTTCTGTTTCCCTTCGTCCCCGCGCCAGAGGCCTCGACCTCTCGATCCCCAGCGCCCGACCGATCTCCCTCCCGATTCCCTCCTGCGCCTGCTGCCGAGCGCCGTCCTCCAGGCCTCTGCCTCGGCCCCCTTCCTCGCCTGGCCCGAGCCGGCCGGCCAGGGGCCCTCCTCCTCTCGAACGCCCTCCATCTCCAGGGCTCCAGCACGCCTCCGGCCCTCAGGCCCTCCGCCGCCAGGACGCCGCCTCGCCATCTCATGCGCCCTTCTCCATCTCCAGGCCGAGCCCGCCTTCGCCCGAGGCCCCAGCCTCCGTTCGCCCGTCACCCGCAAGCCAGGAGCCGGGCTCCTCCTTCGCGAGCTGCGAGCGCCCCTCCTCTCCAGCGGAGCCAGGGTCGGCCAGTTGCGTCGAGCACCTCGTCCAGGGCTCCAGCGCTGCCGCGGCACTTCTTCTGCCTGCCGAGCGCCCCGCCATGGAGCCCGCGGCCTCGAGCAACTCCACCACCCCATCTCCAGCGTCTCCAGCCCGACGCCCCGGCTTCTCCTCCTCGCTTCTCCGGGTTGTTGCCGTGACCGAGACCTTGCTCGGTGTTTTTTTGCTGTTGTTGATATCCCAGGGACCTCGGAGACGCGTCAAGTACCTCTACACAAGACCCGTGTACGACTACACCCGGTGTTGCCTCAAGTACATCTACAAAAAAAACGAATGTCTACGAACCGTGTACGAGACCGACGCCAAGTACCCCTTCGTTTAACAAGACCGGCAAGACCGTCGCGAGAACCGAGTCCGGCAAGTACCACGACGACCCGAACATCTACGGAAAACGAGCTTCGTGAACGACTACCGTCGCCCCGAAGACGTCAGATGCCGCGACAAGTACCCCTACCGATGATTGTGTACCACTACTTCCTCGACGAACGGAACGTCTACTTCCTCTACGACCCGTGTACCACTTCTTCCACTACTACCACTACGTCCCTCGACGATCTCGAGCCCCTCCGAAATGAACCCTTCGAAGGTATAACCCCGAGACGTGCCCGTGAATGAATGTTGCTTGTGTGTTGTATGAGATGTATTCCCTTGTGTGCACCGTGCCCGTATCATCTTTTTTCGTGCTCCTCGGTTGCCTCGTCGCCGACCCGTGGGAACCCGGCGATGGGATCACCCCACCTTTCATCTTGCATGACTCGCTCACGCCATCTTTCTTTTGCTCCGGACTCTCAACGAGTTACCGGAACCGAGTTGTTGCCTTTGCATCATTTCGGATCGTTGCCGTGGCACCCTTTCTTCCACCACGGTGACAAATACTTCATATCTTCTTCATGTCAACTGTTAATAAACTTGCATAAACTTGATCATGTCATCCGCATCATGATAACTACATTAATATTTTTAATTGTTGTTTGCTTAAAATTGCTAAACATGCTTATGGGGATTTTCCCGGAATTGTTGTTGTTATTTTCCGGCCCATTTAAAATGCCTAAATAGTGTAGTTTTATTATGCTTCACCTCTTGCCCTGTTAAAAACATTTAATCTTGTCTTGTAAATAAACGAGAGTCAACTAAATAATTAAAATGTGGTGTTTCGTCAATATGCAACTCGTTGCATATTGAGCTCCACTTAACTTGTAGTTTTGTTTGTGCACTTTGCCATGCCATGCATATATCAACCGGACATGCATCATACTTGGATGTGCATCGTATGCCATGTTTATGCTTGTATGTTTACCGTGTTGTTTGCTTCTTTCCGGTTGCTTCTCTTGTTAGCTTCGGTTTCGTTGCGGAGTTGTGAGGCTTCTTCTTCGTCTTCTTCATGGATCCGTTCTTCTCCCTTGCGGAATCCCAGGCAAGATGATCATACCCTTGGATACCTTTACTACCATTGTCATGCTTAGTTGTCTCGATGCTATCGTTACATGTCGCGCTACCCATCTTTTATGTCAACCTCTCCTTGTTGCCATGAAACCTCTAACCTTGAAACCTTCCTAGCAAAACCATTGTTTGGCTATGTTACCCGCTTGCTCAGCCCCTCTTATAGCGTTGTTAGTTGCAGGTGAAGATGAAGTTCGTTCCAGGAGGGAACTTGTTGTTGTTATATCACAATATCTATAATTATTATTAACACACCTATATATTGGGCATGGGTGGAAGGCTTGGCCTTTTGCTCGGTGTTTTGTTCCACTCATGCCACCTTAGGCGCCGATAAACCGGCATTATGTTCCTTGATTTTTGCGTTCCTTACACGATGGGTGGATGGGGACCCCTTGACAGTTCGACTTTGAATAAAACTCCTCCAGCAAGGCCCAACATTGGTTTTTAATTTGCTCATAATAACAACTTAATTAATTAATTAAATTGCATAGGGATTTAGCGCTACCCGAGGATTCTTTCTACATAGCAGGGGGGCAGTGCTGATGGTGTTGGTCCCAAACGGGGGTTATGCGGGGCCACCACGGGGAAACTCGAGGATTGGCTCCCGTATAATCGCCCATCCGGTCGTGTCCTGAGACGAGATACGCGCGGCTACTATCAGGGTGTCGACACACCGGGAGGTCTTGCTGGACTTGTTTTACCATTGTCGAAATGTCTTGTGCTACCGGGATGCCGAGCCTGATCGGATTTCCCTAAGATAAGGGGTGATGATATTATATTTATCACTTCAGCTAATCGTGAGAGCTTGTGATGGGCTAAGTTGGAACACCCCTGCAGGGTTATGATCTTTCGAAAGCCGTGCCCGCGGTTATGTGGCAGATTGGAATTTGTTAATGTCCGGTTGTAGAAAACTTGACAGAGGATCCGAAGTAAAACACACAACTGTGTGAGTAACCGTGACTGTCTCTTTTCACTTTGAGAAGAGAACACGATGGGGTTATGTTTGACTCGTATGTAGTTCAGGATCTTTAGCGATCACTAATTTTGTGACCGTTTGCGTAGATGCTCATCTTATTCTGGTACTCGTAAGTTAGCCACCATATTATGCTTAGCCGCTGCTGCAACCTCACCACTTTACCTCTTCCTACCCATAAAGCTTTGCTAGTCTTGATACCCATGGTTATGGGATTGTTGAGTCCTCGTGGCTCACAGATACTACAACACCAGATGCAGTTTCAGCCGACAATGATGCAGGAGCTGGTTCAAGTTCTTCACTGGGAGCTCGATGAAGAGAGTGGCCGTATGTTTGTGACGTTTTCGACGATCAGTAGAGCTTCTACAAGGATTAGATCCTGACCTGTGGCTTTATGTTGTTTTAGTATCTTTCTTTTGATCTTCTCCTATAGTCGGGTTGTGATGTTTTGAATGATGTTATGCTTATGTAATGTATTGTGTGAAGTGGCGAGTGTAAGCCAACTATCTCCTTTTGCAATTTAATCCCTCTTTTACATGAGTCGTGCAAAGATACCAAACTTGCGATCATTCCAGAATGGGCTTATATCTTTAAGTCGTGCCTCGACACGTAGGAGATATAGTCCCATCCTGGGCATTACATTTATCATCATCAAAATTGGATTCAGATGCTTCAGTGGTTTTCTTCTCAACGGTTTTCTTAACAGCCTTGGTTTTGAGGCGAGCTGCCTTTACCGGTTTATCCTGGGTTTTCCTCTTCCAGAACGGATCATTACCCTAATAAAGATTGTGAGGTTATTCAGAAAGGATATGAAAGACAGATTGAAATACAAACAATGTAAGAAGATTTACCGATGGCAGTTTATTGAACTCACAAAAAGGGGCCAGGACAGTTTTGCTGCAGGCGTCCACCGGTTCATTCAATATCTTTTTGACAGACTCATTGACTTCACTCTCTGACATTACTGCTTCAGTATGGAGTAGAGGATCTTTGTTATTTCTGGTATATTCACACATCAAACTGGAACGCTGGCTTAGCGGTAGAATACTCCAAGAAATCCAACAGCGAACAAAGTCAATGCGTGTCAAGCCGTTTGCGGTGAAGGCCCGGAGCTTTGAAAGCTGCGGGGCGTATTGGGCTCGCTCCTGGGCACATAGCCGTTGGGGGAAAGGATGATTATCAGGAAGACGATGAGGACGGTAACCCGGCAGAGGATTTTCGTCATCTGGAGACGTGTCTAAACAATAAAACCAGGCCTGGTTCCAATCTTTAGGGTGGCCGTGATGTTGGGCGTGAGGAAAGCTGACATCCTTTCTCTTTTGGATGGACATTCTGCCAAGTTCGGTGTTAGGCCCGTCTGTGAACTCTGTGCGGCGGTTTAAGTGGAAGAAATCCCTAAACAGTTCAACTGAAGGTTCTTCTTGTAGGTAAGCTTCACAAAATACTTGAAAATTGCAGATGTTGGATACAGAGTTTGGCCCAAAATCTTGAGGGTGGCGCTGGAAGTTAGTGTGACGCCCGAGACCGACGTCCCAGAAGATTCCAGAAGATTCCAGATGTTCCGGGTTGCCCGTGTGTTTCTTTTGTGCTTCTGTTTTATTCTTGCATCGCATCATGTCATCATGCCATCATGTCATTTTTTATTTTGCATCTCAACCTAAATAAATCGTGTGGACCTTCGGTCCATTTAAATCGAGGGAAGTGTGACTTCTCTTTATAACATATCCTCCTAATATTAGGGAGCTATATAAAACATTCCATTAATTTGGAATTCACCACAACAAACTTGCATTTTAAATCCCGTTCTTTTCCAAGATATTTAATCCTTGATCTTATCCTTTTGCTTCAATTGAAGTTGTGGAGCTTTGACATTATGCCAGAGTAACTACATTCAAACTTTGGCTCAACTTGTATTTATTTGGTCCTCCAAATAAATATTTTGCTTCTCTTTCTTTTTCTGTGATAGAAAGGAAGTTATTTAGTTTTTTTATAGCAACCAGCCTAGCTTGGGGCCCTCCTAGCATCCCAGCCACCAGGCCTCTAGGCCATTCCAGCCCAGGCCGATGCCAGGCCTCCCTGGCCCAGCTGCTCGTCCTCCAGCCCACCTCCCCGTAACCCTAGCAGCCCGATTCTCGAACCCCCCTCGATCCTCTCGTTTCCCTTCGTCCGCCGCCAGGGGCCTCGTCCCTCGAGCCCCTCTGCCTCTCCCACGCAGCCTCCCTTCGATCTCCCATCCCCGTCCTCTCTGCCCGATCTCCCCGCTCCCTCTCCTTCGATCTCCAGGCCTCCTCCATCTCCTCAACCAGGCCCTCCACCTTCGCCGCCCTCCGTCGAGCCCAGGCCGCTCGCGCCCCTTCACCGCATCGCCTCCAGTGCACCTCGCCTTGGCGCCTGCGTCGCCCCGTCGGCCTCCACCAGAGCGCCGCAGCGCTCTCCCTCTTCTCACCCCGCGTGCCATGGCGCCCAGCACTGCTCCGACCGCGGCCTCCCTCCTCCAGCGTGCTCTCTCCAGCACCGAGCCGGCGCGCCCCGTCCGCTGGCCAGGCGCCCCTCCAATCTCCAGCATCGACGCGCCGCGAAGCGCGCCCCTTCCTCCAGCGCGCCCGCGAGCCGGCCGCCCCAAGGCTCTGCTGCAGCCTCCCTTCGACCAGCGCCGTGCCCGCAGCTCCGGCCTCCATCGCCTCCTCGCCAAGTTGCCGCTGCCATGGCCTCGTCGCCCCGTCGTGCTGCCGTTTTTGTTTATTTTGTGTTGCCTTCTGCTGTTGGGTTGTCCAGGAACGTGCACGACTACCTTCGGAAGAAACGAGTACCCCTTCGAGTCGCCGACGAACCGTCAAGTTCGACTACACGGCGACAAAATGACATGTACACCTATGAGGAGACCGCAAGTACCCCTACGTCAAGTACCACGACACGATATCGGGACGCCTACTTCCTCTACGGAAACGAGTACCACTACGCTCGACGACCGCGAGTACCACTTCCGTCGCGAGAACCGAGTACGGCAAGTCCGAAGACCCTCAAGTACCTCTACGGAACGAGTACAACTACCGTCGCTCGACGACCCGTCAAGTACCTCTTCGGAAACGTGAACGACTACTTCCCTCTATGGACGTGTACCACGACCTCGTGAACAACTACTTCCGCTACCGTCGACCCGTGTACCACTACTTCCACTACGTCCCTCTACGATCTTGAACCGCCCTGAAACAAGTGTTTCGAAGGTATAACCCCGAGATGATGACCCGTGTGATGTTGTGTTGTATGAAATGTTTGCCCTTGTGTGCTCCGTGCCCGTTGTGTCCGTTTCGTCCTTTTGTCATGTTCCTCGGCTGCCTCGTCGCCGACTCGTGGGAACCCGGTGACGGGATCAACCCACTTTCATCTTGTTCGACTTGCTCACGTCGATTCTTTCTTTTGCACCGGTCTCTCAACGAGAAACCGGAACCGAGATGTTGCGTTGCATCATTTTCGGATCGTTGCTGTGGCACCCTTTCTTTCCACCACTGTGACAAGTGCTTCATATCTTCTTGTCAACTCTTAATAAAAATTGCATAAACTTGATCATGTCATCCGCATCATGTTAACAACATTAAATGTGTGAATTGTTGTTGCTTTAATAATTACTAAACATGCTCATGGGGATTTTCCGGATTGTGGTTGTTATTTCCGGCCTCATTTAAAATGTCTAAATAGGTAGTTTGTTCTTGCTTCACCTCTTGCCATGTTAACAAACATTTAACCTTGTCTTGTAAATAACGAGAGTCAACTAAATATTATAATGTGGTGTTTCGTCAATATGCAACTCGTTGCATATTGAGCTCCACTTAACTTGTAGTGTTGTTTGTGCACCTTGCCATGCCATGCATAATTAAACCGGACATGCATCATGCTTGTTTGTGCATCGTATGCCATGTTTATGCTTGTGTGTTTACCGTGTTGTTTCTTCTTTCCGGTTGCTTCTCTTGTTAGCTTCGGTTTCATTCCGGAGTTGTGAGGTTTCGCTCGACTGTTGCTCCGTCTACTTCATGGATCCGTTCTTCTTCCTTGTGGAATCCCAGGCAAGATGATCATACCCTTGGATACCTTTACTACCATTGCCATGCTTAGTTGTCTCGATGCTATCGTTACATGTCGCGCTACCCATCTTTTATGTCAGCCTCTCCTTGTTGCCATGAAACCTCTGACCTTTGACACCCTCCTAGCAAAACCACTGTTTGGCTATGTTACCCGCTTGCTCAGCCCCTCTTATAGCGTTGTTAGTTGCAGGTGAAGATGAAGTTTGTTCCAGGAGGGAACTTGTTGTTGGTATATCACAATATCTATAATTATTATTAACACACCTATATACTGGGCATGGGTGGAAGGCTTGGCCTTTTGCTTGGTGTTTTGTTCCACTCATGCCACCTTAGGCGCCGATAAACCGGCATTATGTTCCTTGATTTTGCGTTCCTTACACGATGGGTGGATGGGGACCCCTTGACAGTTCGACTTTGAATAAAACTCCTCCAGCAAGGCCCAACATTGGTTTTAATTTGCTCATAATAACAACTTAATTAATTAATTAAATTTTCATAGGGGGTCGCGTCCCCGAGGATTCTTTCTACATAGCAGGGGGGGCCAGTGCTGATGGTGTTGGTCCCAAACGGGGAGACTGCGGGGCCGCCTTGGGGAAACCCGAGGTATCTGGTATAACCTGTAGGATCACCCATCCGGTTGTGGCCTGAGACGAGATACGCGCGGCTACTATCAGGGTGTCGGCACGCCGGGAGGTCTTGCTGGACTTGTTTTACCATTGTCGAAATGTCTTGTGCTACCGGGATGCCGAGCCTGATCGGATTTCCCTAAGATAAGGGGTGATGATATTATATTTATCACTTCAGCTAATCGTGAGAGCTTGTGATGGGCTAAGTTGGGACACCCCTGCAGGGTTATGATCTTTTGAAAGCCGTGCCCGCGGTTATGTGGCAGATTGGAATTTGTTAATGTCCGGTTGTAGAAAACTTGACAGAGGATCTGAAGTAAAACACACAACTGTGTGAGTAACCGTGACTGTCTCTTTTCACTTTGAGAAGAGAACACGGTGGGGTTATGTTTGTCTCGTATGTAGTTAGGATCTTTAGCGATCACTACTTTTGCGACCGTTTGCGTAGATGCTCATCTTATTCTGGTACTCGTAAGTTAGCCACCATATTATGCTTAGCCGCTGCTGCAACCTCACCACTTTACCTCTTCCTACCCACAAAGCTTTGCTAGTCTTGATACCCATGGTTATGGGATTGCTGAGTCCTCGTGGCTCACAGATACTACCACACCAGATGCAGGTTCAGCCGAGTTTGATGCAGGAGATGGATCAGTTCTTCACCGGGAGTTCGATGAAGAGTGTGTCCGTTTGTTTGTGACGTTTCGACGATCAGTAGTGGTTTCTACTAGGATTCGATCCTGACCTGTGGCTTTATGTCGTTTTGGTATCTTTCTTTGGGTCTTCACCCGTAGTCGGGTTGTGATGTTTTGAATGATGTATTGCTTATGTAATGTATTGTGTGAAGTGGCGAGTGTAAGCCAACTATTTCATTTTGCAGTTTCATCCCTCTTTTACATGAGTCGTGCGAAGATACCAAACTTGCGATCATTCCAGAATGGGCTTATATCTTTAAGTCGTGCCTCGACACGTGGGAGATATAGTCCCATCCTGGGCATTACAAGTTGGTATTCAGAGCCTTCTCCGACCTAGAAGCCCCCACTGATTGATCGAATCGTTGACGGTTGAGTCTAGGCACACACTTGAAAATGTTTTGAGTCCTATATATATATCGGAGAGTAGGATTTCTTTTGCTCCTCATCTCTTTTCACTCTGGTGAGGACTCCTGACGATTACTCTTGCCTCTTCTACTTTCAAAAATTGCACCAAATTTTTTTTAGGATCACGCGAGTATTGTTTGGATTGTTTCGATGTCTTTGTGACGAGAACATTGTTCTCGATGCCTCCTGTCATTAGGGGTTGTGGCAATGTCCCGGGGAGTTGAGCTCCGAGGTGTTGTCGTCACAAATCCATCGCGGCAGTACTAGAATACTTAAGACGGCCGACATCGAAAACTCTCCTATGCGGTTAGTGGCAAGATAACCCCGACATCACCCAGTACTGGGGAGGTAGTTCGGGAGTATTGCCATAGCTTGTACAGTGGATGCGTTTCGAAGGTCCGAGGTAAACAGTTTCCGGGAACAACTGGTTATGTGTTGAAGGATGGATACAACTGGATGTAGGATTAGAGTTGTGTGCGTGGTGCTTCCCATGTATCCCCAACACCTGATTGCATAACTGGAAACTTTCGGAAATTAATAGGTGGGTTCATCCAGTAGTTCCTATGCATTCTTCCAACGGATGCACGATATGAAGTTCGGGGTTCTACATTGAGTGAAGTGGTTTTATGGGCTTGTTCTGATCGGGAGTTGCATCTTAAAGGGTCCTTGGCTATGCTGATCCGGGGATTGCAAGACCCTTTTGTAACACGTTCCATGAGCTTTCAGCACGAAGATGTCGAACGAAGCTTCTATCCTGTATTTGTTCTATCTGCTCCTTGTTCCTTTTATTTACCTTTTGTTCTCCAAGTGGCTTCTCGACAAGTTGATGTACCTGCGGAATTCATTCGTTCAATTCTTTGCTTGGATGATATTGTGAAGATCATGTTGCATATCTATCCTTTGTTCTTGTTTTGATTCTGGTATTCGAGTTGCTTCGATGTCAAATGTTGATTCCATACCTTTCCTAAGCGGTGTTCTCATATTTCTATGGGAGTGCCAATCCTTCTTGATCATCAAGATGATCATGTTAAATTCTTTTCCAACCGGTGTTCCTTCTCTTTAAGTTATTCCATACGTTGAGAAATCTGACGATTGTCTGTTTCAATCATCTCAAGTTGTCTTTGTTTTCCCCACCCTCCCACCCTTCTTCTTGTTGGAGCTGGAATTCTATATGAAATATCCATTTTATTCATGTGGTATTTCTTCATTCTTTTCCTTTAATGTTCTTATCCGGTGATTTATCGTGAAGATGCTCGAGAGCTTCAAGTTCATCATTCTTTGGTTCTCATAATTCTGCGGGTGGATGTAATTCAAGATTTCGGTGTTGATCTTATCCTTTTCCTCATTTCACAATGCTTTCTTATTCCGGTGCACCAATTAATCATTCTCCTCTTGCTATTCATATCCGGAGTGCTGAAGATTCGTGTTTCCACTCTTAATCCTGTCAAGCTATTTTGAGATTGTTATCTTATTCAAGCCATTTAATTCAACCGGTGCAATATAACTTAACCAATCTTTTCCATCGGTGATTTCATTGAGTGGGCCCTAACCCACAGGTCTTTTCCCATGATCTTACCTGACTCTTCTATTTTTCTGGAGTTATACTTAAATTATTTTCAAATTGTGACGTAAGAATGATTCCATCAGTCACATGCCTTCTCCAAGATCGCTTTCAAATTCTTTTTCATCATTGGTTCAACCTTTTAATTCTTCATTCCGGAGTGCTCAACAATTCTTATGGCATTTCTCGTCTTCATTCTCATCATTTGGAGACAGGAGAAGAATTTCTCTTAAATCTTCACCCGTTCTCTTGTTGAGTTGTGGTTCTAGCTTCATGCCATCCTCATTATTGTTCTGATTGTGAGGAATTCGTTTATGCCATCCGAAGCATTTCATGAATTCTTTTCTTTGTGATCCTCCGAAGGCCATCATTTCAGAATATTTCTTCGTTCTCAGTTTTCAACTTTGCCCTCCAAATATTCTTCGTTGATGTCTTTTCGTTCGTCTCCTTATTCTTACGGTGGTTCATTCAAGATTAACCTTCTGTTGTTATCGTTTTAATTCATTTGTTCTTTTCATAATCCTACCGGTGGTTCGTTGAATATTTATCCAAGCTGGTGCTAGATCTCTCTCTTAATTCTTTGCAACGAGAATAAGTAGTATGCCAAATCCTTTGGTTGTCATCAATTTAAATTGGTGAAGGAGATGCATTACATAATTCTTATTCTTATTCCTTCAAGGTGATTTAATTCTTTTGTCTGGAGCTTGTTCATCATATCATATCCTTGGTTCTAAATTTCTTCATCTTGTTTTCCGGAGCTTCAAGTTATTTCAATTATATCATTTCAAGCTCCATCTAATTCATCGCAGGCCTTGAATCTTATTCTTTTCATCTTTCACTTCTCATGCTTTCATTACCGGAGTTCTCATGGTGGTTCATCATCATTTAATTCATCCTCGAAGTCTTCATCAAGATTCTTGTTGGAGCTCAAGCATTCTTCATCATGCATTCCAATTGCAATCCGTCTACCTTATCTTTTAAGATGGTGTTATGTCATTCTTGATAATTTTCCTCCATGTTTCATGATTCACAAGTTGTCAAGAATGAGATTTTTAAACCCATCATTTTCTTTGTTCAGGAGATCTTTCCAACCATTCAATTTGTTCGTTGGAGTAATCTTGGGTTGTATTTCACCTTAAAGCTTTCCCTAAGGATTGTTGCTATTATGGTGCTTATAAGTGACCCAAGTTCTTAATTTATCCTTCCGGTGAACTAAGTTTATCATCTCCTTGTTGATCTCAATCCAATCAATTGTTTCCGTTAGTGGCAGTATGTCACCTCATAATTTTGAGATGTTTTCCATAAGCCCACATCGAGCTTATTCTTTTCGTTGTTGATTTTTCCAACAACTCCGTTCAACCCTTCTTTGTAAGGATGATTTTCATATTCATCTTGAGAGAAGTTGTTATTTTCTTCTCCGTTCTTTCTTCCCAACGATCTTGCTTCTATTCTTTCATTCTGGAGGCATTGTGAGGTTGCTCTCTCCAACCATCATCTTGTCATATCGAGATCATGTTCTTTCCCTTGCTTATCATTTAACCGGAGTGTTGTATTCTTCATTCAAGTTCTCTCACCTTTTCTAGTTTTGCCTTCCATTTTCAACCGGAGTGCTGTCTGTATCATCCTTTACCTCTGGTGCCATTCTTCCAATTGTTTCGGAGGCAATATGTTGTTGTTTTCATCAAGTATCATCTCAACTTGGCAAGTTCTTGTTAATTCCTTCCATTTTCAGACGGAGTGTTGTCCAAATTATTTCGTTCTTATTCCTTCTCAATATTGGTTAACCGGAGTGGTTTTGAAATTCTTTCGTCATCCGTGAGCTCTTGTTTCATATCTTTCAACCTACAAGGTTCTCTTAATGTTCCTTGTTCCTCTTTTCTAACGGAGTGCTTTCATCTTCGTTCATCTTTGTTGTTTTCTTCTTTCAACTTGTTCAACCTCTCAAGGTTCTTTGGTTTCACTCGTCTGTCAAAGAAGCAACTTTGTTTTACCTCTTCCTCTTCCGTTTTTACCCGGTGATATCTCTAGGATCTCGGGTCGAGATCCTCTGTTAGTGTGGGAGAGTTGTGACGCCCGAGACCGACGTCCCAGAAGATTCCAGAAGATTCCAGATGTTCTGGGTTGCCCGTGTGTTTCTTTTGTGCTTGTGTTTTATTCTTGCATCGCATCATGTCATCATGCCATCATGTCATTTTTTATTTTGCATCTCAACCTAAATAAATCGTGTGGACCTTCGGTCCATTTAAATCGAGGGAAGTGTGACTTCTCTTTATAACATATCCTCCTAATATTAGGGAGCTATATAAAACATTCCATTAATTTGGAATTCACCACAACAAACTTGCATTTTAAATCCCGTTCTTTTCCAAGATATTTAATCCTTGATCTTATCCTTTTGCTTCAATTGAAGTTGTGGAGCTTTGACATTATGCCAGAGTAACTACATTCAAACTTTGGCTCAACTTGTATTTATTTGGTCCTCCAAATAAATATTTTGCTTCTCTTTCTTTTCCTGTGATAGAAAGGAAGTTATTTAGTTTTTTTATAGCAACCAGCCCAGCTTGGGGCCCTCCTAGCATCCCAGCCGCCAGGCCTCTAGGCCATTCCAGCCCAGGCCGACGCCAGGCCTCCCTGGACCAGCTACTCGTCCTCCAGCCCACCTCCCAGTAACCCTAGCAGCCCGATTCTCGAACCCCCCTCGCTCCTCTCGTTTCCCTTCGTCCGCCGCCAGGGGCTTCGTCCCTCGAGCCCCTCTGCCTCTCCCACGAAGCCTCCCTTCGATCTCCCATCTCCGTCCTCTCTGCGCGATCTCCCCGCTCCCTCTCCTTCGATCTCCAGGCCTCCTACATCTCCTCGACCAGGCCCTCCACCTTCGCCGCCCTCCGTCGAGCCCAGGCCGCTCGCGCCCCTTCACCGCATCGCCTCCAGTGCGCCTCGCCTTGGCGCCCGCGTCGCCCCGTCGGCCTCCACCAGAGCGCCGCAGCGCTCTCCCTCTTCTCGCCCCGCGTGCCATGGCGCCCAGCACTGCTCCGACCGCGGCCTCCCTCCTCCAGCGTGCTCTCTCCAGCACCGAGCCGGCGCACCCCGTCCGCTGGCCAGGCGCCCCTCCAATCTCCAGCATCGACGCGCCGCGAAGCGCGCCCCTTCCTCCAGCGCGCCCGCGAGCCGGCCGCCCCAAGGCTCTGCCGCAGCCTCCCTTCGACCAGCGCCGTCCCGCAGCTCCGGCCTCCATCGCCTCCTCGCCAAGTTGCCGCTGCCATGGCCTCGTCGCCCCGTCGTGCTGCCGTTTTTGATTATTTTGTGTTGCCTTGTGCTGTTGGGTTGTCCAGGAACGTGCACGACTACCTTCGGAAGAAACGAGTACCCCTTCGAGTCACCGACGAACCGTCAAGTTCGACTACACGGCGACAAAATGACATGTACACCTACGAGGAGACCGCAAGTACCCCTACGTCAAGTACCACGACACGATATCGGGACGCCTACTTCCTCTACGGAAACGAGTACCACTACGCTCGACGACCGCGAGTACCACTTCCGTCGCGAGAACCGAGTACGGCAAGTCCGAAGACCCTCAAGTACCTTTACGGAACGAGTACAACTACCGTCGCTCGACGACCCGTCAAGTACCTCTTCGGAAACGTGAACGACTACTTCCCTCTACGGACGTGTACCACGACCTCGTGAACAACTACTTCCGCTACCGTCGACCCGTGTACCACTACTTCCACTACGTCCCTCTACGATCTCGAACCGCCCCGAAACGAGTGTTTCGAAGGTATAACCCCGAGACGATGACCCGTGTGATGTTGTGTTGTATGAAATGTTTGCCCTTGTGTGCTTCGTGCCCGTTGTGTCCGTTTCGTCCTTTTGTCATGTTCCTCGGCTGCCTCGTCGCCGACTCGTGGGAACCCGGTGACGGGATCAACCCACTTTCATCTTGTTCGACTTGCTCACGTCGATTCTTTCTTTTGCACCAGTCTCTCAACGAGAAACCGGAACCGAGATGTTGCGTTGCATCATTTTCGGATCGTTGCCGTGGCACCCTTTCTTTCCACCACTGTGACAAGTGCTTCATATCTTCTTGTCAACTCTTAATAAAAATTGCATAAACTTGATCATGTCATCCGCATAATGTTAACAACATTAAATGTGTGAATTGCTGTTGCTTTAATAATTACTAAACATGCTCATGGGGATTTTCCGGATTGTGGTTGTTATTTCCGGCCTCATTTAAAATGTCTAAATAGGTAGTTTGTTCTTGCTTCACCTCTTGCCATGTTAACAAACATTTAACCTTGTCTTGTAAATAACGAGAGTCAACTAAATATTATAATGTGGTGTTTCGTCAATATGCAACTCGTTGCATATTGAGCTCCACTTAACTTGTAGTGTTGTTTGTGCACCTTGACATGCCATGCATAATTAAACCGGACATGCATCATGCTTGTTTGTGCATCGTATGCCATGTTTATGCTTGTGTGTTTACCGTGTTGTTTCTTCTTTCCGGTTGCTTCTCTTGTTAGCTTCGGTTTCGTTCCGGAGTTGTGAGGTTTCGCTCGACTGTTGCTCCGTCTACTTCATGGATCCGTTCTTATTCCTTGTGGAATCCCAGGCAAGATGATCATACCCTTGGATACCTTTACTACCATTGCCATGCTTAGTTGTCTCGATGCTATCGTTACATGTCGCGCTACCCATCTTTTATGTCAGCCTCTCCTTGTTGCCATGAAACCTCTGACCTTTGACACCCTCCTAGCAAAACCACTGTTTGGCTATGTTACCCGCTTGCTCAGCCCCTCTTATAGCGTTGTTAGTTGTAGGTGAAGATGAAGTTTGTTCCAGGAGGGAACTTGTTGTTGGTATATCACAATATCTATAATTACTATTAACACACCTATATACTGGGCATGGGTGGAAGGCTTGGCCTTTTGCTCGGTGTTTTGTTCCACTCATGCCACCTTAGGCGCCGATAAACCGGCATTATGTTCCTTGATTTTGCGTTCCTTACACGATGGGTGGATGGGGACCCCTTGACAGTTCGACTTTGAATAAAACTCCTCCAGCAAGGCCCAACATTGGTTTTAATTTGCTCATAATAACAACTTAATTAATTAATTAAATTTGCATAGGGGGTCGCGTCCCCGAGGATTCTTTCTACATAGCAGGGGGGCCAGTGCTAATGGTGTTGGTCCCAAACGGGGAGACTGCGGGGCCGCCTTGGGGAAACCCGAGGTATCTGGTATAACCTGTAGGATCACCCATCCGGTTGTGGCCTGAGACGAGATACGCGCGGCTACTATCAGGGTGTCGGCGCGCCGGGAGGTCTTGCTAGACTTGTTTTACCATTGTCGAAATGTCTTGTGCTACCGGGATGCCGAGCCTGATCGGATTTCCCTAAGATAAGGGGTGATGATATTATATTTATCACTTCAGCTAATCGTGAGAGCTTGTGATGGGCTAAGTTGGGACACCCCTGCAGGGTTATGATCTTTCGAAAGCCGTGCCCGCGGTTATGTGGCAGATTGGAATTTGTTAATGTCCGGTTGTAGAAAACTTGAAAGAGGATCCGAAGTAAAACACACAACTGTGTGAGTAACCGTGACTGTCTCTTTTCACTTTGAGAAGAGAACATGGTGGGGTTATGTTTGTCTCGTATGTAGTTAGGATCTTTAGCGATCACTACTTTTGCGACCGTTTGCGTAGATGCTCATCTTATTCTGGTACTCATAAGTTAGCCACCATATTATGCTTAGCCGTTGCTGCAACCTCACCACTTTACCTCTTCCAACCCACAAAGCTTTGCTAGTCTTGATACCCATGGTTATGGGATTGCTGAGTCCTCGTGGCTCACAGATACTACCACACCAGATGCAGGTTCAGCCGAGTTTGATGCAGGAGATGGATCAGTTCTTCACCGGGAGTTCGATGAAGAGTGTGTCCGTTTGTTTGTGACGTTTCGACGATCAGTAGTGGTTTCTACTAGGATTCGATCCTGACCTGTGGCTTTATGTTGTTTTGGTATCTTTCTTTGGTCTTCACCCATAGTCGGGTTGTGATGTTTTGAATGATGTATTGCTTATGTAATGTATTGTGTGAAGTGGCGAGTGTAAGCCAACTATTTCATTTTGTAGTTTCATCCCTCTTTTACATGAGTCGTGCAAAGATACCAAACTTGCGATCATTCCAGAATGGGCTTATATCTTTAAGTCGTGCCTCGACACGTAGGAGATATAGTCCCATCCTGGGCATTACAGTTAGTTAGAACATCACGAAAGAATTTTGATCCGGGAGGGCTAAACCCTTGGGACAGATGATCAACAAATACAATAACTTCTCCATCTTTGGGCTTTGGAGGATATTCCGGGCCTGGGGCTCTCCAATGAATGACATCCTTCTTGCCTAAAGCGCCAACCTCCACCCAACTGTTCAGTTCCTCTTCGGTAACCCGAGAAGGATCCCAGTTATAGGAAGTGAACTGCTTCGCTTGCTTTGCCATTTCAAGGGAAAAGCTGAAATTACAATGAAGGGCCGGTTTACGATCTATAACTGACAGATATAGAGGAATATGCAATAATAAACTAGAGTTAACACTCGAAGTATTACGAGAGCGACTGCAACGGCGGTTTAAGCGGGGCCTAATGATATCTACCGGTTTATGATTTTTTCTAAAGTTAAACCGCCGGGGAGAAGATGGAAGGTACAGATCTAAAGTTATGGAAAAACAAGTTTCACAAAATCAGCAACAAAAGTACAGATCTACGGCATGTCAGAAATTCAGAAATATTCAGGATCCATAGATGAGACACTGTAGCAGTTCAGACGGATCTAGATAGGGGAATACTTTAAAGGAGGATAATCATTTAATTGAGCGGAGTTATTAAATACAGTCCCAGGCGGAGACATCAGATCTACACTAGTTATCGGAGCTACGACGAAGAACAGCGAAGAACAGCGCCCTAGACACGACGAACTCATAGGAGAAACCCTAATGAGATCTATATAAAAAATAAGGAAGGAACTTACCAGAGCTGACGGGTGCGGAGGCGTGCTGGCGAGTTTCTGGTCCGAATAGGTCGATGCAACGGCCTGAGTTGACGAAGATGCAAAGGTCGACGGCGGCGGAAGTGCTTGGGCACGGGCGAGCGTGAGGAAGAAGAAGAAGCAAAGAGACGAGGGGGGAAAGGAAATGACCCCTCACCTTATTTATAAGCCGAAAGGTTAAACGGTAGGCGCGGGAATCGAGGAGCCCGAAAAGTGGATATGGGACGATACTGTCGCCTCGATCTTCGGAAATTTTAATAAGTAAAGAATAAAACAGGTACAAGTATTAAATGAGCAGATGATGTCACGGCGGTTCAATGTGATTCAGGAAGATGACGTCATGGCGGTTTACGAAATATTTGAAGCCGCGGAGGACTAAGCTTCTACAAGGCATTGAAGATTGACATGAACAGGTTCAAATCAATCTGGGGCCTAATGTCAGGGATATAGAACTATTAGGTATAAACCGCCCAGGAAGGGGCGGTTTATGCCCATAAGGATTACTTTTACTGAAGCCCAGCGAGGCATGGAGCATGGCGCTTTATTATAAAAGACTAGAGATCCAGGGCCCAAGAGGTGTTAGGGCCCATAAGTTTAAACCGCCATATGGCATGTAGCTTGTATTGTAAGATAGGAAAGATAGAGACCGAGCCGGGCACGTTTATGATCCGGCCTCGGGATTCTGTAAATCGGACCGGGCGTCATCCTGTGTATATAAAGGGACGACCCGGTGACGGTTCAGGGGAGAGGATAACAATTCGAGACACAAGCAAAGCAGATTCGCTCCTTGGTCATCGAAACCCTAGCAATACCACACCAACTAGACGTAGGCTTTTACCTTCATCGAAGGGGCCGAACTAGTATAAAAACCCTTGCGTCCTTGTCCGCTTTAACCCCTTTAAGCTAACCCGTAGAGATGGCTCCACGACTAAGTCCTTTTGCTAGGACATCTGCCGTGACAAAACCACGACACTTCATAAGGACCATTTTCATCGAATCTGATCTGACTAAAGTGGGAGAGACACACACCCGCTAGCCACCTTATGCAACTAGTGCATGTCAATCGGTGGAACCTGTCTCATGTAAGCGTACATGTAAGGTCGGTCACGGCCGCTTCATCCCACGATGCCACCGAATCAAGATATGACTAGTAACGGCAAGCAAATTGACAAAATCGACGCCCACAACAACTTGTGTTCTACTCGTTCATAGAAACTACGCATAGACCTGGCTCTAATACCACTATTGGGGATCATTGCAGAAATCAAAAAAATTCTACGTATCACCGAGATCAATCTATGGAAAAACCAGCAACGATAAGGGAGAGTGCATCTTCATACCCTTGAAGATCGTGTGGCACCCCGGCCCAGAGCGACCGGTTTACCTTGCATTGCCAGCCCAGAGACCTTGTCTTCTGGCAACACACAACATCTTGGTACAGAAAACAACCGCTTTATTGATACTAGCGGATCACAGTTTTACATTACAACAAGTAGCGAGGCCAAGCGGCACACACAGTGCGGTTGGACAATAAGTACATTATTTAATGAACATAAAAGGCCTCGGTCATAAAAACTACGCAGCAGCGGAACGACTTCGTAGCGGAACTCCATCTCACAGGCACACCGATGTGGACACGATCTAGACAAGGACGGCACTCTTTTCCAGCGAAACTTTCCTGAAATCTGGCATGACACGCCAGGTCAGTACATTGAATGTACTTGCAAGCTTACAGCAAACAAAATCATAATGACAAACAATATCATGATAATTATTCAACTGTTAAAATGCAGCATCATATTTGAATATACATACAACTAACATGTTGTGCTCAAGCCTTTGTGAAAACAGACCCTCGGTCTGACTTACCCATGGTGATTTTTCTATAAACTTGTTCATCCCAACGGGATATAACTCGTGATCTTTCCGACGATCACAACCCTGACCATACTTGGTCTTAAATCATCTTGGTGGCTATTCCACCATTTTTTTACAGTACAAAAATTCATAACTTGGTGAGCAAGATTTTATTATATGTTGACCCATGGTGTGACTTACTTTCGTGTCTGTCCGTGACCATGGACTCGGCTATCGATAGATTATTACACTCTGCAGAGGTAGTGCACTGTACCCACACCACGGAACCCATGGCCTCGTTTTCCCATTCGTGTGGACCAACGGCATTCCGACAAAACTCTTCCATTGCCATGACACTCTCCCGGCCACTCCAACTCGTTCCCCACTGGAATAGTCCTGGGTGGCCCGTGCCTACCAAAGGCACACCGACCACCGTCGTGGCCAAACAGAAATTGTCCCAAACGGGGACTCGGTACCATAAACTTAACAACGGGCACACAAGGTTATGTCTGCTTACCGGGCCAGGGTACCGCATGCCCATAACCTTCCCTATTTGGAGGTACCGACCAGAGACATGACAACGGACCGAATAAAGACCTTCCCATAAAGGCAAATGTGGTTGCACTTGGAAAAACTCGATTCAGTGGCACCATGACCCGGTCAACAATTTATTCAAGTTGAGTTTTTAACAAGTTCAACTTAAAGAAAATAAATAACCGGTGTCATAAAATGCCATAGAAATGCATCATACCAAATGCATTACCAAAATAACTGGGTCAACTTTACCTTACTAAATGCAAGCATCACAACTTCCAATATTATTCTGGTTATGATTTACTTTCAATCAAAACAGAATATATTCTAGGAAATTTTTACCGTAGTTTCTTATGTAAGAAAAATAACTTCACATAGCTATTTATATGCATACCCATATTAGTTCTCCATGATCCAAACTTTCTTCTATCTACCTTAATAACTTAAACCAACTTCCAACTTTCTGTAAACTAAATAAAATAACTAAATATAGCAACCAACAGAAAGTAAATAACAAAAATAATTCATATGCATAAATTATATCGTTTATTCAAGTTGGAAAATCACAAATATTGAAATGGCACCATGAAAATGTTGTTGTGGCTTGCCTTAGTGTAAATGAGGTACACAAGCCTCCTGGTGATCCTCAAGACAAGCTTCACCTTCTGAAAATAATTAAAAGTACAAAAAGAAAATATCAAGAATCATTCAAAAATTCACAAGAAAATCTACACAGCACCAAATAGTCTCATTTTTGGTGTGCTGCAAGATTTATTTACAAATAACACAATGCAAAAAGAATCAATTCATTTGTACTTATGGTTAAAAAGTTATTGCAGCTCAAAGTGTTCTGGAATATATTTAAATTTGGAATTTAAATAAACAGACTGGAAAAGGGGGTGACGTCGAAGGCGTAAAGACCCAGGGCACCACCACTCATACCGCTTCGCGCGCGTACGGAGAGGCTGACTAGCAGGCCCCGCTAGTCAGGTGAGGGGGGAGAGGGAGAAGAACGGGGGCGGCTGCGGCCTCGCCGGAGCGCATGCCAGCGACGCGAGCTCCTTGTTCAAGATGGGAGGGATAGATCGACAGAGGAGGTCGAGGCACACCTGCCCGTACCCGTAGAGTATCTAGGGGTGGTGAGACGGCGTCTGAAATGGCCTTGCAGGCGGAGGCGGAACGGGGTGGTCATCGGAGTTGAAGAAGACGGCGAGCAACAACGACTCTAGAAGCTCCAACTAGGTGGAACGGCACCACCAGAGAGTGGCAGAGGCTCTAGAAGGGTTGCCCTGGCCGGAGAGGGGTTGGAGCTACCGCGACGACCCGAGGGGATCACCGACGAGCTCAAGCTCGGGGACGGCAGCATATGGCCTGCCCGACCGGGCCACGAGGTTCTACGCAGTTGTGGTGTGGGGGGAGTGGAGCTGACACATCCCTAGCTTCTGGCCTTACACTAGTACTAGCCTTTGGTGATGCATCATGTTTACTTTTCACAGAAAGTTGAATTGGGGTTTGCCTAAACCCTAGCATTAAAGGAAATCACTAGGTTCACCTAAAATATTTTCAATAAGTCCAAATGGCTTTCAAAAATGTTCATCATTTATGGAAAATGTTGTAACAGTAACCAGAGGTGATGCACATTTTTCCATGACATATTTGGGCTCTGAAATAAATCTTACTCTATTTGCATTTGGGCATTTAAATTCTATAAAATATTTTAAATGCTCAACTAATCATAAACTAAAATGTTTGCTGTTGGATTTATTCTAAACAGTAGCCATGATTAGTTTCATGATTTTTGGAACTGCCCTGGTATTTTTAATAAAGCCCTAAAGTGTACAGAAAATAGAAAACAGAAACTAAATTAGAAAACAGAGAGAGAGAGAGAGGAAACTACCGGGGCCGTTTACCTGTCCAGCCAGGCGGCCCAGCACTGTTGGCCCAGCCCACTGTTGTAGAGGCCCAGCCCAGCACCGCCTCCTTCAACCTCGTGCCAGAAGGCACGAGGGCGTGTGGCCGGCGCGCGCGCACGGCCGTGCCTCCACGCCACCTGCCTGCCTGCCTCCCTAGACCACGTCGACACCGCCTCGACCTTCCCCGCTGCCGTCTGGATTGGGCCGACGCCTCAATTCCCCCCTGGCTCTCTCCCTCGCCTGTTCTTCGCCTTGGCCGAACGCCACCGTCGCCGCCGCTCGCCGTTGCCGCACCCATAGCCTCCCCCTCGACCCCTCGGCGTGCCCAGTAGCTCGGCCACCTCGTCCTCGACCTCATCACCAAGCCAGGCGACGCCGGAAGCCCTGAAATGTCGCCGTCTTCGTCTTCTTCAACCTTGGTCCGCCGAGATCGCCGACGGCCATGTGCCCGCTCTGGTGCTCCCTCAAGCTCGCCGAGGCCACCACTACCTTCGCCGTGAGCCCCTGCTTGTTTCCCCTCTCTCTTCGCGGTCGTTTGCTCCACCTAGCCTAGCTAACCACCGCACCCGAGAGCTTGGCTCCGCCGGCCAAGTCGCCGCCGTGGCCACAGCCACCGTAGCTTGCGTCCGAGCTCGCCACTGCACGCCTTCCACTCCCGCGCATCGGACAGAGCCACCCGTTGCTCCTGGAGAGGTCCGTAGCGCCATTTTCTTCATCACCCGAACGCCGGCCGCCGCGTCTGAGGTCGCCGCCGTCACTTTAGGCCATCTCCGGCAATGCTGAGGGCACCAATCGACGCGCGCGAGCTCCAGCTACTCGTAGATGGGCTCAGCTATTGATTTGGTCGCCGGAGGGCGTTCTCCGAGCCTCTCCGTCGTGTTTAGCCTCGCCGACGTCGAGTCGCCGGCGGGTTTGACCCAACTTGACCAGGGTTTGGCCACCCTGAGTCAATGACATGTGGGGCCATCCTTGACTAGTTTTAGTTTAGGGTTCTAATTAAGTTTTAATTGTTGTCATTAACTTAATTAGACACTGACATGTGGGCCCCTGTGCCTATTTAGTTTAGTTTAATCTTCTGTTAAGTTTAGTTAAGCATGTTTAACTACTGTGACACTGACCAATGGGTCCCACGCGTCAGGTTTGACCCTGGCCGACCCTGTTGACTAGGTGACGTTAGAATGACACAGTGCTGATGTCATAAATGCTTTTCTGGAATTTTAAATAAATCAGAAATGATTTATTTATTTCAGAAAATAGCCAAAACTTCTAAAAATCATATAAAATCAACCGTAGCTCAGATGAAAATAATTTATATATGAAAAATGATCAGAAAAATATGAGGAATCTGTTTATGGCATTTTCATGCATGTTTGAACAAGTTAAACCTGCTGATCAGGTCAAATCAATTAGATGATAATTAAATAACCACATGTGGAGCTTCAATTTGAACCTTGGGTTCAAACCAACTTCATTTAATTGTGTTGCTAGTTGCATTAGATCAATCCACAGCATATTGCCATGTCATGATCATGCATCATATTGTTGCATTGCATTGATTGTGTTCTTTCTCTGTTTGTCGGTTTTGTCCCCTCTCAGTAGACGACGTTCCGACGATGAGTTCGATGACACCGATGAAGAACTATTAATATCTTCAGAAGTGTCAGGCAAGCAAACTCCCATTGAGCATCCCGATACAATCCCACTCTCTCGCTCCTGCTCTCTTTTACTGCATTAGGACAACAATGTTTTGAACTGCTTTTTGCTGCGGTAGCTGAACCCCTTTCCTCTGCATGACCTGTCATTGCCATAGTAAATAGTTGAAACCCACTAGCATGAGTAGGAGTTGTTTGAGCCATGTTGTGCCTACTCATCCATGCTTGTATGTCATGTCTTCTATTGCTTAGAGTTGTGTCAGGTCTGATTCATCGGGGATGAATTGGGAAGTTATGAACATGTCCTACTGTGTGTGAGCTAAGTGTGTGAACACGATTTGGTAAATGTAGCGGTGAGAGGCCATGTAGGACTACATGGTGGATTGTCTCACTAGAACAGTCCTTAAGAACTGAGTTCTGTGTAAGTTGTCCAATGACTAGCTACTACCACGCATTGGGTTCTGGTAACTCGACCCCTCTCGACTTATTAATCAACTAGATCTCTGTCCAGGAGTTGCAACTAGTTTCTAGTGTTTGTAGGTAGTTCTAGTAGTCTACCAAGTGGCACCCGGTACAGGTGGGCTTGGGACAGACTAGGTGCAGTGGCCCGGTGTACCAAGTGGCACCCGGTTGGTGGGCTTGGGAACCCTACACACATCATTTGGGGCCGTGAGGGACACCCCGGCCGGATCTCCTTACGGATGGAACCCGAATAGGCGATAAACCTGGACTAGAGTCTTGTGTGGTTAGTCAGGTCGTGGCCGACACCCTCGCCAGGCTTCCGCTTGAAGGTTGCCGAGATACATGACGTGTACATGGCGATAAGTGGCGAGAGCGTGTGTGAAGAAGTACACCCCTGCAGGGTTAACATGATCTATTCCAATAGTCGGGTCCGCGGTTATGGACTTCTTGGATGCTTACGTGGTACATAGACAAGTGAAAGTTGATACTCTAAAATGCTCAAGACAAGTGTGAGTGCTATGGATGGCCTTCTCGTAGGTAGACGGGAATGGATCCATAGTGGTGTATTGATTGGTGAATTTGTGGACTCGTGTGCGCCACCTCAAAGATTTACTTGCAGTCGTAGTTTAGGATAGCCACCGAGTCAAAGCTGGTTTGCTGCAGTCAAACTCCACCACCCCTTTGTTGATATTGTTGCATATGTAGTTAGTTTTGATGTAAGTCTTGCTGAGTACCTTTGTACTCACGTTTGCTTAATTTATGTTTTTGCAGAGAGACTTCAGTCTCGCTAGTGGTTCCGCGTGGACTTCGACGTTTAGCTTGTTACCTCAGCTACGATCTTGTACCCTTGGGAGGGTCTTGTAGATAGTTAGGCTTCTTAGTCTTTTCATTTGTAGTTGTCTGTACCCAGACATGTTATGCTTCCGTTGCCTGTATGCTCTGTATGTTGGGTCATGAGACCCACTGCTTGTAATAAATGCTATGATGGCTCTTCTGGGCCTTTATCTATATGAGTTGTTGAGTTATGTTGTGATACCATGTTGTACAGCACATACTTGCATGTTATGCGTATGTGTAATGTGTATTGCTATGTGTGGGATCCGACACCTAGTTGTTTACCCTTGGTAGCCTATCTTACAGGGAAATGTCTCCTAGTGCTTCCACCGAGCCTTGGTAGCTTGCTACTGCTCCGGAACACTTAGGCTGGCCGGCATGTGTCCTTCTTCGTTCCTGTGTCTGTCCCTTAGGGGAAATGTCACGCGTTGTTCCTTTAAGTCCTTGTAGCTTTCTACGACTTGGGGTCATACGTTGATGACCGACACGTTCGTTGCTGGGTCATGTATGCATGTCTCTGTAATTTAGTGCCACTTTTGGTTTATAACTCGTCATGTCGGCCCGGGTTCTCTGTCATATGGATGCTAGCGACACTATCATATATGTGTGCCAAAATGCGCAAACCGTCCCGGGCCAGGTAAGGTGGCACCCGTGGGGATACCGTGCGTGAGGCCGCAAAGTGATATGAGGTGTTACAGGCTAGACCTGTGTGACTTAGGATCGGGGTCCCGACAGCTTTGGTATCAGAGCCTGACTGCCTGTAGGATTAGCAAGCCAAACTGGTCGAAGTTGTGTCTAGAAATTCTCTAGTTATGTAAGGGAATTGTTTGTGGAAGGGAACGTCAGGCTCTTTTTACTCCTTTACCCTATGACCTTCTGATCTGAGTCACCTTCTTCTATTCTACGAGGATTAAGAACTAGGCTTTCTCTTCTGTCTATCAGGATCACGTTAATTGTGGATTCAACCTCAGTTCAGTTCCTGCTACTACTCTGTGTTCAACTGTCGATCTCAGAACCTTGACATTATGATGTTGAGTGGTTATGTTATCTTTGTGCATGAGTCTCAACAGTATTTTCAAGCATTTACAGCCGTTATGCTGTCCGAGTCATCCCAGGTCTCTTAAGAATATGATGCATTTGCAAATTATTCCTACATGTTCTTAATGTCCTCTTAGGCCAGATTAACCACACTAGTCAGTGTGTGGAGATACTCCATTACCTCGATACATATGTTGGAGTTATTATTATGACCCTAGGTGTCTTAGAAGATCACCCAGTAATCTAGCAATGCTTTATATTCCCAGTGTGATGATTCTGGCCATCATTCTCGAAAGCATCCCGTGATGCCATTTAGTTGGTAGGCATTCTATTCCTGGGTTCTTGAACCCAAGACTCACTCCACATACCTCCTGTTGGTAGTATTTGCTCGTTACTTTAGGATATTAGTAACCTTGTGATAGTCCTCGAGGTCCGTGGTGAATCGTTCTTCCAATACCATGAACCGTTATGGCAGAAGTTCTCCCGAACCAAAAGATCACAACCAGAGTGCTCCTGAGTAGTACTCCATTCATACTGTGACTCTGCCAATCCTACCTTTCTGCATAGGTTATCCGGAAGAAATATGTTGAACTAGTTCGACATGCTAATCTATGCATCCGCAACTCAGAAAGTTATAGTTCCTTGAGTTGTCCCTCTTTAGTTGTATTATGACCCTCGTCTATCAGTTGATAGACAGGAGTAGTTGTGCACTCGTGCATCGATGCCTTTTACTCTTGTGGTCCGTCAAGCCATTCTATTCTGGAATGACTAGGATAAACAAACTCCAGTACCTTATCCATATCCTGGATTGGGTCAAAGAAGTTGTACTTCATAGATGAAGAATGCTAATCCAGCTTCTAATCTGTTCTATCTTGGAATATTACCATCTTTACGTCAAGAATGTCATGGGAATTGCACTACCTCCTATGAACTCTTGATACAGTGATACTTCTCGCCCTCATTATTTATTTCTCGGTCCCCGTGTTATTGTAACTGGAATGTCAACAAGTGAATCATGATGTGAAATCAATACTCCTAGCAACTTCGTTGCTTGGTAGTTAAAGGACAACAATATCATTCTTAGCGTGTTGATTACTGCATCATCATTCTAAGATTGATCGTGCTTCTAGTCCATCTTTCCTGGTCCACTTCTCGATCAATGAGTTAGGATTGTATCAATCTCTCGCTCTATTGATCATATCGTCTTGCCCCGAAAAGCAAGATTGATCTCGAGCTTCCTAACATATCGGTGGATCGTGATTTTCCGAATATCTTCTCGGAAGTATTACCAGGTTGATCCCTGACCGTTATGTTGAGCTCTTGATCAAGTTGGATTACATATAAACCACCCCTTCTCCAAGAATCTGTGTCGGAAACCCTGAACTAGTTGGTTAAGCTAAAACAACAACTTGGAGAGTTGGAAGATGGAAGCTTGTCCGATTTAGTTCATCTTAAGGGATATCTTGTATGTGTGTGGAGAAAAGATGATATCTTCATCGATTGATCCTCGTGATCAGTTGTTGGACCTATTGTCTTGCCAAAACTTTGATTTGAGTGTGGGCTATCCTCAAATCAAATCAGAACCAATGATATTCGTAATGTTGTCTTACTCGTGGTTGACCCCTCGAGCATACACCGTTACATCTATTGGTTTGACCAATGCTATCGCTTTGTTCACATAGTTGTGGAATTCCATCTTCATGGAAATCTGGATGACCTATTGTTGAGCCCATCGACAAACATCCTTATCCTCTCCATGATTTTGTTGGACATTAAGCTAGTGTTGGAAACTTTGTAAGCGTCGCCTTCATGTTTTGTTCATGAAGCATACGTTGGATGAAAGAAGTGACTTTCTCCGATTCACATACATTTGGTGCAAGTTGCCGCCGTGAGTTCGAGAAAGATTGTTTTAGGTTTTCCATGGAATCATCCCAAGTCAGTCACGCATGTGCGAAGTATTCTATGGTTTGATAGGCTCGCTACCTCCATTCCATATGTATTCCCTAGCAACTAAGCCACTGGTTGACTTGTTCAAGGAGAAGAAGTTCCATCATAAGAGCTAATCATATGACTTATGTAAAGACTTCGATATCTTCAATGATGGTTCCCCACCTGAACTCAGTAGTGTTTTATTATAAGACTACTACGTGGTCATGCTTGTCTGTGACAACGTGTTCACATGTACGTAGCAGAACTAGCTCATGTTTTGGAGCTTACTATCGCAGTTCATTCCCCGAGAATCTCGCAACGTCGTCTCGTCGATTTGGGTTGCAAACCTTCGTTTTTCTCTCTAGACTCGATGAGTCTAGAATATCCTGACACCAACCAGATCTGAATCTCAGGCAGATATGATGGTTGGAGCTTTTTCTAAGAACTATAATATTGGTCTCTCGATAACCGGTAAAGTGGATGTCGTGGCCAACACACCCAGCCGGAAAAGCTAGTGTTGTAGTATCTTGATTGAAGAAGTTGGCCACCTCCCCATAAGGACTTCGTAGGAATTACTCCCTAGTTGTTCCTTATGGATTTTTGTGCTCCTGAAGTCCGATCTTTTACTTGACGTTCTAGGTACCAAGACATTTTAATAAATGGGTTGCGCTAGCACATCAAGGAGAACATTAGAAGCGGAGTGCTAAATGTCTCTCGGTCGATCATCCAGATTTTGCCCCTTGACTCCACTAAGGTGAAATCTGAGAGAGTGTTGTCTTCCTTTGCATCTACATCATCCATTGCTATTCATCATGGTCGTATGTGGTGTTGCCAGGATCCTTGACACAGATGTTGGTAAAACCTTGATGAATATGGAAATGCTCAAGTTCTTGAGAGCATGCACAAGCACTGGGTGTTATCACTGGCACTAGCCGGGATTACTCCCAGTGTTCTTGGTTATGCTATAACCTCTGCATGAGTAGATTCACTCTCTACTGTTGGGATTTACCCTAGTTACCAGAATCATTCCTAGCATTGCATTTTGTTTCCAGCTTGCACCGCCAATGTGCCATTTTACCATGGGTTCCATCCATTTCCGATGATAAGCAAAATCATCCCTTGTGTTGTCTTCAACAAGGTAGTCCACATCATCCATTCTGGCCCGAGGATGTCATTCTTCCAAACTCCTTCAGATGATCGATTGAAATTTGCCTTAGGATGGTATAAAAGAGTTTCAATGATCTATGTGTCAAAAGTAATTCTTTTTGCCACTTAAGGGATAGTTCTACGAGTCACCTCCTCTAAGGTGCCCCGTTATGGAATCATGGCAAGTCAACTCCTCGCTATGTTGACAATCGATCACCATCTTCTTAGGTGCGGAATTATTGCCTGTTAAGTGAATCTTCATCGTTTGTTTCACTCCATCCCTCTGGATGTGTGTTCTGTGTCTCAACTCAAGAGATGTTTCAACGTCTCACTCCATGAGTTGATCTGAGTTGCTCGATCTTTGACAAGATCGATTCCTATATAGTTTCTTCTGTGATCACTGTGTTGGACAAAGATCTCGAAATCAAGGATGTCAGGATCAACTTGATGCAATGAATCAGCAACTTCGAGGAGGACAGTTGAATCGAGAAGATTGTGATGGCTTTAAGTTCCCTCTGTCTTCTTACCTCACGTCTTGAATCTCGGGACGAGATTCTTGTTTAGTGGGGGTGAGTTGTCACATCCCTAGCTTCTGGCCTTACACTAGTACTAGCCTTTGGTGATGCATCATGTTTACTTTTCACAGAAAGTTGAATTGGGGTTTGCCTAAACCCTAGCATTAAAGGAAATCACTAGGTTCACCTAAAATATTTTCAGTAAGTCCAAATGGCTTTCAAAAATGTTCATCATTTATGGAAAATGTTGTAACAGTGACCAGAGGTGATGCACATTTTTCCATGACATATTTGGGCTCTGAAATAAATCTTACTATATTTGCATTTGGGCATTTAAATTCTATAAAATATTTTAAATGCTCAAATAATCATAAAGTAAAATGTTTGCTGTTGGATTTATTCTAAACAGTAGCCATGATTAGTTTCATGATTTTTGGAACTGCCCTAGTATTTTTAATAAAGCCCTAAAGTGTACAGAAAATAGAAAATAGAAACTAAATTAGAAAACAGAGAGAGAGAGGAAACTACCTGGGCCGTTTACCTGTCCAGCCAGGCGGCCCAGCACTGTTGGCCCAGCCCACTGCTGTAGAGGCCCAGCCCAGCACCGCCTCCTTCAACCTCGTGCCAGAAGGCACGAGGGCGTGTGGCCGGCGCGCGCACGGCCGTGCCTCCACGCCACCTGCCTGCCTGCCTCCCCTGACCACGTCGACACCGCCTCGACCTTCCCCGCTGCCGTCTGGATCGGGCCGATGCCTCAATTCCCCCCTGGCTCTCTCCCTCTCCTATTCTTTGCCTTGGCCGAACGCCACCGTCGCCGCCGCTCGTCGTTGCCGCACCCAGAGCCTCCCCCTCGACCCCTCGGCGTGCCCAGTAGCTCGGCCACCTCGTCCTCGACCTCATCACCAAGCCAGGCGACGCCGAAAGCCCTGAAACGTCGCCATCTTTGTCTTCTTCAACCTTGGTCCGCCGAGATCGCCGGCGGCCATGTGCCCGCTCTGGTGCTCCCTCAAGCTCGCCGAGGCCACCACTACCTTCGCCGTGAGCCCCTGCTTGTTTCCCCTCTCTCTTCGCGGTCGTTTGCTCCAGCTAGCCTAGCTAACCACCACACCCGAGAGCTTGGCTCCACCGGCCAAGTCGCCGCCGTGGCCACAGCCACCGTAGCTTGCGTCCGAGATCGCCACTGCACGCCTTGCACTCCCGCGCATCGGACAGAGCCACCCGTTGCTCCTGGAGAGGTCCGTAGCGCCGTTTTCTTCATCACCCGAACGCCGGCCGCCGCGTCTGAGGTCGCCGCCGTCACTTTAGGCCACCTCTAGCGAAGCTGAGGGCACCAATCGACGCGCGCGAGCTCCAGCTACTCGTAGATGGGCTCAACCGTTGATTTGGTCGCCGGAGGGCGTTTTCTGAGCCTCTCCGCCGTGTTTAGCCTCGCCGGCGTCGAGTCGCTGGCGGGTTTGACCCAACTTGACCAGGGTTTGGCCACCCTCAGTCAATGACATGTGGGGCCATCCTTGACTAGTTTTAGTTTAGGGTTCTAATTAAGTTTTAATTGATGTCATTAACTTAATTAGCCACTGACATGTGGGCCCCTATGCCTATTTAGTTTAGTTTAATCTTCTGTTAAGTTTAGTTAAGCCTGTTTTACTGCTGTGACACTGACCAATGGGTCCCACGCGTCAGGTTTGACCCTGGCCGACCCTGTTGACTAGGTGACGTCAGAATGACACAGTGCTGATGTCATAAATGCTTTTCTGGAATTTTAAATAAATCAGAAATGATTTATTTATTTCAGAAAATAGCCAAAACTTCTAAAAATCATATAAAATCAACCGTAGCTCAGATGAACATAATTTATATATGAAAAATGATCAGAAAAATATGAGGAATCTGTTTATGGCATTTTCATGCATGTTTGAACAAGTTAAACCTGCTGATCAGGTCAAATCAATTAAATGATAATTAAATAACCACATGTGGAGCTTGAATTTGAACCTTGGGTTCAAACCAACTTCATTTAATTGTGTTGCTAGTTGCATTAGCTCAATCCACAGCATATTGCCATGTCATGATCATGCATCATATTGTTGCATTGCATTGATTGTGTTCTTTCTCTGTTTGTCGGTTTTGTCCCCTCTCAGTAGACGACGTTCCGACGATGAGTTCGATGACACCGATGAAGAACTATTAATATCTTCAGAAGTGCCAGGCAAGCAAACTCCCATTGAGCATCCTGATACAATCCCACTCTCTCGCTCCTGCTCTCTTTTACTGCATTAGGACAACAACGATTCAACTGCTATTTGTTGCGGTAGCTGAACCCCTTTTCCTCTGCATGACCTGTCATTGCCACAGTAAATAGTTGAAACCCACTAGCATGAGTAGGAGTTGTTTGAGCCATGTTGTGCCTACTCATCCATGCTTGTATGTCATGCCTGCTATTGCTTAGAGTTGTGTCAGGTCTGATTCATCGGGGATGAATTGGGAAGTTATGAACATGTCCTACTGTGTGTGAGCTAAGTGTGTGAACACGATTTGGTAAAGGTAGCGGTGAGAGGCCATGTAGGAGTACATGGTGGGTTGTCTCACTGGAACCGTCCTTAAGAACTGAGTTCTGTGTAAGTTGTCCAATGACTAGCTACTACCACGCATTGGGTTCCGGTAACTCGACCCCTCTCGACTTATTAATCAACTAGATCTCTGACCAGGAGTTGCAACTAGTTTCTGGTGTTTGTAGGTAGTGCTAGTAGTCTACCAAGTGGCACCCGGTACAGGTGGGCTTGGGACAGACTAGGTGCAGTGGCCCGGTGTACCAAGTGGCACCCGGTTGGTGGGCTTGGGAACCCTGTACACATCATTTGGGGCCGTGAGCGACACCCCGGCCGGATCTCCTTACGGATGGAACCCGAATAGGCAATAAACCTGGACTAGAGTCTTGTGTGGTTAGTCAGGTCGTGGCCGACACCCTCGCCAGGCTTCCGCGTGAAGGTTGCCGAGATACATGACGTGTACATGGCGATAAGTGGCGAGAGCGTGTGTGAAGAAATACACCCCTGCAGGGTTAACATGATCTATTCGAATAGTCGGGTCCACGGTTATGGACTTCTTGGATGCTTACGTGGTACATAGACAAGTGAAAGTGGATACTCTAAAATGCTCAAGACAAGTGTGAGTGCTATGAATGGCCTTCTCGTAGGTAGACGGGAATGGATCCATAGTGGTGTATTGATTGGTGAATTTGTGGACTCGTGTGCGCCACCTCAAAGAGTTACTTGCAGTTGTAGTTTAGGATAGCCACCGAGTCAAAGCTGGCTTGCTGCAGTCAAACTCCACCACCCCTTTGTTGATACTGTTGCATATGTAGTTAGTTTTGATGTAAGTCTTGCTGAGTACCTTTGTACTCACGTTTTCTTAATTTATGTTTTTATAGAGAGACTTCAGTCTCGCTAGTGGTTCCGCGTGGACTTCGACGTTTAGCTTGTTACCTCAGCTCCGATCTTGTACCCTTGGGAGGGTCTTGTAGATAGTCAGCCTTCTTAGTCTTTTCATTTGTAGTTGTCTGTACCCAGACATGTTATGCTTTTGTTGCCTGTATGCTCTGTATGTTGGGTCATGAGACCCACTTCTTGTAATAAATGCTATGATGGCTCTTCTGGGCCTTTATCTATATGAGTTGTTGAGTTATGTTGTGATGCCATGTTGTACAGCACATACTTGCATGTTATGCGTACGTGTAATGTGTATTGCTATGTGTGGGATCCGACACCTAGTTGTTTACCCTTGGTAGCCTATCTTACAGGGAAATGTCTCCTAGTGCTTCCACCGAGCCTTGGTAGCTTGCTACTGCTCTGGAACACTTAGGCTGGCCGGCATGTGTCCTTCTTCGTTCCTGTGTCTGTCCCTTAGGGGAAATGTCACGCGTTGTTCCTTTAAGTCCTTGTAGCTTGCTGAAAGTGCAACTAATCCCCGGGTGGTTTTGGTAATTAATAACAACATATATATCATTGAACTAATATTTACTTGAGAATCATTTCAGATAAGTTCGATGATATGGGTATGGAAATGTCTGAAGAAGTGGACCCCTCAAAATGCTAAGACAAGCATTGGCAAAAGCTCAAGACTCTATTTTTGGTTTAGTGATCAAAGATCACATTGAGTCCATAGGAAAAGCCAATACTATTAAAAGGGGATGAGGTTGTGTTAATGATCTGGTTGCTCAAGTGCTTAGTGATCTAGCTCCCTCAACTATCAGCACCTTTCACTACTTAACACACTCATAAGTAATCTCGGACAAACCGATTCTGCAAACTCAGTCCCACCGAGATTAACCACCACAGTTATTCTTCCAAACCCTAATTTCTCGGTCCATCCGATTTTGAGTTTCGGTCTCACCGAAACTGGACTACCAACCTTCTGTAACCAATTGACATCACTTCGGAATATCCGAGTTGTTAATTTCGGTTCCACCGAGAATGGCAAGCTCCTACCTTTGACTCACTTTGGACACACCGACATGGTATTTTCGGTCCCACCGAAAATCCCAACGTTCACTATATTTGAACTTTCGGTCTGACCGAGTTTTCACTTCGGTCTCACCGAGATGGCTCAAATATGTGTGTAACGGTTGGATTTTGTGTGGAGGCTATATATACCCCTCCACCCCCTCTTCATTCGTAGAGAGAGCCATCAGAAATTCTACCACTCCTACCATACACTTTCTGAGAAGAGAACCACCTACCCTTGTGTTGAGATCAAGTCATTCCATTCCTACCATATGAAACTTGATTTCTAGCCTTCCCAAGTTGCTTTCCACTCAATCCTTTCTTCCACCACAGCCATATCAGTGAGGAGAGTTGAGTGTTGGGGAGATTATCATTTGAAGCACAAGAGCAAGGAGTTCATCATCATCAACAACATCTATTACCTTTTGGAGGGTGGTGCCTCCTAGATTGGTTAGGTGTCGCTTGGGAGCCTCCGTCTTTGAGATGTGGAGTTGAACCAAGAAGTTTGTAAGGGCAAGGAGATCGCCTACTTCGTGAAGATCTACCCCGAGTAAGGCTAGTCCTCCGTGGGCGTAGGCCATGATGGAATAGACAAGGTTGCTTCTTCGTGGACCCTTCGTGGGTGGAGCCCTCCGTGGACTCGCGCAGCCGTTACCCTCCGTGGGTTGAAGTCTCCATCAACGTGGATGTACGATAGCACCACCTATCGGAACCACGACAAAAATATTCGTGTCTCCAAACTGCGTTTGATCTTCTCCACCTCTCTTTACTACATGTGCAATTTACTTTCCGCTGCTTATACTCTAGAATTGCATGTGTAGGGTGTTACTTGAATTGATCTTAATTGTGAAACTGCCAAAAACGTTGCATGATCAAAAGGCAGATCTTTTATATTGTCAAGTAGTCTAATCCCCCCGCCCTCTAGACATACTTTCGATCCTACAAGTGGTATCAGAGCTTTGGTCTCCATTGTTTTGGTTTCCATTGCATTGGACTCCATAAGCTTGGTTTCACAACCTAGGAGAGTATGGCGTCTAGTGAGGGTAATTATCGTAGAGGTCCTTACTTTGATGGTACAAATTTTGCTAGTTGGAAGCATAAAATGAAAATGCATATTCTTGGTCATAACCCAGCCGCATGGGGCATTATTTGTGTTGGTATGCAAGGTGATTTCTTCGAAGAAGGAAAAGTTCCGGATCGCGAAGCTACACCGGAAGAGTTGCGGATGTTGCAAAACAATGCTCAAGCTTGTGACATTCTCTTCAATGCTTTGTGTCCCGAGGAGTTCAACAAAATCAGCCGTCTTGAGAATGCTAAAGAGATTTGGGATACTTTGGTTGAAATGCACGAAGGTACTGAATCTGTGAAGGAATCAAAGCTAGATATTCTTCAAGGACAACTTGACAAGTTCAAGATGAAGGATGGTGAAGGAGTCGCTGAAATGTACTCTAGGCTTGCTCTCATCACAAATGAGATTGCCGGCTTAGGAAGCGAAGAAATGACCGACCGATTCATAATTAAGAAGATTCTCAGAGCTTTGGATGGAAAGTATGACACTGTGTGCACTTTGATCCAAATGATGCCAAATTACAAGACTCTCAAGCCAACTGAAGTCATTGGAAGAATTGTTGCTCATGAGATGACACTTAAGGATAAGGAAGAGCTTCACAATAAGTCAAGTGGTGCTTACAAAGCTACAAGTGATGCTCCTACTACCTCAAGTGACAAGCTAATTTCCAATGAAGAGATAAGCCTAATGGTCAAGAACTTCAACAAGTTCTACAAGAATAGAGGCAAAGAAAGAAGCTCAAAGTCTAGATCATATGATGAAAAGAGATCTTCTAGTCGTGATCGAAACTGCTACAATTGTGGAAGACCCGGACACTTCTCAAATGAGTGTACGGCTCCCCACAAGAGAAGAGAAGTATCTCCAAGAAGAAGAGCAAGAGATGAGTCACCTCGGAGAGAGAGAAGGAGTAGAGATGATCGTTATGAACGAAGACCCTCTCGGAGAAGCAAGGATTCGGAAAGGAAAGACAAGTCATCAAGGAGCTACACAAGAAGAAGACATCAAGCTCATGTAGGTGAATGGGTCTCCGGCTCCGACTCCGACAATCAATCCGATGGAAGCTATCACTCCGACTCCGACTATAGTCAAGATGAAGGTGTTGCCGGACTTGCACTCGTATCCTCCAACTCCAACTCCTACGACTTATTTGATTCACCAAATGAGGGAATTGGAATATGCTTCATGGCTAAAGGCCCCAAGGTAACACACCCTGAATTCATTGACTTTGATAGTGATGAGGATGACTTGCTTGGTGAAGATGAGCTCTTGCATGATAAATCTAGTGAGCTTAGTAATGATGAAAATGCTAGTAGTCTTTACAGTCGAGAAGAGTCGAATGACAATGCTATGAAGGAGATTGAGCGTCTAACTAAAGAACTAAACACTCTTAAGTTAGCTCATGAAACAACTCAAGAAGATCATAGAGAGCTCCTAAGATCTCATGAGAAGCTACGCTTCGAGAAGCTCACTCTAGAGCAAGAACATGAGTTTCTCAAAGCGATCAATGACGATCTTCGAAAGAAGAGTTCTTCATATCTTGCCAAACGACTTCTCTTGTCTAATTTCTTGCCACCTATTAAGACTAAGCATGACAAGCATAAGAAAAATTCTTCCTCTAGTAGTAACAATAACAATGTTAAATCCAATATTGTTGCTTCTAGTAGTTCTCTTGATTCCACTAACAATGTTTCAAGCCAAGTTACACTTGAGCAAGAAAATAGCTTATTGAAGGAAATCATAGAGAAAGGTGTCTACAAGAGTCTTGCCGGAAGCAAGAACTTTGAGGAGATTGTTCGCAAACAAGGAAGACACCGGAAGAATCAAGGGATTGGTTTTGAGCGAAAGTTCAACGCCGAAGGTGTTGAGTGGGAAGAAGGTCAATACCCTACTCCACAGTTTGTTTCACAAAAGGAGAAGTATGATCCTACTTCTTCCAATGTGGAACAAGCTCAAGATGACCTTCCACCACAAGACCACAAGCTAAAGGCCAAGGACAAGCTTCAAGAGGAGATTGATGCATTCATTGAAGCACCTCAAGCCATGGTCAAGTGGGTTCCCAAGAACACATCAAGTTCTACTTCGTCAAGCTCAACTACAACACCAAGGATTCCCATCAAGATGATGTGGATCCCAAAGAAGAAGAACTAGAAGGTTCTTGAGGGTGACTCCGCCAACAAACTTCACTCGTATTCATTTTGGCAAGAACTTGTGCAATCAACTTCCACATCATGCACTAGTTCATGGAGTCACAAACCCTCTTGTTGGTAAGTCAAGGGACAAGGTAATCATTGCTTTCATGGACATCATCTTTTGTGAACTTCAATCTATGTCTATGGATGTTCTTGTTTGTTCCTTGTGGGACTAACCCATGTAGGTATTGAAAGTGCCCTAATCCAAAGGATAGCTCCCAACTCTTGATGACCTACATCAACATTGAGCATCCACATCTTCAACATCTACATGAAGTCTTCTACGACAACCCAAGGTTAGTTTGACCCTTTAAAAGGGGTTCTCACATCTAGGGGGAGCTTTGCTCTAAAAAAAATGAGCTAAAGCATCTCCAAATGATGTGAACACATCAATGCTTTATGTAAAAGTGGTAACCCCACTTGTGCTTAAACGATGAGTATGACCTATGATCAAATGTTCTCATTTGGCTCCTAAGTCAATATACTCATATATAGATGACCTAGTCATCGACAAATTGTGTGCTAGTAGCTAGAGTGTTGGTTGTGCATGTTTGACACATATTTCAGTTGCTATCTTATTGTGTGAGCATGTTGAGTGCATGATTTTATCCATTCAAGGACATCCATTTGTTGTTTTGATTGTTTTGATTTTTCTGGCCAAATGGATGGACAAGAATGCCTAAGCACCTTCCCTAGCTATCTATGCTTTCTTGTCTCAAATTCTATTCATGCTCATATCACAACTTTAAACAAGTCATTTTCGGACTCTCCGAGTGAGGAGCACTCGGAGCCACCGATCCGTCTAAGGCTGACTTCCAAAACCTTCTAAGTCCATTTCGGTCTGACCGGCTTTTCCATCTCGGTCCAACCGAAACGCTTAGACTGATCTAGGTTTCATCTCGGTGAAACCGAGTTCAAAATCTCGGTCTGACCGATATGCGTAACTGCACAGCAGTTATACATTTCGGTGACACCGAGTTTTTCAACTCGGTCCCACCGACAGCATGGGGTTATATATACCTGAGGGCTGCGCGCGATTTAATTCTTCAAACCGTTCGCCCCCAAGTCCCCTGCTGCCGTCGTCCTGGTCTACGGATCGTCGCCGTCGTCGCCTGTGCGCCCTCGCCGCAGGTCTCCGCCGCCGTCAACGGTAATCCTCTCCGCGCCGTTGCCGCCGTAGAGGGACTCCACCAAGTTAGGGTGAGTCCCGATCCCTTTCGTGCTCCCCATATGACTCTTGCACGAATGGTTTGCCATGAATCTATCCACGTTTGAGATATTCCCTAAACATCAGATCAGATCCTCTAGTTTCGAGCGAAATTCTTAGGTTTAGGTTTCCACGGAACGCATCTCGGTGAAGCCGATTTTGAAACTCGGAATGACCGATTTGGCCTCTGGCCATTGCACTGCATCATTCGGTCTAACCGAGTTGTGCAAATCGGTGTGACCGAAACTTAGTTTCAGTGAAACCCTAGGTTATCGGTAGGACCAAAACCCATTTCGGTCTGACCGAAAGTGGTGTGTAGGCCTCTGTATACACTTCGGATTCACCGAAACTTAAAATCGGTTTGACCGAAATACATTCTGTGAAAACTCAAAACTAAGTTTTAAACTCATTTTTTTTTTTGCAAAAACCTCTGCAGTTGTGATAACTCTTCTACTCTGCCTATACCTTATCTTTTCACAGGTTGTCAGATGTCAGTGACAGCCAGAACAGGTCTGAGTCACCGTTTGCTGAGATTCCAGAGGCAGATACAAGTCCTGAGGCTAGCAGTTCCAGTGATGATGGTGAGAGGAGCACCCCTAGTGGTTTGCCTCCTGCAGCCACCAGAACCAGGAAGAAGAGAAATTCTGATGATGAGGACTCTGACTTCGTTGCTGAGGAAGTTACCTCCAAGCCAAAGAGAAATGTGGTTGCCAAAGAGCACCAAGGGCAGCAGTCAAGGAAAGGCACAAGCAAGGTAAAGCAGTCAGCTGTTGCAAAGAAGCTCAACTTGGAAGAGCCAGCTCCAAGTAAGGTGAAGAAAACTTCCAAAAGGAAGAGGGTAGTATATGCCGAACCTCAAGTTGATGCAGCTGCTGAAGAAGAAGAAGAAGAAGATGCACCCCAGCCTCCTCCTCAGAAAGCTAAGTTCATGGGTGATGCTATTCGGGCTCAAGCCTCCTCTAAGCCCAAGAAGCCTGCTCAAGCAAAGGCAGCTCCAGCCAAGCCCAAGAGAACAACCAGGAGCATTCCAGCTTCTGAGAAGAACAAAGGTGAGATGCCACCGTCTGAATCAGATGAAGAGCATGTGTTGCTTAAGCTCCGTCCTAAGTTGCCACTCCACAATGATGCTCATCCTCAAGCTGAGGACATGAAGGCAAGGAAGGATAAAGGTCTCAGGCTATGGAGACAGTCTGATCCATATGCCGTGAGGAGAAGGACTGCTGTGGACCCCAGATTCCACACCAGAGAGCAGCAGGATTTCTATGAGACCGTGCTGATGGATAAGAAGCCCATTGTTGCTGACACCAGGTATGTTGACTGGAAGTACATTGACAGTGAAGAGCACCGAGACTTCTTTCCCCATGTGCATGAGAGCTTTACTGCATGTGGAGTTGCTGATTTTGTGGGTCAAGAGCTGACATCTTGGAATGACGAGATGATCATGCAGTTCTACGCCACAGCCCACTTCTATCCTGATGGCAAGATCACCTGGATGACTGAAGGTCAAAGGTTTTCTTCGTCTATTGAAGAATGGGCAGAACTTCTGAATGCTCCAGTGCAGAGAGAGGACGACATTGATGTCTATGGGATTCCTAAGAAGAGTCATGATTCCATGAAGAACATGTACAAGGAGATCCCCGCTGCTGATTTGGAAGGGTGGAAGCTTGGCTCAGTGTACTATCTCCAGGCAGGTCTGACCACCACTAACACTATTTTGAGGCATACCTTGATGCCCAAGTCTGGAGACCACCGCATGATTCGAGGCTATTCTATCAACATGCTGCACATTCTCGATGAGAAGGCACCTTTCAAGGTGATGGACTTAATGGTAGAGACCATTAAGAGGACTGCAGCTGACCAGAAGCGGTCATGTGGGTTTGCCCCGCAGATTCAGATGCTCATCAATGCCAAGTTTGGCACGGGCAAATTCATGTTGGATAGGAAGCACTTGCCACTGCAGCCAGAGCATGAGGACAATGTAGTTGTGATGGATGAGGAGGATCCAACCTCAGTTGAAGGACAGGCCAAAATCGAAGCTGCGAAGAAAGCTAAAGCTGACAAAGAGGCAGCAGCAGCAGCAGCTAAGCCAAAGAGCTTCGGAGAGCAGATTCTTGAAGCTACCCAGAGGATTGAACAACGCCTGGCCAGCATTGAGCAATCTCAGGAGAGCCTAGAGAGGATTGTTGAGGACAAGATCCACGCTCTGGACGTGAAGCTGACAGAGATTCAGGTGTCCGTCAACAAGCTTGAGGCAGACATGGAGGAAGCAAGGCAGGAGAGAGCAGAGCTCATGCAGGATGATCTAGTCCAAGACTCTCATCGCCAGACTGCTCCGGTTCCCAGAGGATCCAGATCTGCAGCTATCCCAGTGACTGACTCTAGGGCTACCACTTCAGCACGAGCTACAGCTCCAGCAGTTACTCCAGCTCCAGCATCCACTCCTCCAGCGCAGACATCAGCAGAAGTCTTCGCCGATGCAGTCATTTCTACACCGACATCTACCCAGACGGGAGCCGCCAGCAGAGCCCGCAGTGACGCTTAGCTCTATACCTTTTCGAACTTTTTGGTAACTTGTTGCCAAAGGGGGAGAAATTGTATAGATCATAGGGCTTCGAGAGAGAGAGTGCTCTTTCTTTCGTTCTTTTGCCGGTTTCTTTGAGATACATTGGTTTCTTTTGGTCTTTCGAAACTTTCAGTGTGCTTGCTACCATGTTTGATGCTACCTTAATGAGTTCTTGGTCATACTATGCTTTAATGTGTGCTTAATGCTTATCATATGCTATTCCTTATTGTATGGCCATTTACTCTTGTCTTGGTGATTGAGTGCATGTTATTCATTCTTATCATTTTGTGCGCTCCACCAAGATGTATGTGACATGGAAGAGTGACCCATAATCCTAATCGATTGTGCATTTGCATTCAAACGCAAATTTTAAATAATGCACAAATTTAGGGGGAGCTCTTGTTTATCACATACTTCTCAAAGCGACGATATTATTCATTGATTATATCTTTTGTCGAAGCTTAGATCTATATGTTGTCATCAATTACCAAAAAGGGGGAGATTGAAAGTGCAACTAATCCCCGGGTGGTTTTGGTAATTAATAACAACATATATATCATTGAACTAATATTTACATGAGAATCATTTCAGATAAGTTCGATGATATGGGTATGGAAATGTCTGAAGAAGTGGACCCCTCAAAATGCTAAGACAAGCATTGGCAAAAGCTCAAGACTCTATTTTTGGTTTAGTGATCAAAGATCACATTGAGTCCATAGGAACAGCCAATACTATTAAAAGGGGATGAGGTTGTGTTAATGATCTGGTTGCTCAAGTGCTTAGTGATCTAGCTCCCTCAACTATCAGCACCTTTCACTACTTAACACACTCATAAGTAATCTCGGACAAACCGATTCTGCAAACTCAGTCCCACCGAGATTAACCACCACAGTTATTCTTCCAAACCCTAATTTCTCGGTCCATCCGATTTTGAGTTTCGGTCTCACCGAAACTGGACTGCCAACCTTCTGTAACCAATTGACATCACTTCGGAATATCCGAGTTGTTAATTTCGGTTCCACCGAGAATGGCAAGCTCCTACCTTTGACTCACTTCGGACACACCGAGATGGTATTTTCGGTCCCACCGAAAATCCCAACGTTCACTATATTTGAACTTTCGGTCTGACCGAGTTTTCACTTCGGTCTCACCGAGATGGCTCAAATATGTGTGTAACGGTTGGATTTTGTTTGGAGGCTATATATACCCCTCCACCCCCTCTTCATTCGTAGAGAGAGCCATCAGAAATTCTACCACTCCTACCATACACTTTCTGAGAAGAGAACCACCTACCCTTGTGTTGAGATCAAGTCATTCCATTCCTACCATATGAAACTTGATTTCTAGCCTTCCCAAGTTGCTTTCCACTCAATCCTTTCTTCCACCACAGCCATATCAGTGAGGAGAGTTGAGTGTTGGGGAGATTATCATTTGAAGCACAAGAGCAAGGAGTTCATCATCATCAACAACATCTATTACCTTTTGGAGGGTGGTGCCTCCTAGATTGGTTAGGTGTCGCTTGGGAGCCTCCGTCTTTGAGATGTGGAGTTGAACCAAGAAGTTTGTAAGGGCAAGGAGATCACCTACTTCGTGAAGATCTACCCCGAGTAAGGCTAGTCCTCCGTGGGCGTAGGCCATGATGGAATAGACAAGGTTGCTTCTTCGTGGACCCTTCGTGGGTGGAGCCCTCCGTGGACTCGCGCAGCCGTTACCCTCCGTGGGTTGAAGTCTCCATCAACGTGGATGTACGATAGCACCACCTATCGGAACCACGACAAAAATCTTCGTGTCTCCAAACTGCGTTTGATCTTCTCCACCTCTCTTTACTACATGTGCAATTTACTTTCCGCTGCTTATACTCTAGAATTGCATGTGTAGGGTGTTACTTGAATTGATCTTAATTGTGAAACTGCCAAAAACGTTGCATGATCAAAAGGCAGATCTTTTATATTGTCAAGTAGTCTAATCCCCCCCCCCTCTAGACATACTTTCGATCCTACACTTGCTACGACTTGGGTTCATATGTTGATGACCGACACGTTCGTTGCTGGGTCATGTATGCATGTCTTTTTAATTTAGTGCCACTTTTGGTTTATAACTGGTCATGTCGGCCCGGGTTCTCTATCATATGGATGCTAGCGACACTATCATATACGTGTGCCAAAATGTGCAAACGGTCCCGGGCCAGGTAAGGTGGCACCCGTGGGGATACCGTGCGTGAGGCCGCAAAGTGATATGAGGTGTTATAGGCTAGACCTATGTGACTTAGGATCGGGGTCCCGACATGAGCTGGGTGCTCGGGAAGGCTGGGAGGGGGTCCTATATATAGGCGAGCCGAGAGGAGGGATCGGGGCTTCGCTGGCGACACCTGGACGCTGCGCTCGGCGACGAACGACATCAGTGAGAGGGGGAGAAGGCAACGGGGTTCACGCGGGAGCTGTGGATGGATGGAGACGAGCACAGGGGCGCTGGGGTGGCGACGATCACAGTGCGCACCGCTCTGTTGCCTTGGTTGGACCGCGCCCGTGGTCGCGGCGGCGAGCTCCGGCATCGACGAGTGCCAGGGGCACTGTAGAGGTCGACACGAAGATGGTTGCGCGGATAGGCAAGCTCTAGCAGGCGTGGAAGCAAGCACACGCTCAACAGAGTGCTCGGCGGCATCCAGAGCGCGCCGACAAGCAGCCTGGCATGGTGCACACGCGTGTTCACCGCGTGAACTTTGCCTACTTGCTGGCTTGGTGCCAAAGATCATGTCTGGCGTGTTGTTCGTGGTAGATATGAGAGTTACCCATGTTTAGTTTGAGTCCAGACGCGGTAGAAAGAATTTCACACGACTGGTAAGTTTCTGGACAGAAACTTTGAGAGTTTACTGAGGTAAATTGGCTAAGAGTTGGAGGCTGTGCTTTGGAGGCTAGTCCTAAGTTACTAAGGTAAAGATGCACAAGGAGTTTCAGAAGCAACGGAGCAAGTAAAATGGTAGTTGTTGTAGAAACTACCATTTCTGTCCAGAATAGAAAAGAATTTTTGTAGCAAAAATATTCCAAAAAGTGGTGCAATATTTTTGTTCAGAAATGTGTCCTAGGGTCCAAAAAATATTTATGAATTTCCTCAGATTTTTGTGGGCCAAAAAATTGGGGTTGCTTTGGAGCACAATGGGCTTAACTAGGGTTTTGGGGGGGAATGAATATTTTTCAATAAAGAAAAATATTCCAATAATTATTTTAGGGTGAACCAGAGGGAAAAGATGATTTGAGATGGATATGAGGCACTTGGGTGAAAGCCAAGGGTACCCAAGTGTTTAAGTCCATATGAAAAGATTAAAAAATCTCAAGGTAAAAAATTAAATCCAAATAAAACTCATGCAAATAAAAAGAGGGCAAAATCAGGCTGCCACAAACCTCCCCCACTTAGAATGAATCTTGTCCTCGAGATTCGGTTGCTTGGGAAAACCATTCCGGATAATATGTCTGTAGGAATTCTTCTTGTTCCCAGGTTGTTTCTGACTCGGTGTGATGCTCCCACTGGACCTTATAAAACTTTCTTACTTTACTGCGAGTGACCCTTTCCATCTAATCCAAAATTTTGAACGGTCTTTCTTCATATGTTAAATCCTTTGCCAACTCTATGTCGGTCATGGCAGTCCTTTTCTCAGGCGGCGATATGCACCGCCTCAATTGTGAGACATGAAACACGTTGTGCACATCAGACAATTCCGGGGCAATTCCAACTGATAAGCAACGGTGCCCACTCGATAAATCACTGGGAAGGGGCCAATAAATCTTTGTGCCAACTTCCCCCGAGTCTGGAATCTCTTGACTCCTTTCATAGGAGTGACTCGGAGGTATACGTGTTCTCCGGGTTCAAAACTGAGCTGTCGTTGTTTTGCATCATAATAACTCTTTTGTCGAGATTTGGCCAATTGTAATCTATCTATGATCTCCTTGACTTGTTTCTCAGCTTCCATCATGAGGTCTATTCCGAAAATGCGGCTATCTCCAGTCTGAGACCAATTTAACGGGGTATGACACTTGTGGCCATATAAAGCCTCGTAGGTGACATCTTTAGACTGGTTTGGAAACTGTTGTTGTAGGAGAACTCGGCGTACGGCACACAATCTTCCCATTTAGATCCTTGGGTCGAGATGCAAGCTCGCAACATATCTTCAAGTATTTGGTTTACCCGCTCTGTATGTCCATCAGTCTGAGGATGATAGGTTGTACTGTATTTCAGGGCTGTCCCCATGGCTTGATGGAGACGTGACCAGAAAGCGGAGGTAAAGAGTGAACCTTTGTCGGAAGTGATGGTTCGAGGTACTCCATGCAGACTGACTATTGTGGACACATACAGTTGTGCAAGTTGGTCTGCTCGATATGTGGTCTTGACCGGGATGAAGTGAGCTACCTTGGTTAGAGTGTCCACTATGACCCATATTGCATCATTGCCTCGCTGAGTCTTGGGTAGTCCTGTGATGAAATACTTGCAGACGTCATCCCATTTCCATTGCGAAACTGGTAGCGGTTGAAGAAGTCGAGCTGGCTTCTGATGTTCTGCCTTTACTTTGTTGCATATGTCGCAACAGGCCACAAAATAGGCAATGTCTTTCTTCATTCCATCCCACCAGAATATTTGACGAAGGTCTTCATACATTTTTGTACCCCCGGGTGAATAGAGTATGAGGATTCGTGTGCTTTTGACAAGATTCTCTTTTTCAGGTTCGACTGATTTGGTACACAAATCCTTCCACGAAATTGGAGAGTCCCAAAGTGATCCTTTGAGAAATCGGAGGTACGTCCTGCCAGCATATTCTTGGCATGCTTTTGTAGGATAGGATCGTCTGGCTGGGCCTTGCGGATTTCTTCCTCAAGTGTGGGGGTAACTTCCAAAATATTAGCGAGACCAGCCTCAACGATGTTCAGATGGAGTTGAGCAATCTCCTCTTGAAGTTTAGTGGGCAAAGATTTTAATATGACGTTTAGGTTGACTGGCTTCCGACTAAGTGCGTCAGCCACCACGTTGGCTTTACCAGGGTGGTAATTTATTCCAAGATCATAATCCTTAACCAGCTCAAGCCATCTTCGCTGACGGAGATTTAAATCTGGCTGAGTAAATATATACTTGAGGCTTTTGTGATCGATAAAAATTTGGCATTTCTTCCCGATGAGATAATGCCTCCATATTTTGAGAGCATGCACCACTGCGGCCAATTACAGATCATGAGAAGGGTAATTTCCTTCGTGCGGTCGCAGCTGTCGTGATGCATATGCCACTACCTTGCCGTCTTGCATAAGTACGCAACCAAGTCCTTGTCTGGATGCGTCACAGTATACATCAAAACTGCGATAGATGTCTGGAAGAGTTAATACGGGTGCAGTGGTCAGCCGTATCTTTAGCTCACTGAAACTTTTCTCACAGTCGTTAGTCCATTCAAACTTCTTGTCCTTTTTGAGTAGCTCTGTCATGGGTTTGGCAATCTTGGAGAATCCTTCCATGAAACGACGGTAATATCCAGCCAGTCCAAGGAAACTCCTGATCTGAGATACCGTTGTGGGTGGCAACCAATTGGGCACATCTTTTACCTTGCTTGGGTCTACGGCTATACCCTCGGCGGATAGCACGTGTCCAAGAAATCCAACTTGTTTGAGCCAAAACTCGCATTTACTGAATTTGGCGTAAAGCTGATGGTCGCGGAGTCGTTATAACACTGCTCAGAGATGTTCCTTGTGATCCCCTTCACTTTTTGAATATATAAGTATGTCATCGATAAAGACTACCATGAGCTTATCGAGGAAATCCATGAATACTTTGTTCATCATGTGCATGAAGAATGCAGGGGCATTGGTGAGACCAAAGGACATAACTGTATATTCATAAAGACCGTATCCAGTGGTGAATGCGGTCTTAGGAACTTTTTAATCTTAAGCTGATGGTATCCGGTTCGTAAGTCAATCTTGGAGAATACCTTGGCCCCACTGAGCTGATCGAACAAGTCATCAATTCTTGGTAGCGGATATTTGTTTTTGATGGTGACATCATTCAGCTGACGATAATCCACACACATGCAGAGGCAGCCATCCTTCTTGCTTACAAAGAGTGCAGGCGATCCCCATGGTGAGGAACTGGGATGGATATAGCCTTCCCCTTTTGACTGGTCAGAGTGACTTCTCGGGTTGCATAGTTTATGCATACTTGATATTGGGTCAGCCAATTCATGCCCAAAATAACGTCCAACTATACCGACTCGATGAGTATCAAGGAAGTTGGAAAGCTTATTCCGTTGATATTGATTTCCAAATCACGGCAGACCAGATTACTCTTGATTAAAGATCCCGGGGTTTGTAATAGCATATTTTTTCCCAAAAGAGAACAAGAAAATTTGTTTTGGGCAACAAAACTCCGAGAAATAAAAGAGTGGGAAGCCCCCGAGTCAAATAAAATTATTGCAGGTATGCTATTAACAGAAAACATACCAATGACTACTTCGGGGTTTTATTGGGCTTCATCTGCGGTGAGGTGATGGACGTGCCCGGTGATGTTTTGCTGGTTCGGGTATGACCGCATAAAGTTGACTTGTGGCCGGAATAAGGCGTTCGCCTTGCTGTTCTTGGGGCACTGCCTGGCATAGTGTCCATTTTCCCCACAACTGAAACAAGAGTTGTTGCGCTGACGCTCCTCGTGTACTGGGTTGGTGACAACATTCTTGACTTGGGTAGTGGTCTTGTTAACATTCTGTTGCCAATTGGGCTTGTATTCCACCTGAGTTTGCTGCCAGGTTCGAGCCTTCTACACTGGTTGCCCTTCTTTCCTTGGTTCAAACTTGCGCTTGTGCTCGTTGTTAGCAGGCCGCTTGTCCAGTACGAGCTTGTGTTCCCTTTCCGCAATGAAAGCTTTATTCACCAAAGTTTGGAAGTCTGGAAAATCAAGCATGCTGAGAGTGCACCTGAGTTGCGAGTTTAATCCTCCAAGAAATCTGTCAATCTTTCTTTCTTCAGTGGCCACGTCATATAGGGAGTAACGGGCCAGGTGGTTGAATTCCTGCAAATATTCACCCATAGACAGATTTCCTTGGGTGAGTGCAAGAAATTCACGTTGCTTGGTTTTCATAACACCAGTAGGGATGTGATATTTTCGGAACTGGTCATTGAATTTTGACCAGGTGAGTTCTTCATCAGCAGGCCACATGGATTTTGCATTTTCCCACTATATGACATCAGCGCCTTCAAGATAGTGAGTTGCAATATGGAACTTTGTCCTCTTCTACAGTACGGGCAATCTCAGGCTTCCTTTCAATGGTCCGTAACCAATCATCGGCATTCAAAGGGTCAATAACCTGACTGAAACTGGGAGGCTGAGTTCTCTGAAAATCTGATAGCTTGTAGTGATGACCGTTCTGATTTCCATTCTGAACAACCAAAGCTTGAACACTTTTTAATATCTCAAGCAGATCATTACTTCTTCTTTCCTCAAACATACGCAGAATTTGCTCAGTGGTAGGCGGATTTGGCGGTGGAGGCGGTGGTATGTACGGCTCGTGGGAGTGTCCTGCCTATCGGGTGGAGCGACGAACAGGAACATCCTCGTGGGCGCTGCTACTATTGCCTCCCCGCGTCATCCTGTTATGGATTTTTCCCAAGACAACGCAACCGAGATGAGAAACATTCAAAAGAAATATTTGGGGAAAAGCCAGCAACAAAACTCGAGGGAAAACAAAATTGCGAAGAAAGACAGCGAGTAAAAGAAATACAACTTCAGCATAATTATACAGGGACTCATACATGAAAAGTAATTAACATGCCTGGTTCCACTACTCTCATACATGAAACAAAACATCATGACTCGTACATCTACATTCGTACATCAGTCTGACAACTGCGAATACTCTAGAGCTCTACTGCTCTGCGGGTGCTGCGGGGTCCTCCCCTGAAGTGGACTCGGATCCTGAACTGACGAGGTTAACTAAAATCTCGGGGTTAAAGGTAACACGGCGACGCTGCCTCGGAGGCTCTCCTTCCGGGGCGGGAGTAGGGTGGATCATAGGAGCTACAGGGGTAGTGAGAAGTGATATCCACTTAGCAAGGGCAGTAAGAGGAGTTATGGTCGAGGCGCCCGAGCTACTAGGAGGGGTTACTGGTGAAATAGGGAAAATGGAACTGATGGGGACATATGGGGTAAATCCCATGGAGGCGGGAATGGTGATAGACCTAGTAGTGGCTAAAGCAATACGAGTGTTAGTCAGCTCGCGAGCCAGCTCGTGGATCATGAGATAGCTAGCAGTAATATAACGTGAAAGATGGCTAGCAACACTATCAGACTCCGGGTCAATCTCAGGGAAATGAACACGACCGTTGTCGTGCACAGAAGGATAGTATTGGAAACCTGGGTGGTTCTGCATGTGGACCTCATTGTGACGGAGCTCAACAAGGATCTCGAATGCAGCAAATTGGACTGCCTGCGAAGCGGTAGAAGCATAACCGCTTTGAGAGGTATGAGTGTAAGAGATGGAGTCAGAACTGATGCGCAGAGTCACCACGGCCTGATACTCATATATTGAGTCTGCTAGACGCTCCTGGTACACACGATAAACTGGGTCGTCTCCAAGAGGGTACAACCGATGCCACACATTACGAAGGAGGTGTGGTGACGTGTACGGCTTCAGCTGCAACTGGCATGGATACGGCACTGGAGCCATCTACACTCACAACCATCATTAGGTTAGCATAAAAAAAATAAGACAAGTATATGTAAAGCAACAACCAGCTATACAGACTACCGACACTCAACCTAAACGCGTATCTGGCATTTAGTTAGCTCGTCTTAGTCTAACGTGTCCTACAGTCAGCATGGCTCTGATACCAAGCGTTGTGGCACCCCGGCTCAGAGCGACCGGTTTACCTTGCATTGCCAGCCCAGAGACCTTGTCTTCTGGCAATACGCAACATCTTGGTACAGCAAACAACCACTTTATTGATACTAGCGGATCACAATTTTACATTACAACAAGTAGCGAGGCCAAGCGGCCCACACGGTGCGGCTGGACAATATGTACATTATTTAATGAACATAAAAGGCCTCGGTCATAAAAACTATGCAGCAGCGGAACGACTTCGTAGCGGAATTCCATCTCACAGGGACACCGATGTGGACACGATCTAGACTCGGATGGCACTCTTTTCCAGTGGAACTTTCCTGAAATCTGGCATGACACACCAGGTTAGTACATTGAATGTACTTGCAAGCTTACAGCAAATAAAATCATAATGACAAACAATATCATTGTAAGGGCATATTTAGCTCGATGGTGTTTTCGTGATTGATGACTGTGCTTTTGCGGACTAATCATCTGCTCTAAGCTCTTTCAGATATATCTCACCTAGGCACAAGACGATTATGTCCCCCTCGGAATCTATGGAAGACGGTGTTTCCTTTTGCTTCTTTTTCGGTGGATGTGAGTAATAGGAAAGCCGTACTATTAAGAGGGGATCCGTTGTGGTAAGGTTTTGGTGGAATCAACACGTACACTTCCTTATCGCACCCACCATACCTTCCCGCCTCAATGGAGTTCTACTTTCCCCCTTCTCTGTTTTTCCTGGCCCTAGTGGTAGTACCGCGGGCCTCAGCGGTAGTACCGCCTAAGTGCCTCAAGCGGTAGTACCGCTCCACTGAGCGGTAGTACCGCTTGTTGCACTCTGCGGCAGTACCGCTGCAGCTCCGCTTTACTACCGCCTCGACTCGAGAGCGCATCTTCTCGTGTCGGGTTTTGCGGTACTAGAAGCAGTAGTAGTAGCGGTAGTACCGCCCTGCATCCACGGTAGTACCGCTCTGGGTCCCAGCCTTTCTTGCACGGCAGTACTGCTCAGGGAAAGCGGTAGTACCGCTTGATAAGCGGTAGTACCGCTCTCTGCGGGGCCGAGTGAGGGGGTAACGGTTGGATTGTTCCCCCCCACTATATAAAGGCATCTTCTTATTCCTTGTTGACTCACCTCTTCCCCCAAATACTCCATTGTTGCTCCAAGCTCCATTTTCGCCCGATCTCTCTCCCTAGCCTATCAAACTTGTTGATTTGCTCGGGATTGCTTGAGAAGGCATCGATCTACACTTCCACCAAGAGATATTTGATTCCCCCCACTAATCCTTGCGGATCGTGTTACTCTTGGGTGTTTGAGCACCCTAGACGGTTGAGGTCACCTAGAAGCCATATTCCATTGTGGTGAAGCTTCGTGGTGTCGTTGGGAGCCTCCAATTCAGTTGTGGAGATAGCCCCAACCTTGTTTGTAAAGGTTCGGTTGCCACCTTCAAGGGCACCACTAGTGGAATCACGGCACCTCGCATTGTGTGAGGGCGTGAGGAGAATACGGTGGCCCTAGTGGCTTCTTGGGGAGCATTGTGCCTCCACACCGCTCCAACGGAGACGTACTTCCCCTCAAAGGGAAGGAACTTCGGCAACACATCCTCGTCTTCACCGGTTCCACTTGTGGTTATTTCTTTCCTTTACTTGTGCAAGCTTTACTTATTTATCTTATATAGCTTGCTTGTGAGGTTGTTATCTTTACTTCCTATACGTTGTCATCATAGTAGCATATCTAGACAACTTACTTTGACGCTTAATTTAAAGTGGTTAAGAAAAGCTAAAAAAAAGTAGTTGCCTATTCACCCCCTCCCATCTAGTCAACCATATCGATCCTTTCAATTGGTATCAGAGTCTCGTCTCTTTTTAAGGACTTTACCGTCCAAAGAGTATGGGTGACAACGTAGTCGACACGGAGGAACATTCCGGTGGAACTCCGTCCTTGCCTACGTCCGATGGGGGAGCCTTGATCTCTCGTGAGGAGTTCAATGTGGCTATGACCACATTGAAAGAATCACTAGCGACCGAGGTCAAAGGCATGTTTAAAGATTTGATTGAGGGGCTTAAATTATCCACCACCCCGCTGGAAGTGGTCGTCCCGCTACCATCGTGTCGGAGGCTACTCCCGACAAGGGAGAAGCTAGTAGTGAACAAGCCCCGGTTACTAAGAATGGGAATGGCATCTTCGCCCACTCCGCTCCTCCTACTCACTATGGAGGACCCGTTCCCACACCGCATTTAAATTTTGTTGGGCCTCCTCCTAAGTTTATAAAAAATTCTGATTTTGCTACTTGGATGTTTCGCTTCAAACCTCATTTAAATCATTGCTCTACTAACCTTTGGAGAATCATTGAGCAAGGTTTTTATCCACGTGATCCCGACAACATGACTCCGAGAGAAACTATGGATTATTAGTTCAACGAGTCCGTTCTTTGCATACTTCAAGATGCTATCCCTCCCGAAGACATTGCACATCTTCGACCATTCACTGTGGCCAAGGAAGCTTGGGAGCATGTTGGCACTATGTACAAGGGGAGCGCTAGCATTCAACGCTGAAACTATGAAGTTGTGCAAGATGAAGCCGATGAGTTTGCTATGATCGAAGAAGAAGATCCTCGTGAACTTTATCAGAGATTAACCACTCTTGCGGTCTCTCTTCCAGATCATGGGAGTAAGGACACGGATGACAATTGGATCAAGCGCAAGTTTCTCAAGGCCATGATGCCCTACCATAAGAGCATCTCCAGCCGTTGGCCCCCCAGGACGCGCCGAAAACCGCCGCCTGGGGGCGAGCCGGCGCTAGTTTCGGCTTATGCGCCAGTTCGTTCCCAGTCGCCGGCCCCCCAGGTCGCCCCCAGGTGCCGATATCGGCCCATTTTCGGTGCTTTAAGCCCATTTTCGGCGCTTTTCAGCCCATTTCCGACGCAAAACGGCCCAGGCTCGACGTTGTCGTAGATAGTTCACATAGATAGATAGATAGGTCACATATATAGATAGATAGTTCACATAATCTTAACCCTACGATAGATAGATAAATAGACAGTTCACATAGTCTTCTCCTACGACCTACTACTACTAGTCATTCTCCGACTCGGACTCTTCCTCGGTGATGTCCTCCTCCGACGTCTCAGCGTAGGCGTCAAGGAACCGCTCGTTAGTGAAGTCCCAGGAGGACGCATCTCCTAGCTCAACGTTGGACTTAGCGACCGCCCTCCGCGCTCGCTTGTCCTCGCGATAAGCCGTTCGCTCCTTCCTCCTCTTCTTCCTCTCCGCCCTTCTCTCGGCCAAGAATCGGTGCTCGTCGATGAAGTCTTGTGGGAAGTTTTGGCGCCACCTCGCCATGGCTTCCTCATCCATCTCGGCCAAGTGGAGACGGTGCGCCCGTCTACGGTTCTTCCGACGATCTTCGTCGGTTCTAAGCCGCGGGGGAGGCGCCAGCTCCTGTGCCCGCTCCAGAGTCGGCACGTCCGTGAAGTTCATGTCCCAACGGGAACGCCGGAGGCGCCACGCCGCAGCGTCGTATGCGCGGGCGCCCTCCTGAGCGGTGTCGAAGGTTCCAAAGCGGAGGCGCACATCGCCCGACTGAATCTCGGCGGAGTAGGTGCCGGACGGACGAACCCCGACGCCGCGATAGCCCGCACCTCCCCGGCGGCGAGGCGGCATGGGGCGCAGTGCGTGTCGGCGACGAAGCAGCCAGCGGCCGGAGGGGCGCAGTGCGTGGTAGTGCGAAGGAGAGTGTGGTGGGCGATGGGGCTGCGGTGTGGGCGTTCACCGGCGAGGTAGGATGCTTTTATAGCTGGAGCTCGGGTGGCGAGAGGCGCATGCCAGGCGACGCGTGGTGGTCGCCCGTGGTGCCGGGCGACGCGATGGGTCGCTGGGCGGCATCAATGGCAGGCGACGGCTCGGCAGTGCGGTAGCTTTGGCATTGATTCCCGCGAGAACCGAGGCGATGAGGACGACAAAGCAGCATGTCGCTGACAGGGCTGGCCCATCACATTCGCGCCAAAAAACGCCTCGCCCGGCGCCCCCAGGCGACCCCCAGTGCCCCGGGTTCGGGTTGGGTCCGCCGGCGCCAGTTTCGGCCCAATCCGGCGATTTTCGGAGTCTTGGGGGCGCGACTGGGCCATTTTTTCGGCGTCGACGCCTAAAAAGTGGCCTTGGGGGCCTGTTGGGGGCGCGGCTGGAGATGCTCTAGGGCCATGTCCTCTGTCATCCGTCAAAGACCGGACTTCCATCACTTGTCATCAAATGAAGTGTTGGATGAGTTCGTCGCCATGAGGATCTTGGACAAGACCGCCGACAATGCGGTGTTGAGAGCTCAACAATCAAAGAAGCCTAACCTTGCCTTGAAGGCCAAGGCTTGTGTGGAAGAAGAGGAGGAGGAGGATGATGATGAGAGTTTCCCCGAGGACCCCAAATATGCCTATCATGAGCACATGGCTCTTGCTTCACGGCAATTTTGGGGCAACAAGAAGAACACGAGGCCCAACTACAACAAGAACAACTCAAGTGGGAACAAGGGCAAGCAACGAGTAAGGACATGCTTCAACTGTGGAAATGTAAGCCACTTCGTTGCGGATTGCCCATATGAGAAAAGAGAAGACTTTGGAGGCGAGCTTATCTGGAAGGACAAGGCCAAGTCTTATCCCAACAAGAACAACTTCAACAAGAAGACTCCTCCCAAAGGGTTGGTGGCCCAAGAAGAATATGTTGAGGATGATGATAATGATGAAGATGATGAGATGGTCACCATGGCCACAATTGCTATTGCTACTACTCCACGCACATCTCTCTTCAACTCTCCAAATGAGAACATCACTGCCAAGTGTCTCATGGCTAAGGCCACCAACAAGGTAACTCCAAACATCAACACTACCATCATCTCTAATCCTTCATTAACGGATTGTATTGATGAGAGTGAGGGAGCCAAGGAGGAAGAGAATGAGTTTGAGTTGTTTATGAGCAAACTCAAGGGCAAACCCAAGAAGCATTTTGTTGCTCTCTTAGAACAACTCGGTGAGGCCAATGACATGATCGAGGCTCACAAGGAGACCATTGCTAAAATGGAAGGTCATAGTCGAGACTATGCCGATGAAATATCGGATCTCTCTAATGCTCTAGAGGACGAGCGTGGTCTTCATTTGGCTCTTGAGGAGTCACACAACGATGATCATGCTAAATTAAAGAAAGATCTCGATCATGCTTTAGTTGTCTCTCGTATGCTTAACTCCGAGAAGGCAAAACTTGGGGTTGACCACGCTAGACTCAAGGAGGAGTTTGTTACACTTGACAAGGCTCACAAGGCCTTGAAAGGTATGCATGCTTCTCTCAAGGAGTCTCATGATCAACTCCAAGTTTCGCTAACCAAGGAAAAGGCCACATTTCCTCGCATGGTGTTAATTGATAATACAAATGCTACTAACCCATGTTGCAAGCATGTGCATCTTGTTGAAGAAAATGCCAAGTTGAAGAAGCAACTTGAGAAAGGCCTTGTGACATGCATACAAGGTGAGAAGAACCTCAACAATCTTTTGAGTAATCAAAAGGAGGTTGTGGCAAAGGAAGGAATTGGGTTTGTTCCCAAACCCAAGAAGAAGAAGAATGACAAGACCAAGCTACCTCCCCCTCTCCGACAAACCTTTGTGAAAGAGGGAGAGGGTGCCTCTAAGAAGAAGAACAATGTGAAGGGTGGAGGAGTCAAGAAAAACCCCACCATACCATCAAACATGGCCGGCGACTTTAATCCTTCTTATGTTTTATGTCGTGCTAGTGATGGTCATGTCTTTGCTAAATTCGTTGGTTCTTCTTATGAGTACATTGAATGGTCTAGTTGGGTTCCTAAGACCCTTGTTACTAACCTCAAAGGACCCATTACCAAATGGGTACCTAAATCCAAGCATTAATCTATTGTAGTAGTTTGCTTCCGGTGGGGGATCATGGTTGCTCGATAGTGGAGCCACAAATCATATGACCGGAAGCAAAGACTTGGTGGTGGATGTGCATCTAGGTTCATCTATGGCCACCAATGTCGAATGGGGTGATGCTTCATCTTCTAAGGTATTGGGGCTCTACAAGGTTGTTGTTTCTCATGATCTCACGATCGAGAAAGTCATGCTTGTTGAGTCCCTTGCATATAATTTACTTTCCGTTCGTCAACTCGCACTCATGGGCTTTGCTACATTCTTTGATATTGATACCGTGGCCCTCTTGTGGAGCAAGACTCTTAAAGTAGCCTATGTTGGACATGTCGAGAACGGTCTTTATGTGGTTAACTTCTTGAAGCAACCCACTAAGACCGCGACATGCCTAATGGCTAAAGTTGATGTGGGATGGCTTTGGCATCGCCGGTTAGCCCACGTTAATATGAAATCTTTGCAAAGTCTTCTCAAGGGGACCATGTCCGTGGACTAACAAATGTTAGCTTTGCCAAAGATCGTGCTTGCAGGGCTTGCATTGAAGGAAAGTTACATGAGACGGCTCACCCTCCCACGACTATCGTCTACTCAATAAGACCCCTAGAGCTCCTTCACACGGATCTCTTTGGGCCTCCATCTTTTGATAGTCTTGGGGGTAGAAAGTACTGCTTGGTGATTGTGGATGATTATTCAAGATACACCTGGGTATACTTCTTCAAGAAGAAGAGTGAGACCCAACGAACCGTCATCAACTTTGCAAATGAAGCTCAACGACAACATGAAGCAAAGATTTTGATGATCCGAAGTGACAACTGCACCGAGTTCAAGAAGTACACCTTGGATGAGTTTCTTAGTGATGAGGGGATCAAACACCAATATGCAGCACCCTATACCCCTCAACAAAACGGTGTAGCGGATAAAAAGAACCGGACACTGATGGACGCGGCAAGGACCATGATGGCGGAATTCAAATCTCCATACAACTTTGGGCCGAAGCCATCAACACTGCTTGGCATGCATCCAATCGGCTCTATCTCCGCAAAGGCTTGAACAAAACTCCATATGAGATACTTACCGGTAACAAGCCCAATCTCAAGTACTTCCAGGTGTTCGGGTGTAAGTGTTTCATCCTCAAGAAAGGTGTTCGTTTGTCTAAATTTGAATCTAGAGCTCATGAGGGCATATTTGTTGGTCATGCTACAAACTCTCATGCTTACCGTGTCCTCAATAAGTCCAATGGACTCATTGAGGAGACGAGTAACGTAGAGTTTGATGAGAATAACGGCTCCCAAGTGGAGCAAAGTGGTACTTGTGATGTAGGTGATGAAATTCCTCCTCAAGCCACAAGAAGAATGGGTCTTGGATATATCCTACCCATTGAGGAACCCCTTGTGGCCAAAGTAGAAGGACAATGTTCCACTCAAGTGGAACCATCACCAACCCAAGACTCACACGCTTCCGAAGAACAAAGTGAAGGCCCTCAACCGGACGAACAAGGCCAAGTGCAAGATCAATCACAAGATGGTGGGGAGCCACCAAATGATGCACAAGGCCAAGTTCTATCCTCTGAGCAAGATCAAGATCAAGAGGAAGCTCAAGATCAAGATCTAGCTCCTGACGTCGCGCAAGATGATCAACTCAGTGCTCCTCAATTATCTCTTGAGGAGCAATTGGAGCGTCATGCTGCAAAAGTTGCCTCCAGGCTTGCTTCCAGAGAACATCACATGGAGAATATTCTTGGAAGCATCAAAAGGGGGGTAAGCACTCGTAGACAATTAGCAAACTATTGTGCTCATCAAGCTTTTGTCTCATGTGTTGAACCTCAGAAGGTCTATGAGGCGCTCGAAGACCCTGATTGGCTTAATGCCATGCATGAAGAACTCCATAACTTCGAGCGCAACAAAGTGTGGCGTCTGGTGCCGAGGCCAAAGGAGAACCATAATGTCATTGGAACCAAGTGGATCTTTAATAACAAGCAAGATGCTCATGGCATTGTCATCCGCAACAAGGCGCATCTGGTGGCTCAAGGATACTCCCAAGTCGAGGGTATCGACTACGGTGAAACCTTTGCCCCTGTTGCTCGCCTTGAATCTATTCGTTTGTTGCTTGCATATGCTTCTCATCATAATTTTAAGTTGCAACAAATGGATGTGAAAAGTGCATTTCTTAATGGTCCTATTAATGAGTTAGTGTATGTTAAACAACCCCCGGGGTTTGAGGATCCCAAGTTCCCCAATCACGTGTACCAACTCGATAAGGCACTCTATGGCCTTAAACAAGCCCCACGTGCGTGGTATGAGCGTCTTACCGAGTTGTTACAAGATCATGGGTTTGAAATTGGGAAAATCGACCCCACTCTTTTTACTAAGAAGGTCAAAGGGGAGTTGTTTGTCTGCCAACTATATGTTGATGATATTATCTTTGGTTCCCCTAACAAAGCTTTCAATGATGAGTTCGCCACACTCATGACCACACATTTTGAGATGTCTATGATGGGAGAGTTGAAGTACTTCCTTGGGTTTGAGATCAAGCAAAGAAGAGAAGGAATCTTCATCAAACAATCCAAGTATACTCAAGACATGCTCAAGAGGTTCAATCTAAGTGATGTCAAGCCGGCTACTACTCCAATGCAAACCAAGTGCCAACTTGACATTGATCCCGATGGTAAAGCGGTGGATCAAAAGGTATATCGCTCTATGATCAGATCCTTGCTTTACCTTTGTGCATCTAGACCGGATATTATGTTGAGTGTGGGAATCTGTGCATGGTTTCAAGCCTCACCTAAGGAAAGTCACTTTGTGGCAGTCAAGCGAATCTTTCGATATTTGGCTCATACCCCAAAATTTGGCTTATGGTACCCAAGAGGAGCAAACTTCAACCTTGTAGGTTTCTCTGATTCGGACTGGGCGGGAGACAAAGTGCGTAGGAAGTCCACTTCTGGAGGGTGCCAATTTCTTGGTTGCTCTCTGGTAAGTTGGTCGTCCAAAAAGCAAAGTTGTGTGTCTCTCTCGTCCACTGAAGCAGAGTATGTGGCAGCTGGCAGTTGTTGTGCTCAACTTCTATGGATGAGGCAAACTTTACAGGATTACGGTGTCACTTGCGACAAATTGCCTCTTTGGTGTGACAATGAAAGTGCCATCAAGATTTCTCTCAACCCGGTGCAACACTTCAAGACGAAGCATATAGAGATTCGGTATCACTTCATCCGGGATCATATATGACAAGGAGAGATCGAGCTTCACTATATCAACACTCATGATAACCTTGTAGATATCTTCACAAAGCCTTTGGATGAAGCAATATTTCGTGAGTTAAGGCATGAGCTAAATATCATTGATTTGAGCAATGTGGCTTGAGCACGTGCACACCCCACCTTACTCTTCATATTGTCTAAACTATATGTAGGCATGGACATAGGGGGAGTGTTGTTCTCTCAATGAACTCTCT
>LR738713.1:305114339-305130545 GCA_902687465.1 Secale cereale | reverse complement strand
CCCCCCCCCCCCCCCATTATGCATAAATTGATCAAGTCTTTCACACTAACCATATTTGATGGTACTTGTGCTTCAAGGACGAGTTTTGGTCATGGGCCCAAGGTTAAAATCTTCGCGGCGCCATACCTCTTGACTCAAACATAGGTGGCTTTGGCCACCGCCCTCTCTTGAAGAGGGGTTTCTTGTCTCTTGCTGGTGTGTGTGTGTTGTGTCTTGGTTTTCCTTGCTTTTTTGTTCTTTTTTTTTTGAACTAAGCCTTGTAGTATAGTTACCTTGGCATGCTGGGCGGTACTACCGCTGGTGGTGCACGGTACTACCGCCCCCCAGCGCGGTACTACCGCTGCGGGGCGGTACCAGGGGGTTATATCGGGGCAGGGGGAGGTTTCTCTCCCCCATACCCATTCGCTCGCCCCTTGTGTTCCTGGTCCTCTCTCCAGCAGTTCTTCGCCGCGGGAGGGCTCCGGCGGATCTCCTCCTCCGGGGCGTTCCTCTCCATTTCCTTCGGTGGAGTCGATCCCCACCTAGTTCTTTTGCCATGGATGCCGGTATTGCCCCCGTTCCTTTTCTCTTCTTGTCTTGTTTTCAGATCCTGTGTTTTAGGGGCCATAGTGGTTGCATCTCTAGATTTTTGGCTAAATCTAGGCTTGAGTAGGTTGGAGAAGGCAACTAGATTGTCTAGATTAGAGTATGGTAGGAATATTTTTGGATTTGACACGCCGATAGTGGCGGATCTGACCACGGTAGTAGGGAACTGTTGTTCCCCCGACTCGAGCGGTACTACCAATCTCTTGGAGCGGTACTACCGCTTGGGCGGTACTACCGCTTACAGGTCACGGTACTACCGCTGCATGCCTAGTTCAACCATGTTTTTTTATTCTTTGGTCTTCTTTTGTTGTGTTTCTTGGCTTATGCTCGTCCTTTATGGTTGGTTCGCGTGTTTCTGTGTCTGGTTCCAGGTGATGAACATCCTGAGCATCAAGCTCGCCATATCAACCCCAATCGTGCCACATCGAAGCGTTACCGCACATCTGAGTCTGCAGGAGGTTCATCTAGTGCTCCACCTCCACCTCAACTCAAGAAGAAGTCCGTGACAAAGCCAAAGGGCAAAACTGTGACCCAAATGAGTTTCAAGGAATTCTGGGCAAAGCGTCGCCGCAATCCCTATGAAGTAGATCAAGAACCCAATTTGGTCAACCGTCCGTTCTGGAACCGCTTTCAGTTTGCCATCTACTTTGATGTGATCAAGGCAAAGAAGATTCTCTTTGTCAGTGTTCGCTCCATCGACAAGGAGTACCTGGAGAAGGATCCTGAGTATTTTGGTGATGCTCTTCAGATGTGCTCTCAGCTTAACATTCTCCAGATCATTCAGTTCAACAAGGATTTTGATGCAGATCTTGTGGCTCAATTCTATGCCACTGTCCATCTAGGGACTGATGAGGACAGGACTCTGACATGGATGACCAATGGCAAATTTCTTTCTGTCAAGTGGAAGGCTTTCATGGAGTTACTTGGAGTGGAAGACCATGGGCTTGAGACTCCTGTTGGCTTTCGTCCTCATCGCAGCACTACCTCCACCCACAAGCAAGCTCTCTGGCCCTACAACACTGCAAAGGTCCACCCTGAAACTAAGAAGGTAACATATGAGTTGTCTGCCTATCTGGATATCCTTCACCGCATCTTCCGTGAGACCCTCTTCCCTCGAGTTGGGAATCATGATATGGTTCACTCCTATCTTGTGGACATGCTTCTCTTTTGCCAGCATGAGCTAGAGAAGAGCACTGGTGAGTCCTTGGATATCTCTCATGTGACGTGGTCTGAACTCTTATCTGCAATCTCTGAGCGCAAGTGCCTGATATATGGACCAGTCATCATGCTGCTAATTGAGAAGGCTTGGGATCATACATATCCCAATGTTTTGCTTGAAACTGGAGAGTTGGTGTCTCATGAGATCAAGCGTCTGAGGAGGAAGGACAGTTGGGGCACTCAGGCACCCAAATCTGGGGGTTCATCCTCTGCTGCTGCTATGGAGACTAAGGAGGCTGAGGCTGAGCCAGATGATGACGATGACTATGAGCCATCTGGTGTAGAGCTCTCATGGGAAAAGAAGCTCAAGCTGAAGATGAAGAAGCTGTTTTGCATGGAGTCTCATGGTTAGTACATGACTCATGTGGCAGAGAAGAAGGCCAGGGGACGTCACAAGGAGCTCATGCATCAGTTGGGTGCGACTGTGGCAAGTGGTTCTGAGGAACAGATCACCGAGGAGGAAGAGTGGACTCAGCAACACTATCAGTGGACAGATTCCGACGCCGAGCAGTTTTCGGTCGACGACGACGGTGCACATGACCTCGCTGGGATTTGATGTTCGAGACCTTCACCTACTCTCACCTGGAGCCGTAGCTTAGCTCTCTGCCCTTTTGGTGTCTCGATGCCAAAGGGGGAGAGCGTTTAGGGATTTGTGTCGTTGCCTTTGTGTTCCTGTTGTTGTGCTTTCTCGTCGTTTGCTTTGTTTGGTTTTCGTGTGACCTAAGTTCCCAACATATGGTGTGAGACATATGCTACCTATGCTACATTATTTAATCTTATCTATGTACCTTGGTACTCTATAGCGCGCATGCTTATCCTGTTATTTACTATGGTCTCATATATCTTGCTTAGGTTGTTCGTCTCTAAAATATAGGGGGAGTCTTGATCCTAGTATGTGTGCCGTGCAGTCCAAAGCACATATCTAGATAGCACACATCTAGGGGGAGCCCGTCTATATTTTAGGGGTGTGGTTTTTCCGCTTACTCTATGCCATTACTTTTTGTGCAAATCCCGTATTGTCATCGGTCCACCAAAAAGGGGGAGATTGTAAGGGCATATTTAGCCCGATGGTGTTTTGGTGATTGATGACAGTGCTTTTGCGGACTAATCATGTGCTCTAAGCTCTTTCAGATATATCTCACCTAGGCACAAGACGATTATGTCCCCCTCGGAATCTATGGAAGACGGTGTTCCCTTTTGCTTCTTTTTTAGTGGATCTGAGTAATAGGAAAGCCGTACTATTAAGAGGGGATCCGTTGTGGTAAGGTTTGGGTGGAATCAACACATACACTTCCTTATCGCACCCACCATACCTTCCCGCCTCAATGGAGTTCTACTTTCCCCCTTCTCTGTTTTTCCTGGCCCTAGCGGTAGTACCGCGGGCCTCAGCGGTATTACCGCCTAAGTGCCTCAAGCGGTAGTACCGCTCCACTGAGCGGTAGTACCGCTTGTTGCACTCTACGGCGGTACCGCTGCAGCTCCGCTTTACTACCGCCTCGACTCGAGAGCGCATCTTCTCGTGTCCGGTTTTGCGGTACTAGAAGCGGTAGTAGTAGTGGTAGTACCGCTCCCCAACGGTAGTACCGCCCTGCATCCACGGTAGTACCGCTCTGGGTCCCAGCCTCTCTTGCGCGGCAGTACCGCTCAGGGAAAGCGATAGTACCGCTTGATAAGCGGTAGTACCGCTCACTCAAGCGGTAGTACCGCTCTCTGCGGGGCCGAGTGAGGGGGTAATGGTCGAATTGTTCCCCCAACTATATAAAGGCATCTTATTATTCCTTGTTGACTCACCTCTTCCCCCAAATACTCCATTGTTGCTCCAAGCTCCATTTTCGCCCGATCTCTCTCCCTAGCCTATCAAACTTGTTGATTTGCTCGGGATTGCTTGAGAAGGCATCGATCTACACTTCCACCAAGAGATATTTGATTCCCCTCACTAATCCTTGCGGATCTTGTTACTGTTGGGTGTTTGAGCACCCTAGACGGTTGAGGTCACCTAGAAGCCATATTCCATTGTGGTGAAGCTTCGTGGTGTCGTTGGGAGCCTCCAATTCAGTTGTGGAGGTAGCCCCAACCTTGTTTGTAAAGGTTCGGTTGCCGCCTTCAAGGGCACCACTAGTGGAATCACGGCACCTCGCATTGTGTGAGGGCGTGAGGAGAATACGGTGGCCCTAGTGGCTTCTTGGGGAGCATTGTGCCTCCACACCGCTCCAACGGAGACGTACTTCCCCTCAAAGGGAAGGAACTTCGGCAACACATCCTCGTCTTCACCGGTTCCACTTGTGGTTATTTCTTTCCTTTACTTGTGCAAGCTTTACTTGTTTATCTTATATAGCTTGCTTGTGAGGTTGTTATCTTTACTTCCTATACGTTGTCATCATAGTAGCATATCTAGACAACTTACTTTGACGCTTAATTTAAAGTGGTTAAGAAAAGCTAAAAATTGTTAGTTGCCTATTCACCCCCCCCCCTCTAGTCAACCATATCGATCCTTCCAATCATGATAATTATTCAACTGTTAAAATGCAGCACCATATTTGAATATACATACAACTAACATGTTGTGCTCATGCCTTTGTGAAAACGGACCCTCGGTCTGACTTACCCATGGTGATTTTTCTATAAACTTGTTCATCGCAACAGGACATAACTCATGATCTTTCCGACGATCACAACCCTGACCATACTTGGTCTTAAATCATCTTGGTGGCTCTTCCACCATTTTTTTACAGTACAAAACTTCATAACTTGGTGAGCAAGATTTTATTATATGTTGACCCATGGTGTGACTTACTTTCGAGCGTGTCCATGACCGTGGACTCGGCTATCGATAGATTAATTACTCTCTGCAAATGTAGTGCACTGTACCCACACCATGGAACCCATGGCCTCGCTTTCCCATTCGGGTGGACCAATGGCGTTCCGACAAAACTCTTCCATTGCCATGACACTCTCCCGGCCACTCCGACTCGTTCCCCACCGGAATAGTCCTGGGTGGCCCCGTGCCTACCAAAGGCACACCGACCACCGTCATGGCCAAACAGAAACTGTCCCAAATGGGGACTCGGTACCATAAACTTAACAATGGGCACACAAGGTTATGCCTGCTTACCGGGCCAGGGTACCGCATGCCCATAACATTCCCTATTTGGAGGGATAGATCGACAAAGGAGGTCGAGGCGCACCTACCCGTACCCTTAGAGTAGCTAGGGGTGGTCGGACGGCGTGGGAAATGGCCTCGCACGTGGAGGCAGAACGGGGTGGTCGCTTGAGTTGAAGAAGACGACGAGCAACAGCGACTCTAGAAGCTCCAACTAGGTGGAACGACACCACCAGAGAGTGGCGGAGGCTCTGGAAGGGTTCCCCTGGCCGAAGAGGGGCTGGAGCTACCACGACGACCCGAGGGGATCGCCGGCGAGCTCAAGCTCGGGGACGGCGGCCTGTGGCCTGTCCGACCGGGCCACGAGGTTCTACGCAGTTGTGGTGTGTGGGGGAGTGGAGCTGGGTGCTCGGGAAGGCTGGGAGGGGGTCCTATATATAGGCGAGCCGAGAGGGGGATCGGGGCTCCGCCGGCGACACCTGGACGCTGCGCCCGGCGATGAACATCGTCAGTGAGAGGGGGAGAAGGCGACGGGGTTCACGAGGGAGCTGTGGACGAACGGAGACGAGCACAGGGGCGCTGGGGTGGTGACGAGCACAGTGCGCACCGCACTGTTGCCTTGGCCGGACCGCGCCCATGCTCGCTGCGGTGAGCTCCGGCGTCGGCGAGTGCCAGGGGGGCACTGTAGAGGTCGAGACGAAGATGGTGGTGCGGGTTGGCAAGCTCTGGTAGGCGTGGAAGCAAGCACGCGCTCAACAGAGCGCTCGGCGGCATCCAGAGCGCGCCGACAAGCAGCCTCGCATGGTGCACACGCGTGTTCACCGCGTGAACTTTGTCTACTAGCCGGCTTGGTGCGAAAGATCATGTCTGGCGTGTTGTTCGGGGTAGATATGAGAGTTTCCCAGGTTTAGTTTGAGTCGAGACGCAGTAGAAAGAATTTCACACGGCTGGTAAGTTTCTGGACAGAAACTTTGAGAGTTTACTGAGGTAAATTGGCTAAGAGTTGGAGGCTGTGCTTTGGAGGCTAGTCCTAAGTTACTAAGGTAAAGATGCACAAGGAGTTTCAGAAGCAACGGAGCAAGTAAAATGGTAGTTGCTTTAGAAACTACCATTTTTGTCCAGAATAGAAAAGAATCTCTGTAGCAAAAATATTCCAAAAAGTGGTGCAATATTTTTCCTCAGGAATGTGTCCTAGGGTCCAAAGAATATTTATGAATTTCCTCAAATTTTTGTGTGCCAGAAAAATTGGGGTTGCTTTGGAGCACAATGGGCTTAACTAGGGTTTTTGGGGGAAAATGAATATTTTTCAATAATTTAAGTGTGAACCAGAGGGAAAAGATGATTTGAGATGGATATGAGGCACTTGGGTGAAAGCCAAGGGTACCCAAGTGTTTAAGTCCATATGAAAAGATTCAAAAATCCCAAGGTTAAAATTAAATCCAAATAAAACTCATGCAAATACAAAGAGGGCAAATTCAGGCTGTCACAGATCGCAAAGCGGAAGCGTTACAAGAACGCGGTTGGTGGAGTCATACACGCAGCGATTCAGATCGCGGTCGATTCTGATCTAAGCACCGAATAACGGCGCCGCCACGTTCAACACACGTGCAGCTCGGGGACGTCTCCTCCTTCTTGATCCAGCAAGGGGGAAGGAGAAGTTGAGGGAGAACTCCAGCAGCACGACAGCGTGGTGGTGGAGCAAGCGGGACTCGGGCAGGGCTTTGCCAAGCCTGCGGAGGAGGAGATGGTGTTGGGAGGGGGAGGGCTGCGCCAGGCCAAAGGTGCGGCTGCCCTCTCCCCCCACTATATATAGGGGCAAGGGAGAGGGGGGCCTACCCCCTCAGATCCCATCTAGGGGGGGGCGGCCAGGGAGGGGAAACTTGCCCCCAAGCCAAGGGGGGCGGCCCCTTTAGGGCTTCCCCTCAACCCTAGGTGCATGGGCCCTAGGGGGGATGGCACCCATCCCACTTTGGGGCTGGTTCCCCTCCACATACAGCCCATAGGGCCCTCCGGGGAAGGTGGACCCTCCCGGTGGACCCCTTCTGTGACGCCCGAAGACCGATGTCCCAGAAGATTCCAGAGATTCCAGATATTCCGGGTTCTCACGTGTGTTTCATTTGTGCTTGTGTTATTCATTTTGCTTTGCATCATGTCATCATTCCATCATGTCTTTAATCTTTTGCATCTCAACTTAAATAAATCGTGTGGATCTTCGATCCATTTAAATCGAGGGAAGCATGACTTCTCTTTATAACATATCCTCCTAATATTTATGGAGCTATATTATAAATATTCCATTTGTTTGGAATTAACCCAACACACTTGCATAATTTTCCCCATGCCTTTTCTACTTCAAGTTTCACCGTAAAAAAACCTTGCCAAGTTTTCCTTTTCCTTTTATCGAGGTTCCTCCAAAAATTCGAACATTTTTGGACACTTCCTAAACCTTGCCCTAATTCAAGCCATTTGAATTAAATCAAATGTGTTTGAATTTACATCTTTCTTTCATGCCCACTTTTACTTTTCTTGGATCATGCTCATTTTTATGAGTCCGGGAAAATTAACCCTCTGCCCAAACACTATCCCAAACACTTCCTCTTTTCTCCTTTTCTTCTTTGCTTTTTCTTTTCTTTTCTGTTTTACAAAAGAAGGAGAAGAGAAGAGAGGGATGTTAGAGAGAAGAGCCCCACCGATCTAGGCCGTTCAGGCCCATCTGTAGCCCAACCTCCCCTAAGCCCACCTAACCTTCTAAACCCTAGCCCGCACCCAGTCCCCATCTCACCCGATCCCCTCGTCCATCTCCCCTCGTCCTCCTCCCGTGCGCCGCCAGCGACATCTCCTCTCGATTCCCAGTCTCCTTCCTTCCCCTCGCACCCCATCTCCACCCGATCCCCTCGATCTCTCCCATCTCCCTTTCTCTCCCTCGCGCAAGCGCTCGACCCCGCGACCAACTCCCTCCTCCTCCCGCGCGCCAGGAGCGCCGCTCGCCTCCTCCTTCGGATGCGCACGTCGCACCTCCATCTCCCATCGCCAAGGCCGCAGCCCCAACGTGCCCTCCTCCTCGAAGCCGCCCCTGCCTCCGCGCCAGGAGCCCCAGCGCGCAGCGCCCGCGCCCTCCGTCTCCGCCCTCCTCCGCGCCTCGCGTCGGCCACCGTCGCCACCAAGGACGCTAGCGACGGCCAGCCTCGGCCTCGACGTGCCCCGGTCGTCCTCCTCGACGGGTCCGGCGACCAGCCAGCGCCACGCGCCCGCCACCTCAAGCAGCACCGCGCCTCCTCCCCGCTGCGGGCGACCAAGACCGACGGGGCAGCCCGGCCGACCAGTACGCCAAGTTCTTCTCGCCGCTGCGCCGGTCCCTTCCTTGTCTCTGGCCTCGCCTGCACCTCCACCACCTCGACTCGTTGGTGCCCTGCCTGCGTGCGGTTTCATTTTCTGGTTGATGCCAAGTTCAACGACTACTGAAAAGGGAGCAGCACCAAGTTCCACCGTTGCAGTTTTTTTTCGTCAAGTACCTCTACGGAAACGTGTACATCTACGTAACGTGAACGTCTACCGTCGCCAAGACCCGAGAACGCAAGTACCGTGTCAGGGATATGGTTAGTAGGTATAAACTAGATATTGTAAACCGGCTTAGTTACATTGTACTTAGTTTTAATATTTTAGTAGAGATTACGGCCCATGAGATTTCAAGGCCCATGTATAGAAGTACGGTTTGTAAACTGCCAAGAGATGTAACTTGAGAGATAGGAAAGAAAAGACAGAGACCGAGGCGGACACGATTATGAGCCGGCCTCAGGACTCTGTAAACCGGACCAGGCGTCACCTCTATATAAAGGGACGACCCGGTGACGGTTCAAGGACAAGCAACAATCAATCCGTCGATACGCAGGCAAAGCGAATCCGCTCCCTGTAAACCAACGCCCAAGCAATACCAACCAACTAGACGTAGGCTTTTACCTTCTCCGAAGGGGCCGAACTAGTATAAATCCTTTGTGTCCTTTGTGTGCCATGAATCCTTTCAAGCTAACCCGTGCGATGGTTCTGTCATCAAGTCCGCTAAACCGGACATCTGCCGTGTTATTTCCACGACAGTTGGCGCCCACCGTGGGGCCTGCGCACGATGGTTTCGAGTTCTTGAAAGGCGGCTTCGAAGGGTTAAAGGGTTACGCAGTCGGCCGGATGACCAAGAGTCGTCGTGGCCGGATCTACATCGACGACGCGGGTTGGGGACCGGAGGCCGATTCGATTGAATACGGGTACCGGGTCCCCTTCGGCAGCATCCAAGTCTTCATTGGCAAAATTGGTGAACCGGGACCTGAGCCGGACGCCCTCCCCAACATCATCGAGCCGGCTCAGCGTGCGAGATCGGCCCGGATTCAGCCCGCCATGAAGCATGTGTTCGTTGGAGCAATTCACGGAGGCCAAGCCGAGGACGGATCGGAATCTGATGGTGCAACCATCGTCTACTCAGATGACGAGTCTTCATCCGGGGAAACTGAATCTCTGTATCAGTTGCGGGACGGCCGGTCTGAGGGCGAGTCCGATGGAAACAGTATTCCGGACCCCTTTGGCCCGCCAAACCGGGTGGCGGTCTTCATGGCCGGTTCACAACCCCCGACGAACGGAACAACAGCAGAGGCTGGTGCAGGGGGAAGTGGTTCAAATCCCTCCCTTACTGAAGTTCTATCCACCTTGATCGAGGAGTTCACAGCTAAGGCAGTGGAGGTCGTAGCTCCAGCAGACAAGGCGCAACATGATGCAGCGCTTCTTCAGTTGAAAGCCCGGATGGATCAGTTAAAGGAGGATTTAAAGGCAGAAGGAGAGATGTTAGCCATAAGACAGGCAGAGTTGGATGATCAAGCCTTTCATTTGAGGATGGAGCAGGCTTCTGTGGAAGGAGTAAGGGGGCGAAAATATCGATCCCGCCTACCGCCGGGTTACGAATCTGCGAATTTGTTCAAAACACCTGGGGCTGGGGCCAGTAATAATCCGGCCTTAAACCGGAGAAGCCCACCGGCTCGGGATGAGCCGGTTCAGAAGCCCGCCGCAGAACGGGAGCATCGGATTACATCGGCGCCTTATGTTCATGTCCCTCCAGGACACTATTCAAACCCTTTGGATAATATTGCTGCAGCGGCAGCACGGTTGGCCGCTTTACCCGTGGAAGAAACGTCCCCGGTGGCGATAGAGGCGCGCAGGGCCCAGAAGCTGCTTAATACGGCGTTAATACAGCAGCAAGCGTATTCTCATAGCAGGGAAAGGTTACATTCAACACCACATCCCAACCGAAGTTACTCTAGACATTGGGAGGAGCCAGAAGTGTCTAGCAGTGAGCGCAGGAGACATCAGCACAGGCAGGATAATCCGGCAAGGGCGGAGATGCCAGCCCCGGACCTAAACCGCCCTAGATCGGAGGCCAGGGAGGAAATTCGTCAGTCGACGCCGGTTCACACAGCCACTACAGGGACAGGAGCTACAGCGAGCGGTTTTGGAATACAATGTCTCGTCCCCGCCCTGCGGAGCGTTAAGTTGCCCAAGGATTTCAAAGGACCTCGCAAGGTGCCTAATTACACAGCCGATTTACCGCCCGAAGCTTGGGTGGAGAGTTACGAGATGGCCATGGAGATGCTGGACGTGGATGAATCGGCTTGTGCCAAATATTTCACTATGATGCTTGAGGGCACGGCCCGGACTTGGCTGAAGGCGCTACCTCCGAATTCTATCGGGTCATGGGGGGAGCTGCGCAGTCAGTTCATCAAAAACTTCAAGGATACATGCAAGCAACCGATGTCGGTGATAGATTTAGCAGCATGTGTGCAAGGAGAGCAGGAGTCTACAGCAGCTTGGGTACGCAGAGTGGCAGAGATCTTGCACTCCTCAAATGGCATCAACCCTAGAACAGCAATTGTAACATTGGAGAACAATTGCCGGTTTGAATCTTTAAAATTAAAACTCGGACGGCTCAAACGGGAATGCAATGACATGGGGACTTTAATGAGCGCCCTGGTGAAGTACAGAGACTCAGATAATACCAAGTATCCGGAGTCAGAAGGAGATAAAACGGGGAAGGCCAGCAAGTCTGGTAAACCGGCGCCGGTTAATCCGGTTACTTCAAGCTTTTTGGGCAAACGGAAGGCAGAAAATAGCTCCGATTTTGTTGCTAATACACAGGCTCAAGGCGGTCTTCAGGTTAATCAGCAGGGTTCCACTCTCCAACCGGCGGAGGAAACCCGGGTTGGGAGCAGGATTTGGATCAACCCTGTCTAAAGCATAGCGCAAGAGGGAGGATTGCAAGGCATACTATAAGAGAATGCCTGTCCTTTATGAAAGCAGGGAACGGCCGTTTTAATCCTCCTAGCCGGCCCCCGAACGGCGGTTCAGGGCCCGGGTTTTATGGTCCGGGTTATCAAGGGAACAACTCCGGATCAGGATATAGGGGCAACGACAGTTATCAAGGGAACAACGGCGGTTATCAATCCCGGCCAGGCGGCCAAAATAGTCAAGGAAACTACAATGGTCAGGGAAATCAATCGCATCATCAAGGTGGTTACAATGGTCAGGGAAACCAATCACATCATCAAGGTGGTTATCATGGTCAGGGAAATCAATCGCATCATCAAGGTGGTTACAACAATCAGAATAATCAGCAGCAGGGCCAGGGGAGTTACAATAACCAAGGAAACCAGCAGCAACAGCGTCCGCAGCAACAGCAGCAATCCTGATACCAGAGTAATCTGAAGGAGTTGAGCAGCGGTCAATATCATGTTTTCACCACGAGTTTATGTAAGAGAGACCAGAAGGTTTTTAAGCGGGCTGTTAATGCAGTAGAACCGGCGACGCCACAATTTCTACGATGGTCAGAGCAGCCCATTGTATGGAGCAGAGAGGACCACCCGTTACGGGTAGATAATCCGGGATATTTAGCCTTGGTGGTAGCACCTCAGGTGGGAGGATACAAGTTTACTAAAGTCCTCATGGATGGAGGTAGCAGTATCAATATATTATATTACGAGACCTTTCGTCGTATGGGTCTGACAGATAAAAAGTTAAGGACATCAAACACAGTGTTTCACGGGGTGGTCCCAGGTAAGTCAGCTTATCCAGTTGGTAAGATTGACTTAGAAGTTACCTTTGGAGATGAGCATGATTCCAGATCGGAGATGATCACTTTTGAAGTTGTCAAAATTAAAAGTCCATATCATGCTTTGTTTGGAAGGACGGTTTATGCTAAATTTATGGCTAGGCCATGTTATGTTTATTTGCAGCTTAAGATGCCGGGTCATAAAGGCACGATTACGGTGCACGGCAGTCGTAAGATAGCAGTGGAGTGTGAGGAAGGTGATGCAGCTTATGCAGAAGCGGTATGTGCCACGGAAGAGTTAAAATTTTATAAAGATAATGTTGATCCGGCAGATATGACTCCGCTGAAGAAACCAACTACCGAGCATGATCCGGCTTTGAAGTTCAAGTCAGCGGAAGAGACTAAGTAGGTGGATTTTGTGCCTGGAGACTCGTCTAAACAATTCACCATCAGTGCTAACCTAGATCCTAAATAGGAAAACGCGCTCATCGAGTTCATCCGTGAGAACCGGGATATCTTTGCATGGAAACCTTCTGACATGCCAGGTATACCGAGGGAACTCGCTGAGCACAAGTTGAATATCGATCCGAAGTTTAAACCGGTAAAACAGTATCTGCGCCGCTTTAATGAAGAGAGGCGCAAAGCTATAGGAGAAGAAGTGGCCAGACTTTTGGCGGCAGGGTTCATAGTGGAAGTTTTTCATCCGGAATGGTTGGCTAATCCGGTGCTGGTTCTAAAGAAGAATGGGAAGTGGAGGATGTGTGTGGACTACACAGACCTCAATAAAGCTTGCCCGACTGATCCTTTTGCTCTACCTCGCATTGATCAGATTATTGATGCCACAGCAGGGTGTGAGCGGCTGAGTTTTCTGGATGCGTATTCAGGTTATCACCAGATCAAGATGGCAGTTGAAGATCAAGAGAAGACAGCTTTCATAACCCCTTTTGGTGCTTTTTGATATGTATCTATGCCCTTTGGGCTCAAGTGTGCACATGCAACTTATCAGCGTTGCGTTCAGAATTGTTTGAAAGGGTAGATAGGAAGGAACGTGCATGCTTATGTGGATGACATCGTGGTCAAATCAAAGGAGGAAAGAACAATGATAGAAGACCTCAGAGAAACCTTTGATAATCTTCGGGCTTACAGGATGATGCTTAATCCGGAGAAATGTGCCTTTGGTGTCCCGGCTGGTAAGCTTCTGGGATTCCTGGTCTCGAACAGGGGAATAGAAGCCAACCCGGAGAAGATCAAGGCCATCACATCTTTGACAAAACCGGTTTGCATTAATGATGTTCAGCGCATAGCTGGCCGGATCACGGCGCTGAGCCGGTTTATCAGTCGCTTAGGAGAAAAGGCGATCCCGCTTTATCAAATGTTGAAGAAAACGGACCGGTTCATTTGGAGTGATGAGGCAAATACAGCGTTTGAGAATCTAAAACAGCAACTAGCAAAACCACCGGTTTTAGCTGCTCCCATTGATAAGGAGCCTTTGCTGTTATATGTTGCTGCGAATACACGAGCGGTCAGCGTTGCGATTGTGGTTGAGCGCAAGGAAGCAGGGAAGGAACATCCGGTTCAACGCCCGGTTTATTATGTGAGTGAAGTACTCATCGAGTCTAAGCAAAGGTACCCTCATTGGCAGAAGTTGGTATATGGGGTGTTCATGGCAAACCGGAAATTGAAGCATTATTTCCAAGGGCATCCAATAACTGTGGTTAGTTCAGCTCCGTTGGGGGACATAATCCAGAATAGGGAAGCTACGGGCAGGGTAGCCAAGGGGGCTATTGAGCTCAGTCCACATGAGTTGAAGTACGTACCGCGTACCGCTATAAAATCTCAGGCATTGGTCGATTTCATCAATGACTGGACGGAGTTGCAGACTCCTGAGGAGAAGCCGGATCTTACTTATTGGACGATTCACTTCGACGGTTCAAAGCAGTTGGAGGGCTCGGGGGCTGGAGTTGTCTTAACTTCCCCCAGAGGTGATAAATTTTGTTATGTCCTCCGGTTATTATTTCCTTGTACTAATAATGCAGCAGAATATGAAGCGCTACTTCATGGTTTGCGGTTGGCAAAAGAGATGAATTTGAGCCGGGTTAAGTGCCTGGGTGATTCAGACCTAGTGGCACAGCAAGTTTCGGGCAAGTGGGATTCAAGGGATCCCCTCATGGCGGCTTATCGACGAGAGGTTGAAGCGGTTGCAGGATATTTCAAGGGATATCAGGTGGAGCATATAGACCGGCGGAGGAACGAAGCAGCCGACGCTTTAAGCCGGCTAGGATCGCAACGTAAACCGGTACCACCAAACACCTTTTTGAATGAATTGCACAGTCCTTCGGTTCAAGTACCTTCAGAGAACGACCTAGCTGTTCCGGATCCAGAGGCACAGTTGGTTGCAGCAACCCATGTTATTCCGGATTGGACGTTACCCTATTTGGCATACTTAAGCCGAGGAGAGTTACCAGAGGACGAAGAAGAAGCACGGCACATAATCCGGCGTTCCAAATCTATGACAATTGCCAACGGAGAGCTGCACCATCGTAGCACTTCTGGAGTATTTCAACGGTGTGTTTCAGCTGAGGAAGGTTGTGAGATTCTAAGAGAAATTCATGAAGGGGATTGTGGTCATCATGCCGGATAAAAATCTTTAGTGGCTAAAGCTTTCCGACATGGCTTTTATTGGTTAACCGCGCATGCAGATGCGACAGACCTGGTCCGCAAGTGTGACGCTTGTCAGAAGTTCTCAAGACGTGCCCTTGTTCCGGCACAGGAACTCCGGATGATACCAATAACTTGGCCTTTTGCAACTTGGGGGCTTGACATGGTTGGCCCTTTCAAGCGATCCCAAGATTAGAAAACTCATCTACTAGTAGCAGTAGACAAGTTTACGAAGTGGGTTGAAGCGGAGCCTATAAGCAAATGTGATGCGGCAACAGCGGTCAAATTCATCAAAAAAGTAATATTCCGGTTTGGTTTTCCACACAGCATCATCACAGATAATGGCACCAATTTATCTCAGGGTGAGATGGAAGAATTCTGCCAACGGGAGCATATTCGTTTGGACGTGTCTTCTGTGGCTCACCCACAATCCAATGGTCAGGCAGAAAGGGCAAATCAGGAGATTTTGCGAGGAATCAAACCCCGGCTTATGACACCTTTGCAGAGAACCCCAGGGTGTTGGGTTGAAGAATTACCATCTGTCCTTTGGAGTATTAACACTACACCAAACCGGTCTACAGGTTATACACCTTTCTTCATGGTTTACGGCGCAGAAGCAGTTCTTCCAAGTGACATACGCCATGATTCACCGAGGGTAGCGGCCTATGTGGAAGCTGTTAATGAGGAGTCAAGACAAGACGGTTTGGATCGGTTGGATGAAGAGCGTGATATAGCTGCAGCACGGTCGGCGATTTATCAGCAAGATCCGCGCAGGTATCACAGCCGCCGGATTAGAACCAGGACATTCCAGGAGGGTGACTTGGTACTTCGGCTTATCCAAGATCAAACAGATATGCACAAGCTATTCCCGCCATGGGAAGGGCCCTTTGTGGTCAGCAAGAATTTACACAACGGTTCATATTATTTGGTGGACATTCGAGAACACAAGGATTCACGGACATCAGAAGAGGAGACGAAGAGGCCGTGGAACATCGCTCATTTACGGCCATACTACACTTGAGCCATGTGCTCCAATGTATCCTATATATATATTATGAATAATGAATAAACCGGCACCCTCGGTAAACCGGGGGCTCAGCCCTTTTCCCATATACACAATTTTTGCGGCAAATAACCATATCAGTTTGTTATCAAATATCATATTTCAATGTTGGCCGGTTTTGGAAACTAATCTTTTCAGGATATGTGAAGGAACGGTAGAACTCTCGGGAACAAGAGATTATATCCGGTTCAAGAAGAGAAAACCCCCATAAAAAGAAAAACCTGCAGAGTCAGGAGGAACTTTAGAGGCCCCTTGGGACAGTCCGGTTTGCCCACGTCCCATTGATTGGCTATGTTTCTGATTTCTTAGGCCCCCTGAACAGTCGATACGCTCACGTTCAGGGATGGCTAGGCCCCTTGGGACAGTCTGGTTTGCCCACGTCCCATTGATTGGCTATGTTTACGATTATATGGCCCCCTGAACAGTCGATACGCTCACGTTCAGGGATGGCTCGGCCCCTGGGGACAGTCCGGTTTGCCCACGTCCCCATGATTGGCTATG
>LR738713.1:305099371-305114158 GCA_902687465.1 Secale cereale | reverse complement strand
CGGTTTGCCCACGTCCCAACGATTGGCTCGGTTTTTATTTGCGGTTCTATCGGCCCTCTGAACAGTCGATACGCTCACGTTCAGTGATTGGCTAGGCTCCTTGGGACAGTAGGTTTGCCCACGTCCCATTGATTGGCTGAACCTTGTTTTGAGCCTGGCAGCTCTTTGAAAAAGCCTCGACTACATGGTCTGATTTACAAGAATTGAGTGTTTCTTGATGTTTTTTGTGTTCCATAACCTTTTAAACCGAGTGGAACAGCTCCAGAAGTTGACCACCTATCTATAATGTTATAAGTCTGGGTCATAAACACCAGCGAGAATTAAACCGGCGTTCATCATAACCCGGATCGGCTTCATGATGAGCCAACAGGTTGGCAGTACACCATCAGGTATAATGACCGGTGTTTTTTAAACCGGCCTGGTTTTGACTATAAGTCACCAGTATGAGACAAAACAATGACTGGAGTTTATTAACCCGGCCCAGTTGTGACCAAGCCTGGTGTTCATTCAAACCCGGATGGAGTATCAGGTGCAAGTTACAAGTTTCTGAACCAAGATGAGAAAGATTTATCGACAAGATGAACCGAAGAGTTTCAGGTGTTTATTAGAATTGATGAAGACCGATTAAGGTGATTTTAAACATCCTGACCGGTTTAAGGTATATTGGCTACATACAATTCAGGTATCACAGTTATTTTTTAAGATATGCTTATTAGATGTGTCAAGAGAACAGGATAATCCGTCCAGTGGTAAGCCACTAGGACATGCTTTTCGATATTTTTTATGAACAGAACAAGGCATCCGCATCAATCAACAAGTCAACGAACGAATACTTCATGAAGACCAAATGTCAGATCACAACGCATTAAGTTTCAGCTAAACCTATTACAAGGCATAAAAAGCCAAACAGTTGGAAGCATTGTTTGACGGAATAACAATCATGATTACAACAATAGCATTCAAGGTTGTGCTTCTCCTTGCTGAGATGGTTGGCCACCGTCTTGCTCCGGAACGACTTCATCCTCGTGAAGCGGTGGGAAATCCGGTGCACGCCAATCAATCTTTGCCAAGGCACGGAAATATACTTCATCGTTGATCAGCTCAGCAGGATCAATATCAGGAGCAAAGGTGTGAGGACGAACCGGCGGAATTAGTTTACAATATCGTAAACCGGTCGCTCCACCCGCTCGTTCTGCAGGGTATATGATGGATGATATCGAGACAAGTCAGACTCCACCGCAATCTTGCTGGCGAGGGGACGCATCTCCTTTGTCAGAGCATAAAGATCCTTTTCATTAAACGTTGAACCGTCCTCCTTGGTATCAGGAAATCCGGTTAACACCTCCTCCGGATCAATGTCCGGGACCCAAGCTTTAGCCCTCGTAAGGGCCAGAAGAGCACCTCCTCGAGCAGCCGATTTCTTAACCTCTTCAAGACGAGCCGGCAGAATGGACAAACTATTCAAAGTATCTTTGATAGTTGAAGGAGCCGGTTTACCAAAGGAAGTGGCACTGATAATCCTTTGCGTTCCAGAGTACAACTGTTCGACCAAGGTATAGCAGGCCTTGAGTTTCTTCCGTAAGTCATCCCCAAGATGGGAGACACGGCGTCCTACATACAACAATGAAAGTTAAACCGGTGCAGGTCACAGGTTACAAAGATAAAGACAGGAGTTCAGATTATGCTTACCAAAAATAGCAGAAGTCATCAAGTCAATTTGGCGCTTTAACCCGGTCAATTCTTCAGTAATCGGGTTAAGTGCTCCTTCGGCATCCTGAACACGTTTCTCAAGATCTTTTTTCTGGACTTCAAAAGTAGTCCGCTCCTCGTCAAAGAACCTCTTCAAGTCTTCAGCAGTCTTTAAACTCACTTGAAGTTCTTTCTTAGCCTTTGAAGCGGCTGACTCAGTCTCCGTAAGCCGGCTTCGAAGTTCACTGATTTCCAGAGCATTCTGGTTCAGCTCAGCCTGTAGACAAAAGTTCAAAAGCAAGATTAGAAATTACAAGTCTCAAGCACACAACCAAGTTGTCTACTTGACACTTGGGGGCTAATGGCAGTTGAAGTAATACAGCAAAGACAATTTGAAAGTACAAGTCTCAAGCACACAACTAAGTTGTCTACTTGACACTTGGGGGATAATGGCAGTTGAAGCAATGCATCACAGACAATTTGAAATTACAAGTATCAACTACATAACCAAGTTATCTACTTGATACTTGGGGGCTAATGTATGGATCAGCAGTTCAAGCTACAAAGTTCCGGATTACCTTCAGTAAAGTAGATAAACCGGAACTTGGGGGCTGCCATGAGATAAAGATGCGTCAAAAAAGCAAAGTCAGAAGAGGAAACTTACTTCATATTTTTCTCTCATCAGGTTCACCAGGCTGGCTTCATAATCTCGGCTGCTGTGGAGCCGGTTCAAATATCCGGAATAAATATCTTGAGCGCTCATACTGGAAAGACTGGATATATCAGTACTCCATTTTCCTTTGTCTTGAGCTATTTTTTCCGTTTTAGCTGTATGCTTTGCTAAAACGGTGGGTTCAGCTAGAGCAACATAAGCAGCACCAGTAACTACAACGTCAGGAGAAGTGGGTTCATTGGGAGAAATAACTTCAACTTGAGCCGGATCAGGAGATGCCGGGTTAACTTGAGGAGAATTAACCCGGGCCGGACTTGGTGGGTCTTGGACATTTTCTGCGACAGGAGTTTCAAGAGCAGGTTCTTCAACCGGAGCTGCAGGGGTACTTTCTAGAGGAACAGCTGTAGACGGATCAATCACCGGTTCATCGGTAGAAGGATCAGCAACAGGCTTATTCGCCTTGGCCTTTTTGCTAGGTTTCGGTTTGCTGGAAAACAGGCAGAATAAGATTAGCATTATAAAGAGAAAGGGGGGTGTCATAAACCGGAAGAGGTGAAGAGAGTTACCCCGGAACAGTCTTCAAAGGAGGAAGCTGTGTAGCGGTCGATTCGCCGGAAGAAGACAGCGGAGTTTCCTGATAGTCAGGATCAGACGGTTTAAGGGGTTTTCGGATAAGTCCGGCCTTGGGATGAAGAGGAGTCGGAGAGAGTATCACCTCAGCACGGCGCTTTCGAACCGGAGTCAAGGAGATCCCAGATGATTCCACCGCCAAGCCACTGTGGCGAGTGGTCTGGCGAAAGGCTTCGTGTTGTTGCTTCTTCAAAGTAAAGTTAGGATCTAACTTAGCATAGGGATGAGAAAATTGATATTTCCTGACGGTCCAAAGGATTTTTTGAGGAGGAGGTTCTGAATCGGAAGAAATAAGAGTTACCTCAATCTCAGTCGGGTTATCACCTTCAGGCAGTTCCTGTGAAAAGGTATCATTAGATATGATTACAAGTATATGAAGGCGAGAATTTAAACCGGAGTAAAGCGTACCTCGGAATCCGGATCATCATCCTCAGAAGGAGAACCGGCATCGACGGCTGCTTTCCTCTTCTTGTTCGCAGGGGTCTTCCGGCGAGCCTGCTTTACAGTTTTTTCCTGAGGTTTTCTTCTCCAGAAGGGGTCATCAGCCTAATTGAAAACACAAAGAGTAATTGAAAACGGTTCAAAGAGGACGGTTTATAAAGTACAAGCCAAAGACAAACTTACTTCAGGCAGCTTATTCTTCTTAAAGTACGGGGCCAAGCCAACTTTAGAGCAATCTGTTAAGGCAGGATTGACAATCTTCTTGGCTGACTCCACTACCTCCGATTCAGAAAGCTTATCCTTAGTAAACCTCTGAGGATCATCCGGTTTACCAGAGTATTTGCACATCAGCTTAGGGCGCCGGCTTAAGGGAAGGATGCTCCAAGATAGCCAGCAGCGAAGGAAATCAGTGCCAATCAGACCATTTGCCATAAAAGCTCTCAGCTTGGAGAGCTGTGGTGAAAACCGGGTCCGTTCAGCAGCACTAAGCCGTTGTGGCAAGGGGTGATTCGCCGGGATACGAGTTTCGCGATAACCCGGCAAAGGATTTTCACCTTCAGGAGAAGTGTCTACACAATAAAACCAGGACTTGTTCCAGTCCTTAGGGTGAGTATGTAAAGAGGCATGAGGAAAGACTGCATCCATCCTTTTCTGAATACTGATCCCACCAAGCTCCTGGTGAGGTCCGCTGGTAAATTCCGTACGCCGGTTTGCATGGAAGAAATCCCGGAATAAATCAACGGAAGGCTCCTCTTGCAGATACACTTCAGAAAATACTTGGAAATCGCAAATGTTGGAAACAGAATTTGGTCCGATATCCTGTGGGTGCAGCTGGAAGGTGGCAAGAACATCCCGGAAAAATCTTGAACCGGGGGGAGAGAAGCCTCTGGAGATGTGGTCCAGAAATACAATGACTTCCCCGGATCTAGGGGTAGGAGGGCATTCATTACCCGGAGCACGCCATTTTAGTTCAGCTTGAGAGCCTAATGTGCCGATTTTCGACAGTTTGATTAAGTCGTCCTCAGTCACGACGGAACGGACCCAATCGAAGGAAACATACTGCTTAGCCATTGAACAAAGTGCTGAAGAAGATAAAGTACAGAAACGGATTATGAACGAACAATGATCCGGGATCTATTTATATTATACAATGGTGGAAACTGAGAACTAGCTGGCAAGGTTAAACCGGCAATCATCAAACAAGTTATATCATTTCCGGTTTAAATGGCAGTTGAAGAGGAACAGTTCAAATCATTGCGTCAGATTATATCGTTTCCGGTTTATGGCATATCAATCTAAACCGGAACATACTTAGCGAATCTACCGAGGAGAAAAAACAGGTTTCTAAATAATTGCTAAGGGGGAAAGATCTGAGTATGCTGAGGAAAAGAAACTAATCTGAAAGACTCAAAGAAAAGCTACACAGACTTTATACCAAAAAGATGGATTTACATGTCAGACAGGAGCAATAAAGATTCGACGCATCTACAGCGGAGTAAAAATGGAGAAGATCGAAAGGCAAAACTACTACGAATCACGGGCTCAATGAACGAACAAAGACAAAGCTTGCTGAGAGCTCTAATGGCGGAACGGATAAATCTACAGCATTATGGCGGTGAGATCTAAGCTAGTACCAAGCGGAAGATCTGCTGACTAGGGCCTAAAGGTCATAAATCTTCTATGAGAAACGTATCTACGAAGAGGCGAAGCTTCATCGGAAGCCCTAATGGCGGAAGAACAAGGTGAAGTGCCGGTAGATGTAGATCAACAGTAAGAAGGATGAACATACCTGGGACGGCGAGAATCGGCGGCGGAGATTAATCTGGTCGAGGCTCAGGTTGATGCAGCGGCCGGTCGAGGACTGGAGATCCGGCGGTCGTCGGCGGCGGTTTGAGCTCGGGCAGCAATGGAGGAAGAAGACGCAGGAAGAGGATGAAGTGAGAAGGAGATAATGAATGGGGGGTGGCAGTATTTATAGCCAGGAGTCAGATCTGAAACGACAGGTGCGAGAATCGAGGAGACAGAAATCGGATAAAGATCCCGTGACGCCTCGATCTTCGGGATAACCCTTAAAATACGCTACAGTACAGCTCACGGCGTTAAATGCGGAGATGATGTCATTGTCAGACTTTAATGATTTCGGAGGATGACGTCAGAGCCGGTTTACAAAAAGAAGAAGACAGAAGAAAATTATACAAGGCAAGGAAGACTGATGTGAACAAGTTCAAATCATTCTGGGGCCTAATGTCAGGGATATGGTTAGTAGGTATAAACCGGATATTGTAAACCGGCTTAGTTACATTGTACTTAGTTTTAATATTTTAGTAGAGATTACGGCCCATGAGATTTCAAGGCCCATGTATAGAAGTACGGTTTGTAAACTGCCAAGAGATGTAACTTGAGAGATAGGAAAGAAAAGACAGAGACCGAGGCAGACACGATTATGAGCCGGCCTCGGGACTCTGTAAACCGGACCAGGCGTCACCTCTATATAAAGGGACGACCCGGCGACGGTTCAAGGACAAGCAACAATCAATCCGTCGATACGCAGGCAAAGCGAATCCGCTCCCTGTAAACCGACGCCCAAGCAATACCAACCAACTAGACGTAGGCTTTTACCTTCTCCGAAGGGGCCGAACTAGTATAAATCCTTTGTGTCCTTTGTGTGCCATGAATCCTTTCAAGCTAACCCGTGCGATGGTTCCATCATCAAGTCCGCTAAACCGGACATCTGCCGTGTTATTTCCACGACATACCGCGACATCGACAACCCATCAAGTTCGACTACGCCAAGTTCAACGATGCGCCAAGTACCTCGACGCCCGAGTTGACTACTTCCTCTCCGATGATGTGTACCTCTACTACCGTGATGAGATGTATACGGCTACAAAACGAGAACAACTACTTCCCACTACGTGCATGTACGACTACCGTCGCGACGTCTACTTCCACTACTTCCTCGACGAATGTGAACGACTACTTCCTTTTGGCAACGTGAACGACAACTTCGACAACGACCGCCTCGAGAACTTCTACTTCCACTTCTTCCACTACGTCCCTCGACGACTCGAACCACCCCGAAATGAGTGTTTCGAAGGTATAACCCCGAGACGATGACCCGTGGACGAATGCTTGTTGTGTTGTATGAGATGTTTCCCTTGTTTGCACCGTGCCTGTTTTGTCTTTTGTCATGCTCCTCGGTTGCCTCGTCGCCGACTCGTGGGAACCCGGTGACGGGATCACCCCACCTTTCATCTTGTTTGACTCGCTCACGCCACCTTTGTTTTGCACCGGTCTCTCAACGAGTTACCGGAACCGAGATGTTGCCGTTGCATCATTTTCAGATCGTTGCCGTGGCACCCTTTCTTTCCACCAGGGTGACAAATACTTCATATCTCTTCGTGTTAACTTTTACTAAAAATTGCATAAACTTGATCATGTCATCCGCATCATGTTAACAACATTAAAATGTGTGAATTGTTGTTGCTTAAAATTGCTAAACATGCATATGGGGTTTTTCTCGGAATTGTTGTTGTTATTTCCGGCCTCATTTAAAGTGTCTAAATAGGTAGTTTGTTTTTGCTTCACCTCTTGCCATGTTAACAAACATGTAATCTTGTCCTGTAAATAAACGAGAGTCAGTTAAATAATTAAAATGTGGTGTTTCGTCAATATGCAACTCGTTGCATATTGAGCTCCACTTAACTTGTAGTACTTGTTTGTACACTTTGCCATGACATGCATATTTGAACCGGACATGCATCATACTTGGATGTGCATCGTATGCCATGTTTATGCTTGTGTGTTTACCGTGTTGTTTGCTTCTTTCCGGTTGCTTATCTTGTTAGCTTCGGTTTCGTTCCGGAGTTGTGAGGATTCGCTCGACTTTGTTGCTTCGTCTACTTCATGGATCCGTTCATCTTCCTTGCGGAATCCCAGGCAAGATGATCATACCCTTGGATACCTTTACTATCATTGCCATGCTTAGTGTCTCGATGCTATCGTTATATGTCGCGCTACCCATCTTTTATGTCAACCTCTCCTTGTTGCCATGAATCCTCGAACCTTTGAAACCTTCCTAGCAAAACCACTGTTTGGCTATGTTACCCGCTTGCTCAGCCCCTCTTATAGCGTTGTTAGTTGTAGGTGAAGGTGAAGATTCGTTCCAGGAGGGAACTTGTTGTTGTTGGTATATCACAATATCTATAATTGTTATTAACACACCTATATACTGTGCATGGGTGGAAGGCTTGGCCTTTTGCTCGGTGTTTTGTTCCACTCATGCCACCTTAGGCGCCGATAAACCGGCATTATGTTCCTTGATTTTGCGTTCCTTACACGATGGGTGGATGGGGACCCCTTGACAGTTCGTCTTTGAATAAAACTCCTCCAGCAAGGCCTAACATTGGTTTTAATTTTGATCATAATAACAACTTAATTAATTAATTAATTGCATAGGAGGTCATGTCCGCGGGTTCTTAATTCTACATAATAGGGGGGCCAGTGCTGATGGTGTTGGTCCCAAACTAGAGCCACTTGCGGTGCCACCCAGTTATCTAGGGTCTTCGGTTACTGTACGTAGCGCTCATCCGGACGTGGCCTGAGACGAGATGCGCGCGGCTAGCATCAGGGTGTCGGCACGCCGGGAGGTCTTGCTGGACTAGTTTTACCATTGTCGAAATGTCTTGTGCACCGGGATGCCGAGCTTGATCGGATTTCCCTAAGATAAGGGGTGATGATATTATATTTATCACTTCAGCTAATCGTGAGAGCTTGTGATGGGCTAAGTTGGGACACCCCTGCAGGGTTATGATCTTTCGAAAGCCGTGCCCGCTGTTATGTGGCAGATTGGAATTTGTTAATTTCCGGTTGTAGAAAACTTGACAGAGGATCCGAAGTAAAACACACAACTGTGTGAGTAACCGTGACTGTCTCTTTTCACTTTGAGAAGAGAACACGGTGGGGTTATGTTTGACTTGTAGGTAGTTCAGGATCTTTAGCGATCACCACTAGTTGGCGACCGTTTGCGTAGATGCTCATCTTATTCTTGTACTCGTAAGTTAGCCACCATATTATGCTTAGCCGCTGCTGCAACCTCACCACTTTACCTCTTCCATACCCCTAAAGCTTTGCTAGTCTTGATACCCATGGTTATGGGATTGCTGAGTCCTCGTGACTCACAGATACTACAACACCAGATGCAGGTTCGGCCGAGAATGATGCAGGAGCTGGTTCAAGTACTTCACTGGGAGCTCGATGAAGAGAGTGGTCGTATGCTTGTGACGTTTTCGACGATCAGTAGTGGTTTCTACTAGGGGCGATTCGGACCTGTGGCTTTATGTTTTTGGTATCTTTCTTTTGGATCTTCGCCCGTAGTCGGGTTGTGATGTTTTGAATGATGTTTTGCTTATGTAGTGTATTGTGTGAAGTGGCGAGTGTAAGCCAACTATCTCCTTTTTGCATTTCATCCCTATTTTTACATGAGTTGTGCAAAGATACCAAACTTGAGATCATTCCAAAATGGGCTTATACCTTTAAGTCGTGCCTCGACAAGTAGGAGGTATAGTCCCATCCTGGGCATTACAAGTTGGTATCAGAGCCTTCTCCGACCTAGGAGCCCCCACTGATTGATCGAATCGTTGACGGTTGAGTCTAGGCACACACTTGAAATGTTTTGAGTCCTATATATATCGGAGAATAGGATTTCTTTTGCTCCTCATCCCTTTTTCACTCTGGTGAGGACTCCTGACGATTACTCTTGTCTCTTCTACTCTCAAAAATTCACCAAATTATTTTTAGGATCTCGCGAGTATTGTTTGGATTGTTTCGATGTCTTTGTGACGAGAACATTGTTCTCGATGCCTCCTTACATTAGGGGTTGTGGCAGTGTCCCGGGGAGTTGAGCTCTGAGGTGTTGTCATCACAAATATATCGCAGTAGTTCTGGAATACTTAAGACGGCCGACATCGAAAACTCTCCTATGCGGTTAGTGGCAAGATAACCCCGACATCACCCAGTACTGGGGAGGTAGTTCGGGAGTATTGCCATAGCTTGTATAGTAGATGCGTTTCGAAGGTCCGAGGTAAACGGTTTCCGGAAACAACTGGTTATGTGTTGAAGGATGGATACAGCTGCATGTAGGATTAGAGTTGAGTGCGCGATGCTTCCCCTGTATCCCCAACACCTGATTGCATAACTGGAAACTTTCGGAAATTAATAGGTGGGTTCATCCAGTAGCTCGTAGGCATTCTTCCAACGAATGCATGATATGGAGTTCGGGGTTCTACATTGAGTGAAGTGGTTTTATGGGCTTGTTTCGATCGGGAGTTGCATCTTAAAGGGTCCTTGGCTATGCTGATCCGGGGATTGCAAAACCCTTTTGTAACACGTTCCATGAGCTTTCAGCACGAATATGTCGAATGAAGCTTCTATCTTGTATTTGTTCTATCTGCTCCTTGTTTTTTTATTTACCTTTTGTTCTTCCAAGTGGCTTCTCGACAAGTTGATGTACCTACGGAATTCATTCGTTCAATTCTCTGTTCGGATGCTATTGTGAAGATTATGTTGCAACATATCTATCCTTTGTTTTGATTGATTCTGGTATTCGAGTTGCTTCGATGTCAAGTGTTGATTCCATACCTTTCTTAATCGATGTTCTCATATTTCTATGGGAGTGCTAGTCCTTCTTGACCATCGAGATTTTCATGTTAAATTCTTTTTCAATCGGTGTCCATTTTGTTCGTCTCAAGTTGTCTTTGTTTTCCCCACCCTCCCACCCTTTTTCTTCTCGGAGCCAGAATTCTTAGTCAAGTATCCATTTTTATTCATGTGATATTTCTTCATTCATTTCCTTCAATGTTCTTATCCGGTGATTTATCGTGAACATGCTCAGGAAACTCCAAGTTCATCATTCCTTTGTTCTCAAATTCTGCCGGTGGATGTAATTCAAGATTTCGGTGTTGATCTTATCCTTTTTCCTCATTTCACAATGCTTTCTTATTCCGGTGCACCAATTAATCATTCTCCTCTTGCTATTCATATCCGCAGAGGTGAAGGTATTTGAGAAGATTCGTGTTTCCATTCTTAATCCGTTCAAACTATTTTGAGGTTGTCATCTTATTCAAGCAATGTAATTCAACCGGCGCAATATCTCTTAAGCAACCTTTTTCAACGGTGGTTTCCTTGAGTGGGCCCTAACCCACAGGTCTTTTTCCAGTATCTTACCTGACTCTTCTTTTCCGGAGAATTCTTTTCAAAGTGTGACGTAAGTATGATTCCCATCAGTCACATGCCTTCTCCAAGATTGCTTTCAAATTCTTGTTCATCATTGGTTCAACCTTTTAATTCTTCATTACGGAGTGCCTATACAATTCATGGTGGTGTATCTCATCGTCTTCTCAGATTTTGAAGACTCGAAGACGAGTTCCTCTTGAATCCTTATCCGTTCTTCCAAGATTCGTGGTTCTAGCTTCTTGCCATCCTCATTATTGTTCAGATTGTGAGGAATTCTTTTATGCCATCCGAAGCATTTCACGAATTCTTTTCTTTGTGATCCTCCGAAGGCCATCATTTCAAAATATTTCTTCGTTCTCAGTTTTCAACTTTGTCCTCCAAATATTCTTCATTGATGTCTCTTCGTTCATCTCCATATTCTTACGGTGGTTCATTCAAGTTTACTCTTCCGTTGTTATCGTATTAATTCATTTGTTCTTTTCATAATCCTACCGGTGAGTCGTTCAAGATTATTCTCAAGTTTGGCTATGTCTCTCTCCAATCCTTTTCAAGAAGAATAAGTAGTAAGCCAAATCCGTTGCTTGTCATCAATTTAATTTGATGAAGGATAAGCATGCAGTAAATCTTATTCTTATTTTCCTCGAAGTGATTAATCCCTTCCTTCGGAGCTTGTTCATCATATTCTTGGTTCCAAGTTGTTCATCTTGTTTTCTGGAGTTCCAAGTTATTTCAATTATACCATTCCAAACCTCCATCTAATTCATCGCAGGCCTTGAATCTTATTCTTTTCATCTTTCACTTCTCATGCTTTCATTACCGGAGTTCTCATGGTGGTTCATCATCATTTAATTCATCCTCGAAGTCTTCATCAAGATTCTTGTTGGAACTCAAGCATTCTTCTTCATGCTTTCCAAGTGCAATTCTTTCTACCTTTATTGTTTGAGATGGTGGTATGCCATTTTTGACAATTTCCCTTCATGTTTCATGATTCACAAGTGTTATGAATGAGATATTTAAACCCATCATTTTCTTTGTTCAGGAGATCTTTCCAACCATTCAATTTATTTGTTGGAGTAATCTTGGGTTGTATTTCACCTAAAAGCTTTCCCTAAGGATTGTTGCTATTGTGGTGCTTATAAATGACCCAAGTTCTTCATTTATCATTCCAGTGAAATAAGTTTTTCATCTCCTTGTTGATCTCAATCCAATCAAATGTTTCGTAAGTGGCAGAATTTCACCTCAAGTTTTGAGATGTTTTCCATAAGCCCACATCAAGATTATTCGTTTCGTTGTTGATTTTCCATCAACCACATTCAACCCTTCTTCGTAAGGATGCTCTGTCAAATTCAATGTTGGGAGAAGTTGTCATTTTCTTCTCCGTTCCTTCTTCCCAACGACCTAGTATGCTATTCTTTCATTCCGGAGGCATTGTGATATTGCTCTCTTTAACCATCATCTCGTTTTATCGAGATCATGTTCTTTCCCTTGCTTATCATTTAACCGGAGTGTTGTGTCCTCCATTCTAATTCTCTCACCTTTTCATGTTTTGCCTCTCTTTTCAACCGGAGTGCTATCTGAAATCTTTCTTAACCTTGTGCCATTCTTTTAATTGTTTCGGAGGCAATGTGTTGCTGATTTCATCAAGTATCATTCCATCTCCTCAAGCTCACGTTAAGTCCTTCCATTTTCAAACGGAGTGCTGTCCAAATTCTGTTACTCTTTTTCCTTGGCTATACCATTGCGGTTTCATATTCTTTTGGTTCGTAAGCTCTTGTTTCACGTCGTTCAACCTACAAGGTTCTCATTGTGTTCCTTGTTCCTCCTTTTACCAGAGTGTTTTCATCTTCGTCCATTTATGTTGCATTGTTCTTCCAACTTGTTTAACCTCTCAAGGCTTGTGGTTTCACTCGTTTGTCGAAGAAGCAACTTTGTTTACCTCTGCTTTTTCGTTTCTATCCGGTGCCATCTCTAGGATCTCGGGTCGAGATCCTCTGTTAGTGTGGGAGAGTTGTGACGCCCGAAGACCGACGTCCCAGAAGATTCCAGAGATTCCAGATGTTCCGGGTTCTCCCGTGTGTTTCATTTGTGCTTGTGTTATTCATTTTGCTTTGCATCATGTCATCATGCCATCATGTCTTTAATCTTTTGCATCTCAACTTAAATAAATCATGTGGATCTTCGATCCATTTAAATCGAGGGAAGGATGACTTCTCTTTATAACATATCCTCCTAATATTTATGGAGCTATATTATAAATATTCCATTTGTTTGGAATTAACCCAACACACTTGCATAATTTTCCCCAAGCCTTTTCTACTTCAAGTTTCACCGTAAAAAAACCTTGCCAAGTTTTCCTTTTCCTTTTATCGAGGTTCCTCCAAAAATTCAAACATTTTTGGACACTTACTAAACCTTGCCCTAATTCAAGCCATTTGAATTAAAATCAAATGTGTTTGAATTTACATCTTTCTTTCATGCCCACTTTTACTTTTCTTGGATCATGCTCATTTTTATGAGTCCGGGAAAATTAACCCTGTGCCCAAACACTATCCCAAACACTTCTTCTTTTCTCCTTTTCTTCTTTGCTTTTTCTATTTTTTTCTGTTTTAGAAAAGAAGGAGAAGAGAAGAGAGGGATGTTAGAGAGAAGAGCCCCACCGATCTAGGCCGTTCAGGCCCATCTGCAGCCCAACCTCCCCTAAGCCCACCTAACCATCTAAACCCTAGCCCGCACCCAGTCCCCATCTCACCCGATCCCCTCGTCCATCTCCCCTCGTCCTCCTCCCATGCGCCGCCAGCGACATCTCCTCTCGATTCCCAGTCTCCTTCCTCCCCCTCGCACCCCATCTCCACCCGATCCCCTCAATCTCTCCCGTCTCCCTTTCTCTCCCTCGCGCAAGCGCCCGACCCCGCGACCAACTCCCTCCTCCTCCCGCGCGCCAGGAGCGCCGCTCGCCTCCTCCTTCGGATGCGCACGCCGCACCTCCATCTCCCATCGCCAAGGCCGCAGCCCCGACGTGCCCTCCTCCTCGAAGCCGCCCCTGCCTCCGCGCTAGGAGCCCCAGCGCGCAGCGCCCGCGCCCTCCGTCTCCGGCCTCCTCCGCGCCTCGCGCCGGCCACCGTCGCCACCAAGGACGCCAGCGACGGCCAGCCTCAGCCTCGACGCGCCCCGGTCGTCCTCCTCGACGGGTCCGGCGACCAACCAGTGTCCTGCGCCCGCCACCTCAAGCAGCGCCGCGCCTCCTCCTTCCTGCTGCGGGCGACCAAGACCGACGGGGCAGCCCGGCCGACCAGTACGCCAAGTTCTTCTCGCCGCTGCGCCGGTCCCTTCCTTGTCTTTGGCCTCGCCTGCACCTCCACCACCTCGACTCGTTGCCGCCCTGCCTGCGTGCGGTTTCATTTTCCGGTTGATGCCAAGTTCAACGACTACTGAAAAGGGAGCAGCACCAAGTTCCACCGTTGTAGTTTTTTTTCGTCAAGTACCTCTACGGAAATGTGTACATCTACGTAACATGAACGTCTACCGTCGCCAAGACCCGAGAACCCAAGTACTGCGACATCGACAACCCGTCAAGTTCGACTACGCCAAGTTCAACGATGCGCCAAGTACCTCGACGCCCGAGTTGACTACTTCCTCTCCGATGATGTGTACCTCTACTTCCGTCATGAGATGTATACGGCTACAAAACGAGAACAACTACTGCCCACTACGTGCATGTACGACTACCGTCGCGACGACTACTTCCACTACTTCCTCGACGAACGTGAACGACTACTTCCTTTTGGCAACGTGAACGACAACTTCAACAACGACCGCCTCGAGAACGTCTACTTCCACTTCTTCCACTACGTCCCTCGACGACTCGAACCGCCCCGAAACGAGTGTTTCGAAGGTATAACCCCGAGACGATGACCCGTGGACGAATGCTTGTTGTGTTGTATGAGATGTTTCCCTTGTGTGCACCGTGCCCGTTTTGTCTTTTGTCATGCTCCTCGGTTGCCTCGTCGCCGACTCGTGGGAACCCGGTGACGGGATCACCCCACCTTTCATCTTGTTCGACTCGCTCACGCCACCTTTCTTTTGCACCGGTCTCTCAACGAGTTACCAGAACCGAGATGTTG
>LR738713.1:305088514-305098607 GCA_902687465.1 Secale cereale | reverse complement strand
TAGTACTTGTTTGTACACTTTGCCATGACATGCATATTTAAACCGGACATGCATCATACTTGGATGTGCATCGTATGCCATGTTTATGCTTGTGCGTTTACCGTGTTGTTTGCTTCTTTCCGGTTGCTTCTCTTGTTAGCTTCGGTTTCATTCCGGAGTTGTGAGGATTCACTCGACTTTGTTGCTCCGTCTACTTCATGGATCCGTTCGTCTTCCTTGCGGAATCCCAGGCAAGATGATCATACCCTTGGATACCTTTACTATCATTGCCATGCTTAGTGTCTCGATGCTATTGTTATATGTCGCGCTACCCATCTTTTATGTCAGCCTCTTGTTGCCATGAATCCTCGAACCTTTGAAACCTTCCTAGCAAAACCACTGTTTGGCTATGTTACCCGCTTGCTCAGCCCCTCTTATAGCGTTGTTAGTTGCAGGTGAAGGTGAAGATTCGTTCCAGGAGGGAACTTGTTGTTGTTGGTATATCACAATATCTATAATTGTTATTAACACACCTATATACTGGGCATGGGTGGAAGGCTTGGCCTTTTGCTCGGTATTTTGTTCCACTCATGCCACCTTAGGCGCCGATAAACCGGCATTATGTTCCTTGATTTTGCGTTCCTTACACGATGGGTGGATGGGGACCCCTTGACAGTTCGTCTTTGAATAAAACTCCTCCAGCAAGGCCCAACATTGGTTTTAATTTTGCTCATAATAACAACTTAATTAATTAATTAACTGCATAGGGGGTCATGTCCCCGGGTCCTTAATTCTACATAACAGGGGGGCCAGTGCTGATGGTGTTGGTCCCAAACTAGAGCCACTTGCGGTGCCACCCAATTATCTGGGGTCTTCGGTTACTGTACGTAGCGCTCATCCGGACGTGGCCTGAGACGAGATGCGCGCGGCTACCATCAAGGTGTCGGCACGCCGGGAGGTCTTGCTGGACTAGTTTTACCATTGTCGAAATATCTTGTGCACCGGGATGCCGAGCCTGATCGGATTTCCCTAAGATAAGGGGTGATGATATTATATTTATCACTTCAGCTAATCGTGAGAGCTTGTGATGGGCTAAGTTGGGACACCCCTGCAGGGTTATGATCTTTCGAAAGCCGTGCTCGCGGTTATGTGGCAGATTGGAATTTGTTAATGTCCGGTTGTAGAAAACTTGACAGAGGATCCGAAGTAAAACACACAACTGTGTGAGTAACCGTGACTGTCTTTTTTCACTTTGAGAAGAGAACACGGTGGGGTTATGTTTGACTCATAGGTAGTTCAGGATCTTTAGCGATCACCACTAGTTGGCGACCATTTGCGTAGATGCTCATCTTATTCTTGTACTCGTAAGTTAGCCACCATATTATGCTTAGCCGCTGCTGCAACCTCACCACTTTACCTCTTCCATACCCCTAAAGCTTTGCTAGTCTTGATACCCATGGTTATGGGATTGCTGAGTCCTCGTGACTCACAGATACTACAACACCAGATGCAGGTTCGGCCGAGAATGATGCAGGAGCTGGTTCAAGTACTTCACTGGGAGCTCGATGAAGAGAGTGGCCGTATGCTTGTGACGTTTTCGACGATCAGTAGTGGTTTCTACTAGGGGCGATTCGAACCTGTGGCTTTATGTTTTTGGTATATTTCTTTTGGATCTTCGCCCGTAGTCGGGTTGTGATGTTTTGAATGATGTTTTGCTTATGTAATGTATTGTGTGAAGTGGCGAGTGTAAGCCAACTATCTCCTTTTTGCATTTCATCCCTATTTTTACATGAGTCGTGCAAAGATACCAAACTTGAGATCATTCTAGAATGGGCTTATACCTTTAAGTCGTGCCTCGACACGTAGGAGGTATAGTCCCATCCTGGGCATTACACCTTCGGTGGCCCCGGTACAATACCGGTAGACCCCCGAACACTTCCGGTGACCGTATGGGGACTTCCCATATATAAATCTTCACCTCCGGACCATTCCGGAACTCCTCGTGACGTCCGGGATCTCATTCGGGACTCCGAACAACCTTCGGTTAACCGCTTACTATTCTCATTACAACTCTAGCGTCACCGAACCTTAAGTGTGTAGACCCTACGGGTTCGGGAGACATGTAGACATGACCGAGACATCTCTCCGGTCAATAACCAACAGCGGGATCTGGATACCCATGTTGGCTCCCACATGTTCCACGATGATCTTATCGGATGAACCACGATGTCGAGGATTCAATCAATCCCGTATGCAATTTCCTTTGTCTACCGGTACGGTACTTGCCCGAGATTCGATCGTCGGTATCCCTATACCTTGTTCAATCTCGTTACCGGCAAGTCTCTTTACTCGTTCCGTAACACATAATCCCGTGACCAACTCCTTAGTCACATTGAGCTCATTATGATGATGTCTTACCGAGTGGGCCCAGAGATACCTCTCCGTCACATGGAGTGACAAATTCCAGTCTCGATTCGTGCCAACCAAACAGACACTTTCGGGGATATCTGTAGTGTACCTTTATAGCCACCCAGTTACGTTCGACGTTTGGCACACCCAAAGCACTCCTACAGTATCCGGGAGTTGCACAATCTCATGGTCTAAGGAAATGATACTTGACATTAGAAAAGTTTTAGCAGACGAAATACACGATCTTGTGTTATGCTTAGGATTGGGTCTTGTCCATCACATCATTCTCCTAATGATGTGATCCCGTTATCAACGACATTCAATGTCCATGGTCAGGAAACCGTAACCATCTATTGATCAACGAGCTAGTCAACTAGAGGCTCACTAGGGACATGTTGTGGTCTATGTATTCACACATGTATTACGATTTCCGAATAATACAATTATAGCATGAACAATAGACAATTATCATGAACAAGGAAATATAATAATAACCATTTTATTATTGCCTCTAGGGCATATTTCCAACATAAGAAAAAATTGGATCATATAACCATCCCTCAACGCGCGATGAAGAATCACTCCAAAGTTCTTATCTAGCGGAGAACGTAAGAAAAAATTGTTTATAGGGTACGAAACCACCTCAAAGTTATTCTTTCCGATCAATCTGTTGAGCTATCCCTATAAGTGTCACAAACAACCCTAGAGTTCGTACTAAAATAACACCATATGATACACATCAACCAACTCTAATGTCACCTAGATACTCCAATGTCACTGCGAGTATCCGTGAGTTGATTATACGATATGCATCAAACAATTTCAGATTCATAATACATAATCCAAGTATCCAACACAAAAGAACTTCAAAGAGTGCCCCAAGATTTCTACTGGAGAATTAAGGACGAGAATGTGCATCAACCCCTATGCGTAGATTACCCCAATGTCACTCCAGGAATCCGTGAGTTGAGTGCCAAGACATACATCAAGTGTTCTCAAATCCATAAAAGTATTCAATCCGATAACAACGAAATCTCAAAGATAAAACTCAATCCATCACAACAAGATAGAGAGGGAGAAACACCATATGATCCAATTATTATAACAAAGCTCGCGGTACATCAAGATCGTGTCAAATGAAGAACACGAGAGAGAGAAAGAGAGAGAGAGAGAGAGAGAGAGAGAGAGAGAGAGAGAGAGAGATTAAACACATAGCTACTAGTACAAACCCTCAGCCCTGAGGGTACTACTCCCTCCTCATCATGAAGATTGCAAGGATGATGAAGATGGCCTCTAGTGATGGTTTTCCCCTCCGGCAGGATGCCGGAATAGGGTCTAGATTGGTTTTTCGTGGCTACACATGCTTGCGGCGGCGGAACTTCTCATCTAGGGTTATTTATGGAGGTTTATATATATATATATATATATATATATATATATATATATATATATATATATATATATATATATATATATATATATATATATATATATATATGATTTTTCAGCATTGGAATCACTTGAATATGGGCCTCGAGGGGCCAACTACTCACCGGGGCGCGCCAGAGGGGGGTGGCGCGCCCTGGCGCCTACTGGGCAGCAGGGCCCCCCTCCAGTGGTTATTTGCACCAATATTGTTCGTTTGTTCCATAAAAATCTCCAAAAAATTCGTTTAATTCCGAGAATATTTATTTCTGCAAAAAAACAATAACACGGTAGTTCTGCTAAAAACAGCGCTAGTCCGAGTTAGTTCCATTCTAATCATACCAAAACCATATAAAATTGTTGTAAATATGGCATGAATACTTCATAAATTATAGATACGTTGGAGACGTATCACCTTCCTCCTCTCCATCTTCTTCCTCTTGTTGTTTCATTCCTCCATATTGTTCTCTCTCTTATCTCTCTCTATTCAAACTGGAGGTACCCAGCCACCATGCTCGTCCATCGCCAGAGCTTCCATGCTGCCCACGTAGGACCAGCCGAGCCTTGGTAACCCTAGCAATCGGGAGCTCCTCCCGGTCGAGCTGCTGCCTCCTCCCAATCCACTCATCTCGCGCCGTCTCCCACACAGCACACACAACGCTGTCGGGCCGCGCGTCCACGCCCCATCACCGCCGGTGAGGATCTCTTCCTCCGCCGCCAGCAGCTTCGCCCACGACTCGCTCTGTCTTCCTCTTCTTCGTGCAGCGCTTGACCCCTCAGTGCAAATTATCCACCTAAAAGAGGACCGGGGGCTGAATACTTCAGAATGCAGGGTTCTTTTGTAAAACTAAAATATTTTCTTAGTTTAGCCACTTAAAAGAGGATTGCGGTTGAATACCAAAATGAGCAGGGACTTTTCTGCAAAAACACCGCAACGGTGAACCAGACAGAAACAAGGCGTGCTTTATTTGTAAGGTAAAGATAAAGATAAAAATAAATAAATGAGACACGTATTACCATGAATAAAATGTGACATGGCGGAGGCATTTGGAATTTTGGAATGGTGAACAAATATTTTTCCAGATTTATATTTTCTTGAAATGGTGAATATACCTACTTTTCCGCGGGCACGTGACCTCCGTGCCCCTACACTCGCCGAGGCACCACCACTTGTTCTTTCCTTCTCCGCCTACCCTCCATTCCTTCCCTCTTTCCATTCCCCTCCTTCGATCCAAATGGTGCCTCCGCAATCCTCTCCCGGCGGCCTCCTCTAGCCGCGGCCCTCCCCCCTGCATCGGCTGCGCGGTTCGCTTCGGTTTCAAGGTGCGTGCCTCCCGGATCTTGTGCCTCTCTCTCCATGGACTGCGTTGGGCAATTCTGGGGTCTCTGCGTTGTTAGATAAGGGATTGAGTCTGCTGGAGACGGGAACAACGGAATCTTAGGTCCAATGAGATATTTTTGGGCTTCTTTCTGGCTTGATTTTGTGGATTTAATGATAATGCGGTGTATTTTGGGCTTGGAATTCGTGGGATCCGGGACTCCGGGTAAGAGGAAGTAGGTGGCCTTTTTTTTTGGGGTGATTGTACACCTTCATGTGATTCGGTAATGCAATTAATAACCTTTGTGTGTGGATATACATGTATTTCTCTCTTATCCTTTGCTCATTTCCCTGTGTGTAATTCCATGTTTCGTTCTATTTCCAGCTTTGTCTAGCTCGTGAGTGTTACCCCGTGTCATGTGTCGCGATTTGCTAACCAATTTATTTTATCACAATTTCATTAATTTGCAGGCTGATAAAATTAGAATTATAAGATAGTTGGCGTTCTAATATTCGGAAATGCGTTTTCAACGGCAGTGAGTTCAAAATGCATCTTTAATGGCACTGCGGTGATTTAGGAATTGACGTTGGATGTTTAGTCAACTAATATGCTTAAATTTTTTGTAAGGTTGATAGTGTTATGATTAGGCTGTTGACTAGTCCACCTAGTTGGGGGAGTAAAGTTTTGTTTGAGGTCTACTTGTAGAAGATCAAAGAAATACCACTTCTCATGTATCCTAAATTAATAAATAAAAATAGAAATTCTAAATTTTAAATAAGGAAATTAGGATATTGATAGAAATTAATGGTTGAAAGTTTTTCTTTTTTATTCGTAGAGATCGCTAGAAGTCGTAAAGGATTTTATTGTGTATTAGGTAGGAGGCAACTGAGTCCATGATTTAGTGATTAACAAAGGCGTGACAGGAACCTGAAATGTCATTGTGTAAAAGTTTTGTGTTCTAAGTCTTTAGTCCTAAACAAGTTGGGGTAGGCTAGAGCTAAAACCCATCAGATCTCGAAACCAACTCATGGTTCTGACAAGTGGATAGCTAACTTCCACGCACCCCTATCCATGGCTAGTTCTGTGGTGATATTCCAGTCCTTCAGAATTCTCTTTATAGACTCGTCCCATGTCAAGTTTGGTCTACTCTGACCTCTGTTGACATTATCATCACATTTTAACCGTCTGCTATGCACTGGAGCTTCTGGAGGCCTGCGATGTATATGCCCAAACCATCTCATACGATGTTGGACAAGCTTCTCTTCAATCAGTGTATCATCATTCCAGACTGGATCCTTTCTTGTGTGGCCACACATCCATCTCAACATGCGCATCTCCGCTATACCTAACTGTTGAACATGTCACCTTTTAGCCGGCCAACACTCGGCGCCATACAACATTGCGGTTTGAATCGCTGTCCTATAGAACGCCAGAAGCTTGGCAGCACTTCATCCATCCGGCTTTGATTCGACGACTCACATCTTCATCGATATAGTCATCCTTCTCCAGCATTGACCCCAAATATCGAAAGGATGAAGACCAAAGGTGTGGAGAGGCCTCGGAGACATAGCAATAGTATGGATTCTTATGCCCTGTGTTAAGATGGGTGCAGGACAGTCTGGTTTGGTCTTTTCCAGCATCCTTTTCTTCGTAACTGAAGTTGTCTTGCACCATTTGTACCCTTTACTTGTTGGCGCATCATGGTGGAACGGCATAGAAGTTGGACGAAAATAATTCGTTCAATTATTATCTCTCTAAGGGTAGATCGCTATATAGTATGTAAGCCCCAAAATGGGAAGGGTGATTTCTTCCCTCTTCCAAGCACAGATTGTACCAATTCTTTTCAGAAATTACATAACAAGCTTCAGTTTTAACGTATTTCTTGGAGATATGTTTTGGCGGTTTTGTTGGGGTGATGGAATGTAGGCAATCAACACAAATATATATTCTTTTCCAAAAAGAACTTTCATGGGCTAATATCAGCTAAACATTTTTTTGCAGGCTCTTCGTGTTCAGTTTATGTTGACAGTACTTTGGGAGTTGGGATGCTACCTGTACAACTATAGTAATAGTTTTTTGTTGTTGTTTCAGCACAATTGTTTACTGTGCTTGTTTTTGGAGTAGATGTCGTTTCGTAGCATTGTGCGTGATGTAAGGGATGGCTTTGGGAGCTTATCTCGAAGAGGGTTTGAGCTGAGGTTTCTTGGCCATCGCAGAGGGAAATCTCATAGTGCCGTCCATGAGTTGCATGATCCAGCGCCTGTGATTCAGAGCAGTTGCTGGGCTAATTTGCCTCCGGAATTGCTTCATGATGTGATTGAGAGGTTGGAGGCCAGTGAAGCTACATGGCCTTCCAGGAAACATGTAGTCGCTTGTGCGGCTGTCTGTCGAACCTGGAGAGAGATGTGTCAAGAGATTGTTAAGAACCCAGAGTTTTGTGGAAAAATTACTTTCCCTGTTTCCTTGAAGCAGGTGATGATGTTCTCTCAATCTTTTTTGGTTTCAGTCTCAGTTTCTGTGATCATTGTAGATTCTAATTAACATATACTCCCTTCATCTAAATGTAAGTCCTATTTGTTTTGTCCCTAAGTTAAACTGTTTTTTAGTCGGACCAAGTTTACAGAAATACACATCAATTTATATAATACCGAATCAACACACTTTGAAAATATGTTTCGTGATGTATCTATCGGTATTGGTTTTGTTTTGTACATGTTGTCTTTTCCTATAAACTGGTCAAAATTAAAAAAGCTCGACTTGGGTACAAAACAAATAGGACTTGCATTTTGGGATGGAGGGAGTATTTGGTTTTGAAATAGCACAGTAGAAGCTTACTAATATGCTTTTTTGTTGGTCAGCCTGGGCCCCGTGATGGAACCATCCAGTGCTTCATTAAAAGGGATAAGTCTACCCAAACTTACTACCTGTATCTGTGTCTTACCTCCGGTAAGTCTATTCTCAAGTATTTTCTTTTCTTGCGCTTAATGCAATTCCTTTGCCTTCATCTGCATCATTTTCCTTGTGAAGAATGCAAGATCACAACCATGCTTTTTACTGTAACAACTAAAGAGTTATTTAGTCCGTGCATCATAAATAATTATGCATGAATTATCGCAGGCATTTAATCAACCATACTGATCATTGTATTTGCTGTTGTATCGTTAAACAGTCGTGCTCCAGTGCATGCCAGTCATTTATGCTAAATGTATATTCATTGTTTGCTCCTTATTTTCTTGTTGTACATGGCTGATGTATACGTCGGTCTTATCTCACAAATCTAGAGTATTAGTTCCTACATAGCACTATTTTAAAATATCCAGTCAATTTGCTTTAAGAAGATATAATAGCCCAAGTTGCAGAGTACAGTAGAAATGACAATTGTTGTTGGTTGACTAACATCACTAAAAGACAGGGCTCAACCTGTCATCTACTTGGTCCGCATTTGGTCAAGACGCCAACACAACTTGCATTTTAAGTTTTGAGCTTCATGGGGTTTGGACTGACAAATGCATCTGCTCGAAGTGGATCATCAGCTCAGTGGCCACCCCCTGAATTGTTGTTCATCTGGAGCCAAGCATGTCTAGTCTTGAAGTCAACTCTGTAAAAGTGAATTTGCTAGATCGAATGCACCACAGCATATGCACCATCTTGGCTGATATTCCAGCACCTGAGGCTAACATATGTGGGCAGTGGGCACCTACCAGTAACTAGTGCTGCCATTCTTCTTCCAGTTGCCAACTTATTCTCAACTAACCCCTCAGTTGAAGATCCTATTTTCCTCTTGCAGTCTTGGTAGCCTACTTGTTAGTATTCATTGATATCAGCCGCTATTTAACATATCATAACACATTTTCTGCAGCTGTGGTCGCTGAAAATGGCAAGTTTCTTCTATTGGCGAAAAGACACTCACGTCCAACCTGTACAGAATATACAATATTTATGAATACTGACAATACATCTAGGTCAAGCAACATGTACATTGGAAAACTGAGGTAAACTCTTTCTTTTTGACATGATGCATCATTTTCCTTTTTGTCTGATTGTGCCCTTAATATCTTTATTACCCCATTGGGCTTTAGGTCAAATCTCCTTGGCACAAAGTTTGTAATATATGATACCCAACCTCCATGCAACATACCCAATGTTTCACAGTCAGGGAGAACAAGCCGTAGGTTCTACTCAAGGAAGGTATCACCGAAGGCATCATCCAGTACTTACAGTATTGCACAGGTTTCGTATGAGCTGAATGTCTTGGGGACTCGGGGCCCTAGGCGGATGAACTGTGTTATGAACTCCATACCTGCCTCGTCCCTTGAGTCTGGTGGCACTGTTCTATGCCAGCCGGACAGTGCCGTTGCCCATTCCCTTGATGAGTCATTTGGCAGCATCTCCTTCTCGAAATCATCCATTAGGGACCGCTCCATCCGATTCAGCAGCACCCGATTCTCGGGCATCTCAATAGGTGGCTCCAGGAATGGAGGCCAGGCATTGGGTGATAATGATGAGTGCAAGGAGTGGCCACTGATTCTCCGCAACAAGGCACCAAGATGGCACGACCAGTTGCAGTGCTGGTGCCTCAACTTCAAGGGCAGGGTGACTGTTGCATCTGTGAAGAACTTCCAACTTGTTGCCGCGACAGAGTCTACTTCTGAAGCACCGACCCCGTCACAGCCTGCCCCGCCACCTCCATCTGAGCATGACAAGGTGATACTGCAATTTGGTAAGGTTGCCAAGGACATGTTCACAATGGACTACCGATACCCGCTGTCAGCCTTCCAGGCCTTTGCAATCTGCCTGAGCAGCTTCGACACCAAGCTGGCTTGCGAATGAAATCATCAGCATAGGCACCAATTATGTAAGAGACTGGTGGTCCCTTTAAATTTATCTGGGACCGCCACAGTGGTGTCTATTGTTCATGGTCTTTTAACTTGTAGTTGTCACTAGAAACCGTTAATTAGCTT
>LR738713.1:305065044-305088374 GCA_902687465.1 Secale cereale | reverse complement strand
CCCCCCCTGATTTTATAGCTGCTACCCACCGCTGTCGCTCAGCTGTATCACCATTTGTCTTGTTTTTAACAGCTTGCTTTCTAGAGTCTTTGTCTTTCTGTAATAACTAGCAGACTTAATTCGGTTGTTGATACTTTGCTTGTGTTGCCCGAAGAGTTCCACATATTCATCTGTGGTTAAGTTTCAGATTTTCTGTCTTGTCTCAGCCATAAGCCATCAGTTTGAAGGATCACAATGGTGAATCGTTGGAACACTGAATTCTTGGGAAAATGAGTTAAGATTAGGTTCTTAAAATATGTTCACTGTATTTCCTTGTGGTTCTGGTTGATGACGGCCGCCAGAATTCCAACAACATTGGTTCTGGTGACGACGAGAATAGCCGTGATTGATGGGAGGCTGTGGCCAAGGACTCTCAGGCCGGCGACCGTCGCAACGAGCGCTGGGGGCCTCCAACCAGGCGCTCCTATGTGTGTGTTGCAAACTAAGAGGCAAAGTTTCTATTAGGCCGACGTCCATTTGGGTGGCAATGCGGTCGTGTCCGCTTGGATTAATGCGGTTCTGTCCGCCTGGATTCGTGGTTGGGGCGGCTTGGCGTCCAATGCGCGGCTGTATCTCATCCGCACATGGAAAGAAAAAACACACGTATCTAGATCATGCAAGCCTCAGAGCTCTAGAGGCAACAAAGCGAGCGGCCTACAGATTGGCCACTTCAAGTTTGGCGTCGGCAACAAAGTCAGCGGCCGGCACACCTGCCAGCCTTCAAAATGAACATAGTTTTCGCGCCGGCAACACAGGCAGTGGTCGGCACACCAGTCAGCCTTCAAAATGGGACAGTGTTGCACGACGGCAACAAAGCCAGCGGCCGGCACACCAGTCAACCTTCAAAATGGACCAAGTTCAGGCCGTCGCGGGCGAATATCTCCTTCTGCCGGTTCGTGAACCAAGCCTTCCTCTCCGGTGACATGTTTTTGTCGACGCACATCAACGCTAGTGCCACCTCCTTGGCTTTTGTCTCGGCATTGGTGGCCTCGATCTCTAGCTTCTTGCGTTGAGCGGCCTCCTCGATGTCAAGCTTCCTCCTCTTGACGACCTCCTCCATGTCAAGCTTCTTCTTTTGAAGATCAACGTATATCCTCATTTGCTTCTCCTTCCCTTTGTTCTTTCTCTCCTCCCACATTTCCTTTTGGCTCATCATGTTCTCCAAAGTTCCTTGCAAGGCTATAGAAGAAGCATCACGCGCCGTCTTCACAATGGCCAACATCGTTGTACCCCGGCGTGATGTTGAGGTCGATGGCGCCCGCGGGCATCGGTGGATCGACCACCGCGCAGTCCGGCGACGTGGAGAATCGCGTCTGCCCATGGCCGTGCGGTGGCGGAGCACGAACACCCGGCATCTCATGCGTGACGGACGAGCTCGGGGAACGGTGCTGCGATGAACGATGGGTTGAGGAGCCCGAGTGGGCCGCGGCCATGGGACGACCAATACTCAACATGAGGAGGGCGTGCGCCTTGGAGGTGATTGACTCCTTCTGGTCGGCGTCGGCTTGGTGCTGCAAGGCATGCTCGAGGGAGCACTCGGCAGCGTACTCGGCGGTGGCCTTTCTCCGCCGCAACAGTTCGCTGGTTCCGCCTCTTGGCCGATTCGGTGTCGAGTTTGGCGGCCTCCGCTGGCGTCAGCTCCGACCGAGTCTTCTTCGACGACTTCTTTTTCTTCGAAGAGGGCGCGGTGGCTGGTGGTGGGTCGCCGGGGTTGGCATCGTCGACCATGGTGGATGGAGGGAGGGAGAGGGCAGTGCACGGGAGAGTGGAGGACGGGGCGCGGGAGAGTGATGGGCGGGGCGCGAGAGGGTTTTGAAGGGAAGGCCGCGCTGTGCCACCGACGAGCGGTCCATGGGAGGGCACGGGCGCGCATCCCGCCCGTACGCGCGCTGTTTGTTTGGCCGCAAACTCGTCTCAAACTTGGGCCAGGGATGGGTCGAAAGCGGACAGAAAACGGATCGTCGTCAGTTTGCGGCCATGCGTTGGAAGACCTGCTTTGTCCGTTTAGCCTCAAACGGAAGCGGGCGGACAGGGTGGGGTCGCACGTTGGAGTTAGCTCTATACCCATGATTCTAGGTCTGAGAAGCAGATTAAGGATATAAACAGTAACATTGTTACCCTATGATTGAGGGCACGACAACTGCTGGAGAAATTGAATTTGCTTATAATGCCTATCTAGGTTGTGGATGGAGGTGCATTTGAAGCGGGTTGACCTATGTACTTCTCTCATGGTACAATCCTCTTCCTGCTGAGCCCCCTTTCTCCTCGGTCCACAGAGAAAAAAAAATGTAGGACTGGTGCCGACAGTTCATCACGGAAGAAAGAACTCACAGAGCCGGGATCGGTAACTGCCAGACCTATTGGTCCTGACACATATGTATGGGATTTCCTAATTCTGGAGAAGTGGATAAAGCTTACACATATGCATGAGATTTCCTAATACTAGAGAAGTGGATAAAGCTTAGAGTGAGAGGATGAATTTGAGGATGCGTTTTGTAGGCTGCATACAACCCAACCAGACCCAGGCGGGATGAAAATGGGCCGTTTGGTTGTGTGCAAGCAGGTCCGGCTCGCGTCGGCACGGAACTTAAAGAAACCCAGAGCCTGGCTCGCTGGGAACGCTCGAATCGACCGTTTCCGCGAGCCGGGCTAAGTCGAGCGCAAAAGGAAGACGCAACGTAGGGCGCGGTGCAGGGAGGATTCGGCTGGAGATGGCGGGAGGGGGAAAGGAGGCGGGATGGCCCGAAATATACCATCACCACCCCTTTTGTTTGCTCACCGCTAGCTCTAGGACAAGCCCTCCTCTATTATTGGCACTGGCGGCGACGATGACTCAGATCAGCGGCTGCGACAGCGACGATGTTGGTGGCGGCAACAACACTCCCTGACAGTGGCAGTATCACTCCGCCGGCAGTGGCAGTGGCAGCTGCTTCTCCCCTTCTTGATCGACTCCGTACGACCATCCTCGTCTCAACCATGTCCCTCCGACCCTAAAGCTGGTAAGCTACCCCGCCCCTCCTCTGTTAGGTCGTTTGGTAGGAGCGTTTAGGGTCGATTGCGCCATTGCTGACCGCGTCATGGATGTCGCTTGGGTTTCGGATGAACGAATGGAGCTTCTAGTTCAGGTAGCAACGCTGATAGCTGTGGTTTAGGCCTGGATCTTGTTGGTCCATAGGAGAGTTGTTCGTTAGAATGACAAACCTATCATCCAATATGGTCAGATATTAATTCGGGATCAGGAGAGGATAGCGAATCTGAACTACATCTACAACTGCAATGACACCGAGGCTATGTGGATGGTTTGAATGAAAAGATCACATTTTGCCAAGCTTGTACATACGTTCAGAAGCAGGAGACTGCTAGAAGATAGCATCCACACCACTGTGGAAAGAGCAAGTAGTCATGTTCCTCCACGTTGTTGGTCCTAACCAGAGGTTTAGGGTTGTACACAACTGTCACAACCCTTTAGCTCTAGCCCTTGCTTGACTCTGCATGTTCATGTACATCATGTCTAATTTCTTTTAAAATTGAAATGCGGATGGCAGAAACCCCCAGCACCCCCCTTTTAATCCAACTAGGGTTTACTTAAATACTTTTCAATGTACCCAAAATGCCCTTCACAAAATGTTCATCATTTTTGGTCTTGGCTAAAACCTCTGCCAAAAATGGTTTCATAATTTTGGGAGCCATTTTGGATCTTTGAATTAAGTCATAACTATTTGCCTTTGGACATTTAAAATGCTATAACTATTTTAAATGTCCAAACAACTTTGAAAGCAATTTGAGGGCCGTTGAAATTTTCAAAAGTGCCCACAATTATTTCCAGGATTTTACAAAATGAATTAGTATTTTTCTTACTAATTCAAAACAGAGCAGAAGTAAATAGAAAAAGAAAAACAGAAAAGGAGAGAGAGAGAGAGAGAGTCACCTGGGCCACTTACCTGGCCTGACATTGCGCCGGCCCAGCCCACTGGCGCCTGCCAGTCGTCATCTCCATCGCGCGAGGAGGACGAGCGCGTGTGCTCGCCGCGCGCCGGCACACGCCCGACCACCTCCTGCTTGCTGCTTCGCCTGGACTCCTCCATGAGCGCCACGCAGCCCCCGACCCCTCTCTCACTCTCCCTCGTCCTCATCTCCTTCCCGTGCTCTCTCCCTCGCACGCGCCCGAGCGCCACCGTCATCGCCGCTCGCCGTTGCCGTGGCCACAACCACCGCCTCGCCTCGTCTTCGTGCCCCCGAGCTCCGTCTCCTCGCGCTGAAGCTCTGCGCCGAGCCACGCATCGCCGGAAGCCCTGAAGCGCCGCCCCGACGCCTTCCCCCCCTCCGCGGCCGCCGGAGATCCGCTTCGCCGCCCTGCTCAACTCCGGCCTTCCCCGAGCCCGCTTGGACGCCTGCTGCAACATCCGTGAGCTTCTTCTCCTCCTCCCCCTCTCCGTTTTCTCGGTTGCATGTCGTAGCTGCTGCGCCGCTCGTGCCCGACTGCGCCACCGTCGAAGCTCACCGTCGATGACGCTCCGGTAACCATTTGGTCCCGGGCATGCGTCCAGCGTGCTCGCCGCGGCGCGTAGAGGCCGTACGTGCTAACCCCGCGTCTCCTAGGCCACCCCAGCTGCGTTCCCGCGCATGCCCGAACACCGGCAGCCGCTGCCGAGCTCGCCGCCGTCAGCTCCAGCCACCTCAGCCCAGCCTACCATTCCCATTCGATGCGCGCCGGCAAGAGCTCTCCAACGAGACTAGCCACGCATCGAATGGGGCACCCTAGCCAAAACCCGCAGCTCACCGCCGCGTTTGGCCTCGCCGGCGGCCAAACGCCGGCGTGTTTGACTTGTTTCCCCCCTGGGGTTTGACCACCCCGGGTCACTGACTTGTGGGCCCAGCACCTGGTCAAGGTTTAGATTAGTGCTAATTAGTTTTTAGTTAAGCCACTGGCTCACTGACATGTGGGACCCTCCAGGTTAATTATGTTAGATTAGTGTTAACTAAATTAGGTTAGTTTAGTTAGACACTGACGTGTGGGACCGCACTGTCAGGTTTGACCTGGAGCAGTCGGTTGACCTACTGACGTCACTGTGACGTAATGCTGATGCAATAAAACATTTTCTGGATTTAGTTCTTTTTAAATAACTAGGAAATTCCAGAAAATGTTATAAACTTCAGAAAATCATAGAAAATAATCTATAACTCTAATGAAAATAATTTATATATGAAAAATGATCCGAAAATCCAAATAATCTGTTTATGTCATTTTCATGCATGTTTGAACAAGTTAAACCTGCTGATCAGGTAAAATCAATTAAATGACATTTAAATAACCACACGTGGAGTTTGAATTTGAACCTTTAGTTCAAACCAACTTCATTTAATATGGTTGCTAGTTGCATTAGCTCAATCAACAACATATTGCCATGTCATGATCATGCATCATATTGTCGCATTGCATTGATTGTGTTCTCTCTTGTTTGCCGGTGTTTGTCCCCTCTGAGTAGATGCTGTTCCGACGATGTGATCGATGACACTGATGAAGACACAGTGATATCTTCAGAAGTGCCAGGCAAGCAAAACCCCATTGAGCAATCCGATACAATCCCACTCTCTCGCTCTTGCTCTCTTTTACTGCATTAGGACAACAACGATTCAACTGCTATTTGTTGCGGTAGCTGAACCCCTTTTCCTCTGCATGACCTGTCATTGCCACAGTAAATAGTTGAAACCCACTAACATGAGTAGGAGTTGTTTGAGCCATGATGTGCCTACTCATTCATGCTTTCTGGTTATGCTTGCTATTGCTTAGAGTTGTGTCAGGTCTGATTCATCGGAGATGAATTGGAATGTGGTCATCATGTCCTACTGTTGAGAGCTAAGTGTGTGAACATGATTTGGTAAAGGTAGCGATGAGAGGCCATGTAGGAGTACATGGTGGGTTGTCTCATTGGAACCGTCCTCAGGAACTGAGTTCTGTGTTGTTTGATCCATGAACAGCTACTACCACACGTTGGGCCCTGAAATATGACCCCGCTTGACTTATTAACTGCCCTTGTCCTTTGTCTAGGAGTTGCAATTAGTTTCTGGTGTTTGTAGTATACTGGAGGTCGTGCGCAGCGCTGACCCTCGGGGTGGACTGTGACGCGGCAGGTACGTGGCCCGGTGTACCGAGTCGCCCGTTTGGTGGCTCGGGAACCCTGTACACATCGTTTGGGGCCGTGAGCGACACCCGGCCGGATCTCCCCACGGATGGAACCCAAATAGGCGATAAACCTGGACTAGAGACTTGTGTGGTTAGTCAGGTCGTGGTCTACACCCACGTCAGCTTTCGCTTGAAGTCTGCCGAGCACATGTCGTGTGCAGACGATAAGTGGTGGAAACACGTGTGAACAAGTACACCCCTGCAGGTTTACAAATGATCTATTCGAATAGCCGTGTCCGCGGTGAAGGACTTCTGGGTTGCCTGTACAGTTCATAGACAAGTGAAAGTGGATACTCTAAAACGCGCAAGATAAGCCTGAGTGCTATGGATGGCCTTCTTGTAGGGAGACGGGAGCGGATCCATAGTGGTGTATTGATTGGTGAATATGTGGACTCGTGTGCGCCACCTCAGAGAGTTACTTGCAGACGTAGTTCAGGATAGCCACAGAGTCAAAGCTGGCTTGCTGCAGCCAAACTCCACCACTCCCCTTTGTTGATACTGATGCATATGTAGCTAGTTATGATGTAAGTCTTGCTGAGTACCGTTGTACTCACGTTTGCTTAATTTATCTTTTTGCAGAGAGACTTCAGTCTCACTAGTGATTCCGCGTGGACTTCGATGTTTAGCCTGTTACCTCAGCTACGATCTTGTACCCTTGGGAGGGTCTTGTAGATAGTCAGGTTTCTTAGCCTTTTTCATTTATAGTTGTCTGTACCCAGACATGTTGTGCTTCCGTTGCCTGTATGCTGTGTATGTTGGGTCATGAGACCCACTGCTTGTAATAAATGTTATGATGGCTCTTCTGGGCCTTTATCTATATGAGTTGTTGAGTTATGTTGTGACGCCATGTTGTACAGCACATACTTGCATGTTATGCGTACGTGTAATGTGTATTGCTATGTGTGGGATCCGACACCTAGTTGTTTACCCTTGGTAGCCTATCTTACAGGGAAATGCCTCCTAGTGCTTCCACTGAGCCTTGGTAGCTTGCTACTGCTCCGGAACACTTAGGCTGGCCGGCATGTGTCCTTCTTCGTTACTGTGTCTGTCCCTTAGGGGAAATGTCACACGTTGTTCCTTTATGTCCTTGTAGCTTGCTACGACTTGGGTTCATACGTTGATGACCGACACGTTCGTTGCTGGGTCATGTATGTCTGTCTTTGTAATTTAGCGCCACTTTTGGTTTACAACTAGTCATGTCGGCCCGGGTTCTCTGTCATATGGATGCTAGCGACACTATCATATACGTGAGCCAAAATGCGCAAACGGTCCCGGGCCAGGTAAGGTGGCAACCGTGGGGATACCGTGCATGAGGCCGCAAAGTGATATGATGTGTTACATGCTAGATCGGTGTGACTTAGGATCGGGGTCCTGACAGCTTTGGCATCAGAGCCTGGCTGCCTGTAGGATTAGCAAGCCAAACTGGTCGAAGTCGTGTCTAGAAACTCTTTAGATATAATAAGGGAATAGATTGTGGAAGGGAACGTAAGGCTTTTTTTACTCCTTTACCCTATGACCTTCTGATATGAGTCACCTTCTTCTTTCTACTGGGATTAAGAACTAGGCTTCTCATTCTATTTATCAGGATCACGTTAATGGTGGACTCAACCCTCAGTTCAGTTCCTACTACTTCTGTGTTTTCAACTGTTGGTCCGAGAACCTTGACATTGTGATGTTAAGTGATTATGCTACCTTTTGCTTGGATCTCAAAATCTTTTGGGGCATTTGCAGCCGTTATGCTGTCCGAGTCATCCCAAGTTTCTAAATAGTCTGATGCAATTGCAAATCCCTTTTTCCTGTTCCCGATGCTCCTTTGGGCCAGATTAACCACACTAGTCATGTGTTGAGGTACTCTGTTACCTCGACATATATGTTGGAGTTATTATTATGACCCTAGGTATCTCAGAGAATCACCCAGTAATCTAGCAATACTCTCTATTCTCATTGTGATGAATCTGGCCATCATCCTCGAAAGCATCCCGTGATGCCATATAGTTAGTAGGCATTCTATTCTTGGGTTCTTGAACCCAAGATCCACCCTACTACCTCGTGTTGTTAGTGTTTGCTCGTTCCTTTAGGATATTAGTAACTTGTGATAATCCTCGAGGTCCGTGGTTATCGTTCTTCCAATACCATGAACCATCATGGCAGAAGTTCTTCTGAACCAAAAGATCACAACCAGAGTGCTCCTGAGTAGTACTCCATTCATATTGTGACTCTGCCAGTCCTACCTTTCTGCATGGGTTATCCGGAAGAAACATGCTGAACTAGTTCGACATACTAATCTATGCATCCACAACTCAGAAAGTTATATGTTCCTTTGAGTTGTCCCTTTTTAGTTATATTATGACCCTCGTCTATCAGTTGATAGTCAGGAGTAGTTGTGCACTCGTGTTCATCGATGCCTTTTACTCTTGTGGTCCGTCAAGCCATTCTATCTGGAATGACTAGGAGAAACAAACTCCAATACCTTATCCATATCCAGGATTGGGTCAAAGAAGTTGTACTTCACAGATGAAGAATGCTAATCCAGCTTCTAATCTGTTCTATCTTGGAGTATTACCATCTTTATGTCAAGAATGTCATGGGAATTGCACCACCTCCTATGAACTCTTGATACAGTGATACTTCTCACCATCATCGTTTATTCCTCGGTCTCCGTGTTGTTGTAATCGGAATACTGACAAGTGAATCGTGATGTGTGTAATCAATACTCCTAGCAACTCCGTTGCCTGGTAGTTAATGGACGACAATCTCATTCTTAGTATGTTGGATACGGAATAATCATTCTAAGAATGATCGTGCAACCTAGTCCTTATTTCTGGTGCATTCTCCGATCAATGAGTTAGGATTGTGTCAATCTCTCGCTCTTTTGATCATATTGTCTTGCCCTGAAAAGCAAGATTGTTCTCGGGCTTAGCAACATATCGATGGTTCGTGATTTCCGAATATCTTCTCGGAAGTATTACCAGGTTGTTCCCTAACCGTTATGTTGAGCTCGTGATCAAGTTGGGTTTCTTATAAAGCACCCCTTCTCCAAGAATCTGTGTTGGATACTCTGAACTAGTTGGTTAAGCTAAACAACAACTTGGAGAGTTGGAAGATAAAAGCTTGCCTGACTTAGTTTCCTTCCAAGGGATATCTTTTGTGTGTGTGTTGAAGAAAGATGATATCCTCATTAATTGATCCTTGTGATCAATTGTCGGATCTATTGTATTGTCCAAACTTTGATTTGAGTGTGGGCTATCGTCAAGTCGAATCAGAACCAATGGTATTCGTAATGTTGTCTTACTCGTGGTTGATCCCTCGAGCATACACCGTTACATCTATTGGTCTAACCAATGCTATCACTTTGTTCACATAGTTATGGAATTCCATTTTATGGAAGCCTCGATGAATTGTTGTCGAGCCCATGGGCGACATGTTTATCCTTTTCCATGATTCATGTTGAACATTAAAGCTAATATTGGAAACTTTTGTAAGCATCATCTTTGTGTTAGCTCATGAAGTAGATGTTTTGATGTAAGCAGTGACTTCCCCTAATTCATGTGCATTCTATGTAAGTTGCCGCCGTGAATTTGAGAAAGTTAGTTTTGCTTCCTCTGGAATCATCCCACGTCAGTCACGCATGTGCGAAGTATACTATGGCTTGAGAGATTAGCTACCTCCATCCCATCGGTATCTCCTAGCACACCAAGCCACTGATTGATTTGTTCAAGGAGAAGGAGTTTCTTCTTAAGAGCATGCCTTATGCAAGGACTTTGTTATCCTCGATGATGGTTCCCAACCTGAACTCGGTAGTGTTTTATTGTAAGACTACTACGTGGTCATGCTTGTCTTGGATAACGTGATCACAGGTATGTAGCAGAAGCCGCTCATGTTTTGGAGCTTGCTATCATAGTTAATTTCCCGAGAATCTCGCAACGCCGTCTCGTCGAATTATGTTGCAAACTTTCATTTTCCTTTCTAGACTTGATGGGTCTGGAATATCCAGACACCAACCAGATCTGAGTCTCAGGCATATATGATGGTGGGACATTCCCGACATTTGCATTTTGTTCCCAGCTTGCACCTCAGTAATTGTTGTCCAGGACCATCTTCAAAATTGGAATTACCATGGGTCCTATCCATCTCCGACGATGAGCAAAAATCATCCGTTGTGTTGTCTTCAACAAGGTAGTCCACATCATCCATCCTAGTCCGACTAAGTCATTCTTTTGGACTCCTTCTATTGGTCGCTTGAGTTTTGCCTTAGGCTGGTATAGAGAATTTCAATGATCTCTATATCAAAAGTAATTCTTTTTGCCACTAAAAGGAATAAATCTACGAGTCACCTTCTCTAAGGTTCCCCATTTGGTGACATCGATCATCATCTTCTTAGGTGTGGAATTATTGCCTACCAAGTGAACCTTCATCGTTTGTTTCACTCCACCCCTCTGGATGTGTGTTCCATGTCTCAGCTCAAGAGATGTTTCAACGTCTCACTCCATGAGTTGATCTTGAGTTGCTCGATCTTTCAGGAGATCAATTTTGTAGAGTTTCTTTCGTCGTCACTGTGTTGGACAAAGATCTCTAAAGCAAGGATGCCAGGATCAACATGAGGCAAGCAATCAACATTCATATGAAGGACACTTGGATCATGGAGATTGTGTTAGTTTGTGTCCCCTCTGATTTCTTAATTCACGTCTTGAATCTCAGGACGAGAATCTTATTTAGTGGGGGTGAGCTGTCACAGCCCTTTAGCTCTAGCCCTTGCTTGACTCTACATGTTCATGTGCATCATGTCTAATTTCTTTTAAAGTTGAAATGGGTATGGCAGAAACCCCCATCACCCCCACCCTTTTAATCCAACTAGGGTTTACTTAAATACTTTTCAATGTACCCAAAATGCCCTTCACAAAATGTTCATCATTTTTGGTCTTGGCTAAAACCTCTGCCAAAAATGGTTTCATAATTTTGGGAGCCATTTTGGATCATTGAATTAAGTCATAACTATTTGCCTTTGGACATTTAAAATGCTATAACTATTTTAAATGTCCAAACAATTCTGAAAGCAATTTGAGGGATGTTGAATTATTTTCAAAAGTGCCCACAATTATTTCCAGGATTTTACAAAATGAATTAGTATTTTTCTTACTAGTTCAAAACAGAGTAGAAGTAAATAGAAAAAGAAAAACAGAAAAGCAGAGAGAGAGAGATAGAGTCACCTGGGCCACTTACCTGTCCTGTCACTATGCCGGCCCAGCCCACTGGCGCCTGCCAGTCATCATCTCCACCACGCCAGGAGGACGAGCGCGTGTGCTTACCGCACGCCGGCACGCGCCCGACCACCTCCTGCTTGCTGCTTCGCCTGGACTCCTCCACGAGTGCCACGCAGCCCCCGACCCCTCTCTCACTCTCCCTCGTCCTCATCTCCTTCCCCTGCTCTCCCCCTCGCACGCGCCCGAGCACCACCATCGCCGCCGCTCGCCGTTGCCGCGGCCACAGCCACCGCCTCGCCTCGTCTTCATGCCCCCGAGATCCGTCTCCTCGCGTTGAAGCTCTGCGCCGAGCCACGCATCGCCAGAAGCCCCGAAGCGCCGCCCCGACGCCTCCCCCCCATCCGCGGCCGCCAGAGATCTGCTTCACCGCCCTGCTCAACTCCGGCCTTCCCCGAGCCCGCTTGGACGCCTGCTGCAACCTCCGTGAGCTTCTGCTCCTCCTCCCCCTCTCCGTTTTCTCGGTTGCATGCCGTAGCTGCCGCGCCGCTTGTGCCCGACTACGCCGCCGTCGGAGCTCACCGCCGATGATGCTCCGGTGACCATTTGGTCCCGGGCATGTGTCCAGCGTGCTCGCCGCGACACGTAGAGGCCGTATGTGCTAACCCCGCGTCGCCTAGGCCACCCCACCTGCATTCCCGCGCATGCCCGAACGCCGACAGCCGCTGCCGAGCTCGCCGCCATCAGCTCCGGCCACCTCAGCTCCGCCTACCACTCCCATTCGATGCGCGCCGACGAGAGCTCTCCAACGAGACTAGCCACGCATCGAACGGGGCACCCTAGCCAAAACCCGCAGCTCACCGCCGCGTTTGGCCTCGCCGGCGGTCAAACGCCGGCGTGTTTGACTTGATGTGACCGGGGGTTTGACCACCCCGGGTCACTGACTTGTGAGCCCAGCACCTGGTCAAAGTTTAGATTAGTGCTAATTAGTTTTTAGTTAAGCCACTGGCTCACTGACATGTGGGACCCTCCAGGTTAATTAGGTTAGATTAGTGTTAACTAAATTAGGTTAGTTTAGTTAGACACTGACGTGTGGGACCGCACTGTCAGGTTTGACCTGGAGCAGTCGGTTGACCTGCTGACGTCACATTGACGTAATGCTGATGCAATAAAACGTTTTCTGGATTTAGTTCTATTTAAATAACCAGGAAATTCCAGAAAATGTTATAAACTTCAGAAAATCATAGAAAATAATCTATAACTCTAATGAAAATAATTTATATATGAAAAATGATCAGAAAAATCAAAAGAATCTGTTTATGGCATTTTCATGCATGTTTGAGCAAGTTAAACCTACTGATCAGGTAAAATCAATTAAATGACATTTAAATAACCACATGTGGAGTTTGAATTTGAACCTTTGGTTCAAACCAACTTCATTTAATATGGTTGCTAGTTGCATTAGCTCAATCAACATCATATTGCCATGTCATGATCATGTATCATATTGTCGCATTGCATTGATTGTGTTCTCTCTTGTTTGCCGGTGTTTGTCCCCTCTGAGTAGACGCTGTTCCGACGATGTGATCGATGACACTGATGAAGACACAGTGATATCTTCAGAATTGCCATGCAAGCAAAACCCCATTGAGCATTCCGATACAATCCCACTCTCTCGCTCTTGCTCTCTTTTACTGCATTAGGACAACAACGATTCAACTGCTATTTGTTGCGGTAGCTGAACCCCTTTTCCTCTACATGACCTGTCATTGACACAGTAAATAGTTGAAACCCACTAACATGAGTAGGAGTTGTTTGAGCCATGGTGTGCTTACTCATTCATGCTTTCTGGTTATGCTTGCTATTGCTTAGAGTTGTGTCAGGTCTGATTCATCGGAGATGAATTAGAATGTGGTCATCATGTCTTACTGTTGAGAGCTAAGTGTGTGAACACGATATGGTAAAGGTAGCGATGAGAGGCCATGTAGGAGTACATGGTGGGTTATCTCATTTGAACCGTCCTCATGAAGTGAGTTCTGTGTTGGTTGATCCATGAACAGCTACTACCACATGTTGGGCCCTGAAATATGACCCCGCTCGACTTATTAACTACCCTTGTCCTGTGTCCAGGAGTTGCAATTAGTTTATGGTGTTTGTAGTATACTGGAGGTCGTGCGCAGCGCTGACCCTCGGGGTGGACTGTGACACGGCAGGTACGTGGCCCGGTGTACCGAGTCGCCCGTTTGGTGGCTCGGGAACCCTGTACACATCGTTTGGGGCCGTGAGCGACACCCGGCCGGATCTCCCCACGGATGGAACCCAAATAGGCGATAAACCTAGACTCGAGACTTGTGTGGTTAGTCAGGTTGTGGTCTACACCCACGTCGGCTTTCGCTTGAAGTCTGCCGAGCACATGTCGTGTGCAGACGCTAAGTGGTGGAAACACACGTGAAGAAGTACACCCCTGCAGGGTTACAAATGATCTATATTCGAATAGCCGTGTCCGCGGTGAAGGACTTCTGGTTGCCTGTACAGTTCATAGACAAGCGAAAGTGGATACTCTAAAACGCACAAGATAAGTGTGAGTGCTATGGATGGCCTTCTCGTAGGGAGTCAGGAGCGGATCCATAGTGGTGTATTGATTGGTGAATATGTGGACTCGTGTGCGCCACCTCAAAGAGTTGCTTGCAGACGTAGTTGAGGATAGCCATAGAGTCAAAGCTGGCTTGTTGCAGTCAAACTCCACCACTCCCCTTTGTTGATACTGATGCATATGTAGCTAGTTCTGATGTAAGTCTTGCTGAGTACCTTTGTACTCATGTTTCTTAATTTATGTTTTTGCAGAGAGACTTCAGTCTCACTTGTGATTCTGCATGGACTTTGAAGTTTAGCCTGTTACCTCAGCTACGATCTTGTACCCTTGGGAGGGTCTTGTAGATAGTCAAGTTTCTCAGCCTTTTTCATTTATAGTTGTCTGTACCCAGACATGTTGTGCTTCCGTTGCCTGTATGCTTTGTATGTTGGGTCATGAGACCCACTGCTTGTAATAAATGTTATGATGGATCTTCTGGGCCTTTATCTATATGAGTTGTTGAGTTATGTTGTGATGCCATGTTGTACATCACATACTTGCATGTTATGCGTACGTGTAATGTGTATTACTATGTGTGGGATCCGACACCTAGTTGTTTACCCTTGGTAGCCTATCTTATAGGGGAATGCCTCCTAGTGCTTCCACTGAGCCTTGGTAGCTTGCTACTGCTCCGGAACACTTAGGCTGGCCGGCATCTGTCCTTCTTCGTTCCTGTGTCTGTCCCTTAGGGGAAATGTCACGCGTTGTTCCTTTATGTCCTTGTAGCTTGCTACGACTTGGGTTCATACGTTGATGACCGACACGTTCGTTGCTAGGTCATGTATGTCTGTCTTTGTAATTTAGCGCCACTTTTGGTTTACAACTAGTCATGTCGGCCCGGGTTCTCTGTCATATGGATGCTAGCGACACTATCATATACGAGAGCCAAAATGCGCAAACGGTCCCCGGCCAGGTAAGGTGGCACCCGTGGGGATACCGTGGGTGAAGCCGCAAAGTGATATGATGTGTTACATGCTAGATCAGTGTGACATAGGATCGGGGTCCTAACAACAACACCATCAGGAGATCAATGGAGATCATCTCTAGGTACTTCAAGCAAGTGTTGCATGATGTTGGGGAACTCATAGGGGAGGTGATCATGTCACCAACTGATACGTCTCCAACGTATCTATAATATTTGATTGTTCCATGCTATTATATTATCAACTTTGGATGTTTTATATGCACTTATATGCTATTTTATATAATTTTTGTGGCTAACCTATTAACCTAGTGCCTAGTGCCAGTTTATGTTTTTTCCTTGTTTTTGCTTTTACAGAAATATCAAACGGAGTCCAAACGGAATAAAACTTTACGATGATTTTTCTTGGACCAGAAGACACCTATGAGACTTGGAGAGGAGGCCAGAAGATCTACGAGGTGGCCACAAGCCGTAGGGGCGCGCCCTAGGGGGGCTGAAAGTGCAACTATCCCTGGGTGGTTTTGGTAATTCCTAACAACATATAGCTCATTGAACTAATGCTTTTTCAAGATGATCATTCAGAAATTTCAATGATTGGCATGGCATGGACTAGGAATGTGGACCCCTCAAAATCCTAAGGACACATATTGGCTCAAGCTCAAGACTCTACATTTTCATTTTAGTGATCCAAGATCACATTGAGTCCATAGGAAATCCAATACTATTAAAAGGGGATGAGGTGTTGCTTAATGGCTTGCTTGCTCAGAATGCTTAGTGATATGCTCCAAAAGCCCTCAAGCACTTTCTCATATCCACATATGTCCCAAACCAAAAGTCAAACTTGGCCCCACCAGTTTGATCTATCCGGCGCCACCGAGTTCATTTGACATAGCCATAGTCAGAAACCATTATCAGTTCGGTCTCACCGATAGGGATCTCGGTCTCACCGAGATGGGATTGCAAACTCTCTGTTTCCCTTTGTAATGTTTTGGTCTAATCGAAGTGAGCGATCGGTCCCACCGAGTTCGCAATGCAAACTCTCTGTTTCCTTTTTGCAACATTTCTGTCTCACCGAAATGACCGAATCGGTCCCACCGAGTTTGCCTGACCAACTCTCTGTTTTCCTATTACAAAAATCGGTCTCATCGAGTAGTGATCGTTGTCACCAAGATTACGTTATGCCCTAACCCTAATGAAATCAGTCCCACCAAGTTGACCATGTCGGTCCCACCGAAAAGCCTAACATTCACATTTTAACTAAATCGGTGTGACCGAGTTTCATGATTGGGTCCCACCGAGTTTGGTAAATTGTGTGTAACAGTTCGGTTTTGTGTGGATGCTATATCTACCCCTCCACCCACTCTTCATTCGTGGAGAGATCCATCAGAACATAGCTACACTTCCACTATCCATTTTCTGATAGAGAACCACCTACTCATGTGTTGAGACCAAGATATTCCAATCCTACCATATGAATCTTGATCTCTAGCCTACCCCAAATTGCTTTCCATTCAAATCTTCTTTACACCATATCCTAATCTGTGTGAGAGAGAGTTGAGTGTTGGGGGGACTATCATTTGAAGCACAAGAGCAATGAGTTCATCATCAACACACCATATATTACCTTTTGGAGAGTGGTGTCTCCTAGATTGGTTAGGTGTCACTTGGGAACCTCCGACAAGATTGTGGAGTTGAACCAAGGAGTTTGTAAGGGCAAGGAGATCGCCTACTTTGTTAAGATCTACCCTAGTGAGGCAAGTCCTTCATGGGCGATGGCCATGGTGGGATGGACAAGGTTGCTTCTTCGTGGACCCTTTGTGGGTGGAGCCCTCCGTGGACTCGCGCAGCCGTTACCTTTCGTGGGTTGCAGTCTCCATCAATGTGGATGTACGATAGCACCACCTATCAGAACCACGCCATAAACATCCGTGTCTCCACTTGCGTTTGCACTCTCCAAACCCCTCCCTTTACCTTCATATGCAATGATTTACTTTCCGCTGCTACAACTCTAGAATTGCATGTGCAGGAAGATTGCTTGACTTGTGCTAATTGCTAAAAACTGTCAAAACATAAAATTGGGAAAAGGCTAAGTTTATATTTGGTCAAGTAGTCTAATAACCCCCCTCTAGACATACTTTCGATCCGACAAGTGGTATCAGAGCTTTGGTCTCCATTTGCCTTGATTTCCATAGCTTTGGTGATCATAGCCTGGGTTTCACAACCTACGAGAGTATGGCGTCTAGCGAGGGAAGTTACCACCGTAGAGGTCCTTATTTTGATGGTACAAATTTTGCTAGTTGGAAGTATAAGATGAAAATGCATATTCTTGGACATAACCCCGCCGTTTGGGCTATTGTGTGTATTGGTTTGCAAGGTGAATTCTTCGATGGGAAGTAACCAAACCGTGAAGCCTCCGCTGAAGAATTGAAGATATTGCAATACAATGCTCAAGCTTGTGATATCCTCTTCAATGGATTGTGTCTCGAAGAGTTCAACAAAATCAGCCGTCTTGAGAATGCAAAGGAAATTTGGGATACTTTGATTGATGTGCACGAAGGTACCGACTCCGTCAAGGAATCCAAATTGGATGTGCTTCAAAGTCAACTTGACAAGTTCAAGATGAAGGATGGTGAAGGTGTCGCTGAAATGTACTCTAGGCTTGCTCTCATCACAAATGAGATTGCCGGCTTAGGAAGCGAAGAAATGATCGATAGATTCATCATCAAGAAAATTCTAAGAGCCTTGGATGGAAAATATGACACCGTGTGCACATTGATCCAAATGATGCCCAATTACAAAGATCTCAAGCCAACGGAAGTCATTGGAAGAATTGTTGCTCATGAGATGTCACTCAAAGATAAAGAAGAGCTTCACAACAAGTCCAGTGGTGCTTACAAAGCCTCATGTGATGCTCCTACATCATCAAGTGAGAAAAAAGTATTCAATGAAGAACCGAGCTTAATGGTGAAGAACTTCAACAAGTTCTACAAGAGTAGAAGTAAGGAAAGAAGTTCCAAGTCAAGGTCCTACAATGACAAAAGATCTTCTAGTCGTGAATGCAATTGCTACAACTGTGGGAGACCCGAACACTACTCAAATGAGTGTGCGGCTCCGCACAAAAGTAGAGAAGACTCACCTAAAAGGAGAAGTAGAAGAGAAGAATCAACACCTAGAGAGAGAAGGAGTAGAGATGATCGTTATGAACGAAGACCCTCTCGTAGAAGCAAGGATTTGGAAAGGAAGGACAAATCATCAAGGAGCTATACAAGACGAAGACATGAAGCTCATGTTGGTGAATGGCATCCGGTTCCGACTTTGATAACTACTCCGAGAGAAGCTATCACTCCAACTCAGAAGATACTCAAGATGAAGGTGTTGCCGAAATTTCTCTTGTGTCATCCAACTCCCACGACATATTTGACTCACCAAATGAAGGAATTGGAAGATGCTTCATGGCTAAAGGCCCTAAGGTATCACACCCCGAATATCTTGATTTCAATAGTGATGAAGATGATTTCCTAGGAGATGATGATTTACTTGTTGGTAGCAATAGTGATGAAACCTATGATGAAATTTCTATTAATCATGATAATCAAAATAAAACGAATGACAATGATAAGGAGAAGATTGAGCGTCTAACTAAAGAATTAAACACTCTCAAGTTAGCTCATGAAACTACCTTAGAGGATCATCGAGAACTTTTGAGGACTCATGAGAAGCTACGCTTTGAAAAGCTCAATCTAGAGCAAGAGCATGAGTTCTTAAAAGCAATCAATGATGATCTTCGTAAGAAAAGTTCTTCTTGCATTGCCAAGCGTTTACTCTTGTCTACCTACGTGCCACAAGTAAAATCTAGCAATAAGAACAAGAAAGATTCTTCCTCTAGTAGTAACAATGATCATGATAAAACCAATGTTATTGCTTCTAGTAGTTCTCTTGATTCCACTAATGATTCTCTTAGCCAAGTTACACTTGGGCAAGAAAATAGCTTATTGAAGGGAATTATGGAGAAATGTGTTTATAAGAGCCTTGCTGGGAGTAAGCAATTCGAGGAAATTGTACGCAAGCAAGGAAGGCACCGGAAGAATCAAGGTGTTGGTTTTGAACGAAAGTTCAATGCCAATGGAGTTGAGTGGGAAGAAGATCAATACCCCAAGACAGAGTTTGTTCCTCAACAAGAGAAGTATGATCCTACTTCCTTCAAGGGGACACAAGCCCAAGATGATCTTCCACCACAAGACCACAAGTTAAAGGGCAAGTACAAGCTTCAAGACGAGATTGATGCATTTGAATAAGCTCCTAAGGCCTTGGTCAAGTGGGTTCCCAAGACTGCATGAAGTTCTACTTCATCAAGTACGATTACAACTCCAAGGATTACCATCAAGATGGTGTGGATCCCAAAGAAGAACTAGAGAGTTCTTGAGGGTGACTCCGCTAACATACTTCACTCTTATTCATATTGGCAAGGACAAGTGCAATCAACTTTCACATCTTGCACTAGTTCAAGGAGTCACAAACCCTCTTGTTGGTAAGACAAGTGACAAGGTAACCTAATGCCTTCATGGACATCATCTTGTTTGCAATTCACTCTATGTCCATGGATATCTTTGTTTGTTCCTTGTGGGACTAACCCGTGTAGGTATTGAAAATGCAACTCACTCCAATGGATTTCTCCAAACGACCCACATCAATATTGAGCGTCCACATCTTCAACACCTACATGAAGTCATCATCGACAAAACCCAAGGTTAGTTTATCCCTCTTAGGGGGGATATCACATCTAGGGGGAGCTTTACTCTAAAGATGAGCTAAAGCAACTCAAATGGTGTGAACACAACAATGCTTTATGTAAAAGTGGCAACCCCACTTGTGCTTAAACGATGAGTATGACCTATGATCAAATGTTCTCATTTGACTCCTAAGTCAATATACTCATATATAGATGACCTAGTCATCGCCAATTGCTTGATAGATGCTAGATTGGATGTGCATGCTTTGTCACATGTTTCATTTGCTATCTTATTGTGTGAGCATGTTGAGTGCATATTTTTATCAATCGAGGACATCCATTTGTTGCTTTGATTGTTTGGCTTTCTTCTTTTGCCAAATGGATGACAAGAATGCCTAAGAACCTCCTCTATCTATCTATGCTTTTCTTGTCTCAAACTCCATTCATGCTACATCACAAAGTTTGATCAAGTTAGATTCAAACCACTCTAATTGAGGAGCACTCGGAGTCTCAGATTCGTTATGGACTTAAACTTCCAAAACCTCTTAGTGCATTTCGGTCTGACCGATTCTTTCCTTTCGGTCACACCGAGCTCACTAAGTTGATCTAGGTTTTCAATCTCAGTGCAACCGATTAGAATAATTTGGTCTCACCGAGTTGCAGTAACTGCCAACCGTTTTGCTTCTCGCTGCCACCGATTCGTTCCACTCGGTCCCACCGACAGAGTCTGGTTATATATACCTGTCGTGGTTTTGTCACGGCAGATGTCCTAGCAAAAGGACTTAGTCCTGGAGCCATCGCTACGGTTTAGCTTAAAGGGGTTAAAGCGGACAAGGACGTAAGGGTTTATACTAGTTCGGCCCCTTCGATGAAGGTAAAAGCCTACTTCTAGTTTGGGTTGGTATTGCTAGGGTTTCGATGACCAGGGAGCGAATACGCTTTGCCTGTGTCTCGAGTTGTCGTTCTCAGTCCTCTGAACCGTCGCCGGGTCATCCCTTTATATACACGAGGTGACGCCCGGTCCGGTTTACAAAGTCCCGAGGCCGGCTCATAAACGTGTCCGGCTCGGTCTCTATCTTTTCTATCTTACAACACAAGTTACACGTCGTATGGCGGTTTACAAATTATGGGCCCTAACACCTCTTGGGCCTTAAGTCTTCTGGAATAAAGCGTCATGTTCCATGTTCTGCTGGGCTTCAGTAGAAGTAATCTTGATAGGCAGAAACCGGCCCCTCCTGGGCGGTTTATACCCAGTAGTAATATCCCTGACATTAGGCCCTAGATTGATTTGAACCTGTTCATGTCAATCTTCAACGTCTTGTAAAGATTTCACCTTCCGTAGCTTCAAATGCTTCATAAATCGCTGTGACGTCATCTTCCTGGATCACATTAAACCGTCGTGAAGTCATCTGCCCATTTAATACTTGTACCTATTTTATTTTTTACTCATTAAAAGCTCCGAAGATCGAGGTAACAGTAGCGTCCCATATCCACTTTTCTGGCTCCTCGATTCCCGCGCCTGCCGTTTCATTTTTTGGCTTATAAATAGGGCAGAGGGGCATCTCTTTTTTCCTCCCTTGCTCCTTCGCCTCTTCTTCTTCCTCACGCCCGCTCGTGCTCAAGCTCCGCCGCCGCCGTCGACCTTTGCCTCTTTGTCAAGCTTGGCCGCTGCATCAACCTGGTCGGATCCGAGAATCGCCGGCGCGCCTCCGCACTTCTCGGCTTCGGTAAGTCCTTTCCTTATCCCGTATATAGATCTCATTAGGGTTTTCATCTGCAAGTTCATAGCTAGGGTGCTGTTCTCCATAGTTCTTCGTAGTTTTTTATCGTTGCCCAACAACTGGTGTAGATCTGATCCTCCTGCTCCACAACCATAGTAGTAACCCCACTTCCTTAGGGTACCTTTTCTTCCCCAAAGTATTAGTTTAGACGGCGTTTGTTGAAGCCATTGATGTATCCATTGAATATAGTCCATGAATATTTCCGAATTTCTAACATGCTATAGATCCGTAACTTCATCACTGATTTTTCGAAACTTGTTTTTCCATAACTTCAGATCTGCATCTTTTGTACTCTCATCGGCGGTTTAGCGTTTTAGAAAAGACTATAAACCGGTAAACACCATTAGCCCCCTGCTTAAACCGCCGTTTGTAGATACCGTTGAAATATTGCCGGTTTAAGCTTGCTTAGATCATAAACCGGCCCTTCCCTATATTTCCAGCTTTTCTCCTCGCAATGGCAAAACAATCCAAGCAGTTTACCTCCTGCAACTGGGTCCAGTCCCGGATTACTGAGGAAGAGCTGCAGAACTGGGCTGAGATTGGCGCTTTAGGTCCAAAAAATGTCCTTCACTGGAGAGTCCCTGGACCGGAGTGTCCTCGAGAGCCCAAAGATGGAGAAGTCATTGTATTTCTTGATCATTTAGCCCGGGGATTCAGTCCTCCCGGGTCAAAGTTCTTCCGTGATGTGCTAGCTGACTTTCAACTCCATCCTCAAGATATTGGGCCCAATTCTGTGTCCAACATCAGCAATTTCCAAGTTTTTTGTGAAGCTTATCTGCAAGAAGAGCCGTCGGTTGAACTATTCAGGGATTTCTTCCATTTAAACCGTCGCGCGGAGTTTTCTGACGGTCCAAACACTGAACTCCGCGGAATGTCCATTCAGAAGAGAAAAGACGTTAGTTTTCCTCACGCCAATCACCACAGCCATCCTAAAGAGTGGAATCAAACTTGGTTTTACTGTCTAGATACTTCTCCGGAAGATGAGAATCCTCTGCCGGGTTATCGTTCCCACCGGCTTTCTGAATGCCATCCCTTTGCTCAATGGCTAAGTGCTCAAGAATGAGCCAAATATGCCCCTCAGCTCTCAAAGCTCAGAGCCTTCACCGCCAATGGCTTAACTGGGATTGATTTCGTTCGTTGTTGGATTTCCTAGAGCATTCTTCCACTAAGCCGGAGCTCCGGTTTAATGTATGAATATACCGGAGACCCCAAAGACCCTCTGCGCCATACTGAAGCTGTGCTAGCAGAGAATGAAATCAATGAGGCTGTTAAGAAGCTGCTGAATGAACCGGTAGAGGCCTGCAGTCAAACCAGACGGGCTACCTTCTGCGAGCTCAACAAACCGCCATCGGTAAATCTTTCTTTATTTTGTCTGCTCTATTTCAATCCATCTTTAGTACTCTTCTTGAATGACTTCTTAATCTTCAATAGGGTAATGACCCATTCTGGAAAAGGAAAGTCCAGGATAAACCGGCGAAGGTGCCTTGCCAGAAAACCAAGGCCGTTAAGAAAAATGTCAGGAAGAAAACTACTGACGTATCCGAATCCAATCCCGAGGATGATGAACCGGCCTCAGAGGTATTACTTGACTCTCTTGGCTCTCTTTTCTTGCATTTTATTAAGAATGATTGTACTCAGGGACACGCTGAAGGCAGCAAGGCAGGTGATGTCGAGGTAATTACCCTTTCTTCCGGTTCAGAACCTCTGCCGACACCAAAAATTCGTTGAGCAAGCCAGAAAGTACAGTTTTCTCACCCTTTCGCTTACTTGGAGCCAAACTTTCTTTTGAAGAAACAACAACATGAAGCTTGCCGCACCACGCGACACAGTGGTCAAGCCATTGAA
>LR738713.1:305052608-305065034 GCA_902687465.1 Secale cereale | reverse complement strand
AGGATAAACCGGCGAAGGTGCCTTGCCAGAAAACCAAGGCCGTTAAGAAAAATGTCAGGAAGAAAACTACTGACGTATCCGAATCCAATCCCGAGGATGATGAACCGGCCTCAGAGGTATTACTTGACTCTCTTGGCTCTCTTTTCTTGCATTTTATTAAGAATGATTGTACTCAGGGACACGCTGAAGGCGGCAAGGCAGGTGATGTCGAGGTAATTACCCTTTCTTCCGGTTCAGAACCTCTGCCGACACCAAAAATTCGTTGAGCAAGCCAGAAAGTACAGTTTTCTCACCCTTTCGCTTACTTGGAGCCAAACTTTCTTTTGAAGAAACAACAACATGAAGCTTGCCGCACCACGCGACACAGTGGTCAAGCCATTGAATCCACCGGTTTACCACATACACCAGCCCGGAAACGTCGCTCTGAGGTTTTATACACTCCAGATGCTCTTTATCCCAAAGCAGGTCATATTCGTCAGCCTCTTAATCCATCTGATTCAAATTATCAGGATACTCCTCGTTCGTCATCCGGCGAATCAACAGCTACACAGATTCCTCCTCTTAAGACTGTTCATGGGTAAGTTTTTCATTTCGCTGTTTTAACCTCTTTCTTTTACTCCTCTCACTATCGTCACCTTTATATTTTGCAGTAAGCCCAAGCCTAGTAAAAAGGCTAAGTTGAATAAACCGTCAGGTGATGATGCGATTCCTGAACTGGCAAAGGATCCTGAACCTGCTGAAGAAAATGTTGACACTTCGCATGATGATCCTCCTCCCATGGATCATGAAGTTTTTGTTGATCAAGGAAGTGCCCAAATGGATCATGACACTAATCCGGCCAGTCCTGTCCGGGCCAGCAATACTTCAGCTAGCCCTGCTAAACCTGCTGCCACTCCAGCATAGGATGTTCAAATCACCGGCTTCGGTTATCCTACTCCCAGTGAACCCGTTGCCTTATCAAAACATACTGCAAAAGATGACGCCTCTGACAAGGATAAAGGCAAATGGAATGTTGATTTGTCCAACTATGCTCAACTTAGTGCCGAAGATCTTCATTCCGGCTATCTGAATCGGCTATACACAAGCCGTGATCATGAAGCCGGCTTAGTAAATCTGATGAAGGAACGATATGAGGTGAATTTCTGCTTTAACTTTAATTTTATTCCTGCGTAAGTCTTGTAGCTTGCCTTTACTCCATCGTAGCCCCCAAGGGCCGGTTTACTCCTTTAGGATGAACTGGGACTTCAGAATATCCATTATATAGTTTTTTCACATGCGTAGTCCCCAAGGGCCGGTTTATCTCTTCAAGACGAACCGGGACTTTAGTTTGTAATCTTTTCTAAACAATGTCGCATTAGCCCCCAAGTGCCGAGTGTATAACTTGTTATGTGCTTGGGACTTTATTGAAAAATGTCTGATAACTGCAAATACGCATTAGCCCCCAAGTGCCAAGTGTATAACTTGTTATATGCTTGGGACTTTGAATATGCTTCATCAATGTATAATATGATCTTCTCTTCACAGGCTGATCTGAACCGGAAGGATTCTCAAGTGGCCGAGCTCCAAGATACTTTGAAGTTTCAACAAACCGCCGCTTCCAAAGTCAAAGATGAGCTAACCCTTGCTTTAGCAAACATGGAAAAGCTGAGAAAGGACTTCCAGAAGGAACGGTCAGATTGGGATGCTGAAAGAGCCACCTTGGAAAAAAGGGCAACTGATGCAGAGGCTGCTCTCAATCCTATGACAAAAGAACTGTCCGGGTTAAAGCAGCAGATAAACGCCATGACTACCGCTGTCTTTGGTAAGTGTGCTTAACATAATCCTGAATATGATAGTTCTGCACTTTCTAGTTTAACTAACTCTTTTAATGCAGGAAAACGTATTGCTCATCTCGGCACTGACATGCAGAAGAAGTTGAAGGCCGCATACACTCTCATAGAGTAGTTGTATTCCGGCGCTCAATGTATTGTCTGCACTGCTTCCCATAATAAACCGGCTCCCACGTCAATCAAAGGCACTTTGGAGAAGTTATCAGTTCTTCCTGCCCATCTTGGAGAGTTGAAGAAATCATCTACAAGAGCTGGTGCCCTGATGGCACTAACTCGAGCGAAAGCTTGGGTGCCTGATCTTGATCCGGCAGAGGTGATGAATGGCTATCCCAGCATGAAGGAGGACGGATTAGAGTTCACAGACACCGATTTACGGGCTCTAACAAAAGAAATGCGGGCTTTGGCCAGCAAACTAGCTGACGAAGCTGATCTGTCCCGTTATCATCCGGGTTATGGCGCTGACAGCTTGCGGGTCAACACTCCGATCTATGAGGTGGAAGATCTCACCCCGCCCGTTCGTAAGCATACTTATGCCCCTGACGTTGAACCGTACGAACTCATAAGTGATGAGGCTGTTTTCAAAGCGCTAACAAAGATCAATTGGGCAACCCCTGACTTCCAACCGCTGGATGAGGACGACGAGGAGACGGAGCAGGATGATCCACAACCTTCAAGCCGAGCTGATGCAGATTCATAAACCAGTGCCAGTTTAGCTATTATATCATAGTACTTTAAGCACGGGACAAATCATTTTGGGCTGCCAATCGCCTTGTAATTGGGTAGTTAGAACACTTTAGTTGTGTCCTCATGCGTACTCCTTTTTCATAACATTGCTCCATCTGCAAACTTCATAATTTTTTCTACTTATGATGCTTTTAACAGTTTATTTCACCTGTTTCTGCATAAGACAAAGTTTAAAGTGTCCTTGCGGTTTATCGCCGCACGGGTCATAATGCCCAAAAACATGGTCTAGGTTTATAACCTGAACTGTATGTAAAATATGAAACATATATCATACCCGTGATAAATTTTTGCGCTATTGATTTTAATCAATAATCGGTAGTAAATGCAATGATCCAAGTTGTAAGTATTGATGACTCCTTGATCATTTGCCGGTTCATGATGGAACAGTACCGGGTTGTGATAAACACCGGTTTAACTGTAGACAGTACTGGCGATTTATAATCAAACCAGACCAGGTTCTGTAAACGCTGGTTTATTGTAGTGGCAACTTATAGTCATCCACTCCCCGAATCAATGGACTTGGATAAATACCAATGACCTCAAAGATGAAAAACTTAGCAAAATCAAAGAGACATTGTCAAAATAAAATCCTATAGTCAAGGCTTTTTACGAGCTGCCAGGCTCCAAATTTGAGGCTTTTCATGGGCTGCCAGGCCACTGAATTAACCATTTCACAAAGCCTCTTAAGATGGACCTCAATCCTTAACCAATCGTCAATTTAACGTCGACAAGTTCATGGTCTGTAATAAGATTGACTTGTCAATCTTCGACGGGTCATACCAGGTTTACCTGGGCGGAGTGACTTACTTAATGCAGGCAGGCTAATCTAGGGTTTTAGGTGTATACACCAGGCTTCCAAGCCGTGGCTTGATAGCCTACTACAAGGGTTGTATCAACTCGTTGCCGCTATGCGATAGGAGCCCCCAGGTAGCATTGTGAGCTATGCTCGTCGGGTGCCTATGTTTGAGTTGTGCTATGCATCAAACTCTCTTTTGCCCCTTACCATCATGTGGGCTTTGATAGCCAGATTACCGAAGCAACCAGAGCTGTGCTCTTATGATGATATTGGCTTAATAGCCGGTTTAAGAGGGCCATAGGAACTCCTTTGAACACAGAAGCCCCCATGTGACAAACTCTTATGAAAAAAGCAGCAGATACCCCGCTTTAATGGGGATGCCGGTTTATTATATTAATCATAATATATTCACTGCAAATTCATGTACATAAAACGGAGCCTATGGCTCAGGTATAGTATGGCCGAAGAAGAGCGATGTTCCATGGCCGTCTAGTTTCCTCCTCCGCAGTGCGGGAGTCCTTAAGTTCTCGAACGTCGACGAGGTAGTATGATCCATTGTGTAGGTTCTTGCTGACCACAAAGGGTCCTTCCCAAGGCGGGGACAGCTTGTGCATGTCTACCTGGTCTTGGATGAGCCGGAGTACTAGATCTCCTTCTTGAAACATTCTATTTTTAACCCGGCGACAGTGGTACCGGCGCATATCTTGCTGATAAATTGCCGATCGAGCTACTGCCATGTCACGTTCCTCATCCAGTCGGTCTAACGCATCTTGCCATGCCTTCTCATTACCAGCTTCGACGTAAGCCGCCACCCATGGCAAATCATGACGGATGTCACTAGACAGGACCGCTTTAGCTCCATATACCATGAAGAAAGGCGTGTAACCCGTAGAACTGTTAGGTGTGGTGTTGATGCTCCATAACACATAGGGTAATTCCTCCACCCAACAACCCGGCGTCCTCTGAAAGGGACCATAAGCCGGGGTTTGATGCCTCTCAAGATCTCTTGATTGGCTCTCTCAGCTCGACCATTGGATTGGGGGTGAGCCATCGAAGATACATCAAGACGGATGTGCTCTCGCTGACAAAACTCCTCCATAGCCCCCTTGGATAGATTGGTACCATTATCAGTTATAATGTTGTGTGGAAAGCCAAACCGGAAAATCACCTTCTTGATGAATTGAACCGTCGTTGTCGCATCACACTTGCTGACTAGTTCTGCCTCAACCCACTTGGTAAACTTATCCACCGCCACCAGAAGGTGGGTTTTCTTATCTAGAGATCTTTTAAAGGGCCCGACCATGTCTAGACCTCAAGTTGCAAACGACCAAGTAATTGGAATCATCCTCAATTCTTGAGCCAGTATATGAGCATGCCATGAGAATTGCTGGCAAGCATCACATTTTCTGACCAAGTCCTCTGCATCGGCGTGAGCCGTCAGCCAGTAGAACCCATGACGAAAAGCTTTAGCCACTAAAGATTTTGAACCGGCATGATGACCACAATCTCCTTCGTGGATCTCTCTAAGAATATCACGGCCTTCATCTGGCGACACACAATGTTGAAACGCCCTAGAGACGCTGCAATGATGTAGTTCTCCATTGACAATAGTCATTGATTTGGACCGCCAGACTATCTGTCTAGCCAAGACTTCATCTTCTGGCAACTCACCTCGGTTCATGTACGCCAGGTACAGTACCGTCCAATCCGGAATAACATGAAGCGCCGCCACCAATTGAGCCTCTGGATCAGGAACAACCAAGTCCTCTTCTGAAGGTAATTTCACCGACGGATTATGCAATACGTCCAGGAAGACATTGGGTGGAACCGGTTTACGTTGAGAACCCAGCCGGCTTAATGCGTCGACCGCTTCATTCTTTCGTTGGTCCACATGGTCCACCTGATAACCCTTGAAGTGTCCAGCAAGAGCGTCCACCTCTCAACGATACGATGCCATAAGTGGATCCTTGGAATCCCACGTACCAGATACATGTTGTGCCACCAGGTCTGAATCGCCGAAACATTTAACCCGACTTAAATTCATCTCCTTAGCCATTCGCAGACCATGGAGGAGAGCTTCATACTCAACTGCATTGTTAGTACAAGGGAACATTAAATGGAGGACATAACAGAACTTATCACCTCGTGGGGAAGTTAATACGACTCCGGCCCCCGAGCCCTCCAATTGCCTGGATCCATCAAAGTGAATAGTCCAGTACGTATGATCCGACTTTTCGTCCGGTGCTTGCAACTCCGTCCAATCATTGATGAAGTCCACCGATGCTTGAGATTTGATTGCAGTACGAGGCACATACTTCAACCCGCGATGACTAAGTTCAATGGCCCACTTTGCAACCCGACCCGTTGCTTCTCTGTTCTGGATTATATCGCCCAGAGGGGCCGAACTGACCATGGTGATTGGATGGCCCTGAATATACCGCTTCAGCTTCCGGTTTGCCATGAAGACTCCGTATACCAATTTCTGCCAATGCGGGTATCTCTGCTTCGACTCAATGAGCACCTCGCTGATGTAGTAAACCGGCCGTTGAACCGGATATTCCTTTCCTGCCTCCTTGCGCTCTACCACAATGGCAACACTTACTACTCGAGCATTAGCAGCCACATATAACAATAGCGGCTCATTATCAACTGGTGCGGCAAGGATAGGCGGCTCTGCCAACTGCTTCTTCAAGTCCTCGAACGCAGCATCAGCAACATCACTCCAGAAAAGTGGTATGTCTTTTTCATCATCTGATAAAGTGGGATGGCCTTCTCTCCCAAACGGCTGATAAACCGGCTGAGCACCACAATTTGGCCTGCCAAATGTTGGACGTCGTTGATGCACGCCGGTTTAGCTAAGGATGTAATCGCCTTGATCTTCTCCGGATTAGCTTCAATTCCTATGTTAGACACCAAGAACCCTAAGAGCTTGCCTGCTGGTACACCAAAAATGCACTTGGCCGGATTAAGCATCATCTTGTAAATCCGAAGATTATCAAAGGTTTCCTTCAGGTCAGCTAACAATGTTTCTTCCTTCCTGGATTTTACCACAATGTCGTCCACATAAGCATGAACGTTCCGCCCAATCTGTCCATGAAGACAATTCTGCACACAACGTTGATACGTCGCCTGGGCACTCTTGAGCCCGAAAGGCATAGATACATAGCAGAAGGCTCCAAAGGGAGTTATGTAGGCCGTCTCGTAACTATGTAACCAAATTGGCACGCATTGTATTTTGATTGTTTATCTTTGCGTGAAGGTCGGGGGCGCGCGATGGTTAACTCCTACCAACCTCCCCCCTAGGAGCATGCGTCGTAGTATTTTGCTTCAAGGGCTAATAGATTTTTCGCAATAAGTATGTGAGTTCTTTATGACTAATGTTGAGTCCATGGATTATACACACTCTCACCCTTCCACCTTGCTAGCCACTCTAGTACCGCGCAACTTTCGCCGGTGCATCAAACCACCTTATACCCTTCCTCAAAACAGCCACCATACCTACCTATCATGGCATTTGCATAGCCATTCCGAGATATATTGCCATGTAACTCCATCGTTCCGTTTATTATGACAAACACCATCATTGTCATATAGGCTTGCATGATCGTAAGATAGCTAGCATGATGTTTCCATGGCTTGTCCGTTTTTTGATGTCATTGCTACGCTAGATCATTGCACATCCCGGTACACCGCCGGATGCATTCATATAGAGTCATATTTTTGTTCTAGTATCGAGTTGTAAGTAAATAGAAGTGTGATGATCATCATTATTAGAGCATTGTCCCTTGAAAATAAAATAAAAAAAGGGAAAGGCCAAAAGAAAAAAAGAAAGGCCAAAAAAAAGAGAAAGGCCAAATATAAAAAGGAAGGCCCCAAAAAAAAGAAAAAAAAAGAAAAAAAAGAGGGGAAAGAAAAACGGAACAATGCTACTATCTTTTTTCCACACTCGTGCTTCAAAGTAGCACCATGATCTTCATGATAGAGAGTCTCCTATGTTGTCACTTTCATATACTAGTGGGAATTTTTCGTTATAGAACTTGGCTTGTAGATTCCAACGACGAGCTTCCTCAAATTTCCCTAGGTCTTCATGAGCAAGCAAGTTGATGCACACCCACTAGTTTTCTTTTGAGCTTTCATACACTTATAGCTCTAGTGCATCCGTTACATGGCAATCCTTACTCACTCACATTGATATCTATTGACGAGCATCTCCATAGCCCATTTATACGCCTAGTTGATGTGAGACTTTCTCCCTCCTTTTGTGTACTACCACCTTCTATTCCACCCATAGTGCAATGTCCATGGCTCACGCTCATGTATTGCGTGAAGAGTTGATAAGGTTAAAAAAAGTAAAGTATGAAAACAATTGCTTGGCTGACACCGGGATAGGCATGAGGGGTACCTTTTGTTAAGAAAAGGGAGCATAAAAGACTATGATTTTGTAGGGATAACGTTCTTTATCATTGATATTTTGAAAGACTTGATTGTTTGTTGGGATGCCCGAGTATTAAATTCTTTTATGTCAAATGAAAGACTATTGCTTTGAATCACTCGTGTCTTAATATTCATGCCATGATTAGATTACATGATCAAGATTATGCTAGGTAGCATTCCACATCAAAAATTATCTTTTTATCATTTACCTACTCGAGGGCGAGCAGGAATTAAGCTTGGGGATGCTGATACATCTCCGTCGTATCTATAATTTTTGATTGTTCCATGCCAATATTCTACAACTTTCATATACTTTTGGCAACTTTTTATACTATTTTTTGGGACTAACATATTGATCTAGTGCCTAGTGCCAGTTCCTATTTGTTGCATGTTTTTTGTTTCGCAGAATATCCATATCAAACGGAGTCCAAACGGGATAAAAACAGACAGAGATTTTTTTGGAATATATGTGAATTTTGGGAAGCGGAACCAACGTGAGACGATGCCCGAGTGGCCCATGAGGGTGAGGGGCGCGCTCTGGTCCCTCGTGGCCACTCCATAAGGCGGTTGATGCCCTTCTTTTTCCGCAAGAAAGCTAATATCTGGATAAAAATCGTGTCCAAAATTCAGCCAAATCGGAGTTACGGATCTCCGGGAATTTAAGAAACGATGGAAGGCTAGAATCTAGGAACACAGAAACAGAGAGAGATATATCCAATATCGGAGGGGCTCTCGTCCCTCCCACGCCATGGAGACCATGGACCAGAGGGGAAACCCTTCTCCCATCTAGGGAGAAGGTCAAGGAAGAAGAAGAAGGAGGGGGGCTCTCTTCCCCTCGCTTCCGGTGGCACCGGAGTGCCGCCGGGGCCATCATCGTCACCACAATCTACACCAACAACATCACTGCCATCATCACCAACTCTTCCCCCTCTATGCAGCGGTGTAACCCCTCTTCTACCCGCTGTAATCTCTACTTAAACATGGTGCTCAACGCTATATATTATTTCCCAATGATGTATGTCTATCCTATGATGTTTGAGTAGATCTGTTTTGTCCTATGGGTTCATTGATGATCGTGATTGGTTTGAGTTGCATGTTTTATTATTGGTGCTGTCCTATGGTGCTCTCCGTGTCGCGCAAGCGTGAGGGATCCCCACTGTAGGGTTTGCAATATGTTCATGATTTGCTTATGGTGGGTGGTGTGAGTGACAGAAGCACATACCCGAGTAAGTAGGTTGTTTGCGTATGGGAATAAAGAGGACTTGATACTTTAATGCTATGGTTGGGTTTTACCTTAATGATCTTTAGTAGTTGCATATGCTTGCTAGGGTTCCAATCATAAGTGCATATGATCCAAGAAGAGAAAGTATGTTAGCTTATGCCTCTCCCTCAAATAAAATTGCAATAGTGATTGCCGGTCTAGTTATTGATTGCCTAGGGACAAATAACTTTCTCGTGACAAAAAGCTCTCTACTAAAACTAATTTAGTTGTGTCTTTATCTTAACAACCCCTACTTTTTATTTACGCCCTCTTTATTATATTGCAAACCTATCCCACAAATTTACAAACTACTTCTAGTTTCATACTTGTTCTAGGTAAAGTAAACGTCAAGCGTGTGTAGAGTTGTATCGGTGGTCGATAGAACTTGAGGGATTATTTGTTCTGCCTTTAGCTCCTCGTTGGGTTCGACACTCTTACTTATCGAAAGAGGCTACAACTGATCCCCTACACTTGTGGGTTATCATCAAGTAGTCTAATCACCCCCTCTAGAAATACTTTCGATCCTACAGGCCTCCCTGGGCTTGTGCCCCCCGTGGCTCTCCTAACCCTAATCTTCGATCTATAAATACCCAAATGTCCCCCTACATCATAAGAGTCACCAAAAATACTTCTCCACCGCCGCAAGTTGTTGTTCCCGTGAGATCCCATCTTGGGGCCTTTTCTGGTACTCCGTCGGAGGGGGATTCGATCACAGAGGGCTTCTACATCAACCTTGCTGCCCTTCCGATGATGCGTGACTACTTTACCACAGACCTAAGTGTCCATAGCTAGTATCTAGATAGCTTATTCTCTCTCTTTGATCTTCAATGCAATGTTCTCCTCGATGTTCTTGGAGATCTATTTGATGTAATCTTCTTTTGCAGTGTGTTTGTTGAGATCTGATGCATAGTGGATTTATGATCAGATCATCTACGAATATTATTTGAGTCTTCTATGAACTCTTTTATGCATGATTAATAGAACTTTGTATTTCTCTCCGATCTATCGATTTGGTTTGGCCAACTAGATTGATTTTTCTTATAATGGGAGAGGTGCTTTGTGATGGGTTCAATCTTGCCCTGTCCTCACCCAATGACAGAAGCGGTAGTGAGGCACATATTGTATTGCTTCCATTAAGGAAAAAAGATGGGGTTTATATAATATTACTTGAGTTTATCCGTCTACATAATGTCATCTTGCTTAAGGCGTTACTCTGTTCTTATGAACTTAGTACTCTAGATGCATGCTGCATAGCGGTCGATGTGTGGAGTAATAGTAGTCGATGTAGGCAGGAGACGGTCTACTTGTCGCGAACGGGATGTCTATATTCATGATCATTGCCTTAGATGTCATCATAACTTTTCGCCTTTCTATCAATTGCTCAATAGTAATTTGTTTACCCACCGTACGCTTTCTTCGAGAGAGAAGCCTCTAGTGAAATCTATGGCCCCCGGGTCTATTTTCCATCATATATTTTCAGATCTATAAAACCAAAAACCCAAAATACATTGCTTTAATTATTTTGTGTTTACTTTAGTTTGCCTATTACTTATATTTTAAATCCATATCTATTAGATCTCACTCTTGCTAGTGATCGTGAAGGGATTGACAACCCCTTTTTCGCGTTGCGTGCAAGTGTTTATTAGTTTGTGTAGGTGCATATATTGGGAACTTTCTTATGCCTCCTACTGGATTGATACCGTGGTTCTTAAATGAGGGAAATACTTATCTCTACTTAGCCGCATCACCCTTTCCTCTTCAAGGGAAAAATCAAGGCAAGCTGAAGAAGTAGGAGGAAGAATTTCTGGCACCGTTGCCGGGGTGGTTCTACATCAAGCCTACCAAGTACATATCATAAACTCTCATCTCTTGCACTTAAATTATTTGCCATTTGCCTCTCGTTTTCATATCCCCCACTTCTAAAATGTTTTCAGAAAAACAAAAAAATATTTGCCTTCTTTCTATTTGCCTTATGTCTTACTTGGCTTGTTTGCTAGTTTGCTTGATATAAGTGTGTGTTTATTGCAATTTAGAAGCAAAGAAAAAGAAAAATAATAATTTATGGATTCTCATCCACTTGCTAATCTTTTTAAAAGATCAAATTACGATGAACAAATTGCTAGTGAGTTGAGTGCACTAGATTATCTTTATGAAGTTTTGCTTGAAATTCGTGAATCTGAAAACTGTGCTGAAGGGTAAAAGAAATTTATAAAGTGATTCATGATAGCTCCTTAAATGAAAAGCATGATTGCAATGATGTCATTATAAATTTTATGAATGTCAATTGTGCTAATGACATGCAAAATCCCAAGCTTGGGGATGCTAATTTTGCCATGCCCACTACTTATGGCAATGATCATGATTGGGGTGATTTTTCTTATGATCTTGAAAATTTATTTAAGCCCCATGATGAATATGAGATTGATAATAGTGTTTGCAATAATATTTAAAGTTGTTTGAAAGAGTTTTAACTTTAGGTAACAATGATCCCACCACTTTGGGGATTGATCAATCTTATGATTTTTTTGATAAAAGTGGGCTTGGAGAAGTAATGACTTTATTCTATGTTAACCCCACTATTTGGAAGAGTATCAACTTTGCATGCATGCGGAACAACTAGAAAATATATTATGTGATAGCTATATTGTTGAATTTGAATATGATCTCACATGCAATTATTTTGAGTGAGGAAAATATGGTTGTAGAAATCTTCATGTTACTAAATTACCTCTCTTATGCTTAAATTGTCAAGGTTTTATTCTTCTTCCTTGCGTATACTAGTTTTTGCTTGCCTTGATAATTTGTTTGCTTATAAAATTCCTATGCATAGGAATTATGTTAGACTTAAAAGTGATTTTCACATGCTATATGATTCTCTCTTTGTGCTTCAATTATTGTCTTTCATGCGAGCATCATTAAGATTATCGATGCCTAACTAAAAGGCTTTAAAGAAAAGCGCTTGTTGGGAAACAACCCAATACTTTTATTTTCTGTTTTCCAATAAATATACCTTTTAGCCACTGGTTAGATGTGTTTTCATGTTTTAGTGTAGTGTTTGTGCCAAGTAAGACCTTGGGGATGGTTTGGAAGATTGTTGATTTGATTTTGATGAAAAATATAAACTTTTGCGTCCAGCACAGAAAAATCTTTAATTCACTGGAGCCTGATAATTTTATGATTTTTTCCCAAAAGATTGATATACAAATTTCACACGTTGTGTAAAATTTTCAGAATTTTTAGAGTTGCAGAAGTATACTAAGTTTTCATATTGCTACATACTGTTTTGTTTTTGACAGATTCTGTTTCATTCTATTGTTTGCTTATTTTGATGAATCTATGGATAGTACGGGGGGGGGGGGGGG